>OX940806.1:11572615-12130420 GCA_954870605.1 Acer campestre | reverse complement strand
GTAATTAGTTGAATTAATTAACAATTCCTAAAATAAAAAATAAAGTAAATCATGGTAGTTTGAATGGTGTATGGTTTAAGAAACCATCAAACATACATGGAAAAATAAAAGCAATAAAATGTAAAGAGAATATGAATAGATAGGAATCCAATAACAACAACCTAGATAAGAAAATGATTAAACAATTAATTAGAAGTCTAGGGAAATGATAGAGTAGCTAATGGACCTTGAGCAATTCATCAATGGCTTCATTAATGCACTATTCACACAATTAAGGACCGATCTCATTCAAAAGTGTTGTTTAGACCGTCACTACGAACCCTAAACAACTTCCCACCGTAATGCCTAACCGATTAAGGAGAGGGGGTCATGGCGGGATCGGTTAGTGACGATCGAATGGCCTAGGCAATTATGGTAGGCCTACCCTCCAAAAGCCTATCCTATTCACTATGTGCTATAATCAATCAAGTGTGTCAATAACTTAATCAATTTTATCACAAATTATCCTACAACATATTGTAATCAATAAGTGTGTCAATACTCATATAATCACATAAGTGCAAGATCTAATTAAAAAGTGAATAAAACTATAATTGAATAAACATAATATTCAAAGCCTTAATAAATACTCATAGTCCAAAAGTGTCTCAAATCATCCCCCAAGAGAGGGGGTTTAATTACACATAATCACAAACAAAGAAAGGAAGTAAAATGGAGAGAAATCACCCTTGGGTCTCTCTTGTAAGCTTGATCCTTCCTTGAGCTTCCTTGCTTGAGTCTTGTGCAAAGATTGGGTGTTGAGGAGGTGACTAGATAGGTGGAGTCATATGGAAAGTGACAAAGGAAAGGGGTGGAGAAAATGGAAGGAGAGGAATGATTTTTGTGAAGTAATCTAGATGTTTAAGCTTAGGTAGAAGAGAAATGGAGAGATTAGGAATGGTGGAGAAAGGAGGTTTCTTGATGAACAAGAGTTGTCAAGAGTTGTCCATTCTCTATAAAAATGGTGTATTTATATGTTTTGAAGGCTAGGGTTGGAAATAGGCATGAAAGGACAAGAATATCCCTCAAAAATGGCTTGAAAATGTCCATTTTGCTGCTTCTAGAAAGTGGAGTTCGCCATGGGTCGCCATTTGGTCGCCATTTGGTCGCCATGGCGACAGAGAGTGCGCCGCAGTTACTAAAATGGGCATAACTTTCTGTAGAAGACTCGGAATTGCAATCCGTAAAAACCTCTGGAAAGTAGACTTCCGGGGCTTTCCGAATATATGTAATTGGAAATGTGGTTTGATCTGAGGAGAGAGATATGCATCTTTGAAGATGAATGATCTGCACACACTTTTTACAATTTCAGCCCCTTTTGCCACCAATATTACTCCAATGCCTCTGAACTTTATAAAAACCTGAAAACACTTAATTCACACCATTAAATCATGGGATATTACCCAAGAATCAAGCAAAAAGAGAAGGAAGTGAGGGCCAAAATCATACCAATTTTGGTTCGATCAGGAGCTTTCAGAATCAAGTCTTTCCTTCCTAAGATGATTCTAACAGAGTTGACTCTTTGTTAAAATAGAACTCTCAGTTGGCGGGAGGAAGTTTACTTCTTCTGTTTTGACTAAACGGCGGCGTTTTAGTATTTCTCCATGGATCTTTTACCCGGTCTTCTAGGCGTAGGAGTCTTGTTCTTTGGTAACTTCTTCATCTGGTATCTTACTGCCTAGCGAGCTGATTCTAGAAGGTGTTATGATCTCCTGAGTATCCCGCTGCTACTTGAGGATTTGAGGCACTAACCGAGGTTGTAGCGGGATATCTGGCCGATGAAGTAGCGAAATATATGGATGATACAGTAGCGGGGTGCTTAGTGGAACCCCGTATCAAGATACTAAGTGGAACTTCATGTCAGGATACTGTGTGCTGAACTGTGAATAGGGGTGCTTAGTGGAGTTCCATATCGAGATACCGCGGGTTCATGAGAAGTTAGGGAATGGTTAGGCTAGATCCCTCTAGAGGGGGAATGTATCCGGATTGATCGGGATCCCTCCCTTCTTTGGATAGCCGGATGGTATCTAGATTCCCATGTCTTCCTTGTACCAAGGTGGAAAATTCTTCTTTGGCCCTCTACCTATTTTGGCGGTTAACAGGTTGATATGTTGAATCTTGAAGATGTTATTTCATATGTCTTGATATGCATGATAATTCTTCATAATGATATATGCCTTTGTATGTTTGATCACAATTAATGCATGAATCTTTTTGTAATAATCGTATGATTGTGTTTGCAATCACCTTCTCCTTGTTTGGGGTTGTCTAGTAGTTGAGATTGCAATCAATTTCTTCATTCGTAAGGTTGATAAGAGAGTAATTGCAATGAGTTCCTCTTTGTATGGGGTTGATAGTAATTGTAGTTATAATTAATTTAATTGAGTGTAATTGCAATGAGTTCCTCTTTGTTTAGGGTCGATAGTAATTGTGGTTGTAATCAAGTTAATTGATTATGGTTGCAAAAAATTCCTCCTTGCTTAGAATGATAGTAATTGTGGTTGTAATCAATTCTATTAATTGTAGTTGCAGAAAATTCCTCCTTGCTTAGCGTGATAGTAGTTGTGGTTGTAATCAAATCTCTTCTTGAATGGGTCGAGATGATTGTTCTTGATACCAATTCCTTCATATTTGGGGTTGATATGATTGTTCATGCAATTGTTGACTTGGTAGATATGACCCATGTGCTTAAGAGTAAAATTTATGCTTTTGTGATTCATTGTCCCTCACTAACAAATCTACTTGGTGATAATATGTGGAGCATATGTTAAGGGGGAGCTTTAGTTTATTCAACTACGCTTTCTATACGATTTGTTTGCTTAATATCTCGTTCTTTATCTCTTGTACCCTTTATCTATTGCTTGACAAAAAGGGGGAGAAACCTCACTATCTATATAAGGGGAGAAATCTCACATTGGGGACCATATAAAGGGAGAAATCTCACCATGGGGAGAAAACTTCTCCATGTTCAATATGGAGAGTGAGTTTTATACCTCTTTGTGCTTATTGGAGACTTTGTCTTAAGGGGGAGAAAAGAATTTTTGCCTTATTGTGTTGAGGATCTAAAGGAGAGTGTAAGATCCTTTATTTGTATTGGCTTGATTCCATTGCAAAACTCTCTATATTTGTATTAGTAGTTGCTTAGGTGTTTCTTGGAAGAAAGGAGCCTCAAAGGTGAAGAAGCAACATCTTGTGCAAATATCGTCTTCAAGGGGAACATTGCATACTTGGATGCTAAGGTATCAAGATTCTTCTTCCTCTTGCAAGGCATAAGGCACACACACACACAATTCATATATGTGTGTCCCTACATCGTAGTTCAAACATGTGGTATAACACTTTCACACACATTTAGCATGCACATGCATTTATTACATTGTTGACAATCTTGTAGAATTGCATGATTTCTCACTAACGCTTAGATATAGCATGCTTGTATTGCATAGTGTTTATTTGTTTGTGTTTCTTGTGTTTTGGACTTGAACATGATCTTATTTGATTCCTTATTGAGTTCCGGTCATTTCGGTTACTCATTCATTTAGTTTCGAGTCCAAACGATGTAGCTACGCTACTTTTCGTTCTCATTCGTTGAGTTATGTTCGTTGTCATTTTTCGAGATGAATTCTCAACCATTTGTCAAAGTTTTGTAGTCTTCATTGTGCGTGAGGGAGTCACGGTTCGTAATTCGAAAACAGATTCGAATTCGGAGTTCGGATGCCCGTATACGGCTGAAGAACAAGAGAGGTGCGCGAGGGAGCTTGCTCAGCCAAAGGCCAAGCAAGGAGGACCACGTGTGCCACACGGCCCAACCAACCCTCTGGTCACGTGTGGCACACGTGCCCCACATGTGGGCATGGCTGGTCTGGCCTCTTTTTTTTGGACAATTTTGCCCCTCTTCTCCTTCCTTTAAATGCCTTCTCTTCCCTCCATTTCCAATCACTTGAAGAAATTTCTGCAGAATTCTTCAACATTTTCATTTTCTTTTTTTGATCATAACTCTCTCCTATGAACTCGAAATTGAGTGATCCAAAAGCCAAAATTGTTGGTCTTGAAGAGAGCTACAAACCCCAAGCATTTTTAGAGTTATTTGAGTTCTTGATTTTTCACAGTTGGCAGATTTCAGTCCGAGACTCAAGTGTTGTATGTGAAACTTCTTCTCTTTCAATTTCTCTTGATCATCTCTATGATTCTTTCTAATTGATTGTTGAAATATGTTGAGAAGTATGTTAGATCATATGCTAGGGTTGTATGATTGATTAGTTAATTGAGTTTAGCTTTGTGATCTCTCTTGAACATATTTTTGCTAGACTTGATTTTGCTTGAAATTGCTTCTAGAAATTGATTGTATGATGTGCTCCATGTTATCTTCTAGATTCAATTTCATGATATAATTGTTAGGATTATGCTCAATAGCAAGAGTGTAATAGTGTAATTAACAATCTTTTTCATATTAATAAAGTGATTTCTGGTTTAAACAAATCTTATAGCATTTATAGTTTAATAATTGTCAAAGTAAATAATCATAAGGTCTAAAGACTATGAGAAAAGAAGAATTGTTCGTACATCTGGATATGTATGTGGTAGACACAATTCTTTAGTTAGTCTTAAATATTGTTCACAACTTAAGTTAAAGGTTGGGCACCTTTATCTTGTTAAAGTTGTAGAATTCTTTTGCTAGCATTTGAGTGGGATCAAATGAGATATGATGAGTCTAAAATCATCGGAGTGTCTTCGAGCAAAAGAGTCTAGTGCACTGGGTGCATTGAACAGGATCACAATGAAATACTTTATCTATAACCGTCAGTAGATAAAAGTAATTTCAATATCAGGACAATCGGAGAGTCTATCTTAATCCTGAGATAAATGATGGACTTATGGTTGCAGGTGATATCATTTGAGCTATCAATGAGTACGATTATATCGCATAGTCTATCCTCGATAGTTTGGTGATATTCATTTGTTAATCGATAGAGGACTTCATTTATAGATATGGACATCGTGGCTCCATTTATTAAATGAGAGTATAATTTCATCATATGGATGTTTTGAGGTAATTGGATATTAAATCTCAACGTTGAGTTTTCAATAGTGTCTATTGAAAACATGGCTTCTGGACAAGTCAAAATATCCAAGTTCAAAACGTGGTCATATGAGTAAATATGGTAACTTGGAGAGTTATAGGCGGTCTATGAACTCTTGGCGATTACTGATATTAATCACGAGGATACACTATCTCCAACATGATTGTCTAGGGTATGATTGAGGAACATCTTCCTTTTCTGTCTTTATTTAAGAGTTCAATTTTAGCTCTTTAGTGGAATGAGTTAAAATTAATGGATCGGACCTAAGTGAATCATTTGTTGATTGTGATTAGGTTATGTCTATTGAAGCTTAAATTTAGATAGCCCGCCAAGATCCCCAATCCACACGGACTTGCATGAATCACTTGATATATTCTACCAGACTATTTTTGGGTCCATCTAGAATTGTGTTTAATGTATTAAGAATATAATTTGCACATTATTTATTTAATGGGCTGTTTAATTATATTAATATATTAATGTAAGGCATGTGGGCTTGTTTCTTTTAGTAAGAATAGGTCTGGTTCACATGTGGGCTTTTTATTAAAGTCCAAATGGATTTAATAAAATAAGAGAAACAATATTAGGTCCATTTTTTGATATGGGCGGCAAGGTTGATTTAATTAGCCTTTTTATATTGTTTATTTTATTAGTTAATTAAATGGAAATTAATTAATATATATTAATTAATTATTTAATTAAGAATCAAATCTTTTTCTGATTAGGAAATATGTTTCCTAGAAGTATACTATTGGTAGTAGTATATTTAAAATAAAAGACTATATTTGATAAGTAGATAAATAAGGAATATTATTTATCTAGTCAAATTAGGAAGTCTTTTAGATAGTCACAAATTCACTAAAGAGTTGGATTAGGGTTTAAATATGATTTTGATATGGCAATTGCATATCTAGATATATAACATATTTATATGATATATATAGTAAATAAATATATATAGGCGTGCAGCTTTGAAACAATACATATATGCGTGCTGTTTTGAAAACTAAAATATAGATATAATGGAAAGTAGAGTTTGTACCAAACTATATATATATATATATATAAGAAACGTGCACTACATATATATAAAAGGAAAAAAGGTGCGTGTTGTATAAAAACAGATATATATATATTTTTGCATGATTGATTGGCGGCCAGACTTGATATATTCTATATATGTTTTTTGCGGCAAGAAAAAATAGATATATATTCTTTATATATTTTGTCTAACCCTAGTTTTTGCAATTGAGAGCTTTTTCTTTTGCTAGAGAAAAATTAGATCCAACTCTAAGACTAGTGAGTGATTCGGCCTAGAGGTTTGTGAGAGAAGAATTGTTCTTGTTTCGATAGTGTACTAGTGATCTTAACATCAAGAGATTTTGTACACACTTTCGAATTAGGTTCACGCGAATTTCAATCTTACGATTGTGAATTCAAAAGTGACCGGAACATTCTTAGCAACCTTTTGGAGATTATAGTGACTAACAGAATCAGAAAAGTTGTGTTGTCCATTCTCAGGTATACAATTCAAAGAGAAGGGAGACCACGCTCCTAGGTGATTCACGTTCGTGATCGGATTGGAAGATCTTGCGGATTACCATCGACGCATAGTCAATCGGATCACGCGACAAAAGGTATTCTTCTTTTGTTATATATTATATATCTTTAATTGATTAAAAGGGTTTAAGGTTCATAATTGGAAAAATTTTAAAAGCTACTCAAACTAATTTTTAGTCTCGCTTCCGCTGCGGGCATGTATTTTTCCCTACAATAATAACTTAGGTTTTTATGACATATATTGAATATTCTAATCTTGTTCTTATTGTTTTGGCATGCTTTGATTTCGAGATAGATTTGTGATTATGTGTTGATAGTATATTCTAGAGTGTGTTTGATCTACTTACTCTATTTGTGTGTGTTTGCATCATTTGCATCACCTAGATCATTGCCTTGTAATAGGTTGAAGTCTCTTGCAAAGTGAGTGAAGCTTTGTCTTGAGCAAGAAGACTTGGCTAGGAAAGGATTCCGGATAACCAAGCAAGAAGCCTTAGTTAGGATCAAGAGGATCCGGATAACTAAGCAAAAGTCTTAGTAAGGAGTTGTGTACTCCGGATGGTTGAGCTTGGGTAGCTTGACTAGAATCCTAGTGATCTAGATTGCTAAGTGAGGAAATCTTCCTAGAGGCTTGAGAGCCTTGGATAGGGAGTTGCTCTCTAGAGGTGTAGGACACATCTTGGATAGAGAATAGGCTTTGTGAATCAATAGGCCTTGAGGGTTAGATTAGGATTTGATAGCTTGAAGTGGATATCATAGTGTTGATAGCTTTGAGTGTGTAAGTTCTTTTCGTATAGTGGATTTGCTTTGCCGGTGGTTGTGGATTCAACCCGTGGATGTTTCCTCTTTGAGGTTTTACCACGTAAAAACATTGTGTCTCATTTTCGCTTTATATTTCTTTATCTTTCATATGTTCACTTGTATTGATTGTTTTGTATATTGATGCTTACATGACTTGATTCATATTATACATTTGCTATATCATATCAAGTGTTCATTTTATTCTTGTATTTCGCATTTTTTGAATATTGGAAGAATTTGGGACTATACCTATTCACCCCCCCCCCCCCCCCCCCCCCCCCCTCTAGGTATAAAACACTATTGCTTTAAAGGGAATTTCAGAGAGTTTTTTATGTGATAACATTTATTCACTTGAGTTAATGCATTTTTTTTGTAAGAGATAAGGAAAGTTTTTATTTTTGTTTATGTGATAATATCTCACCGTATTCTTCTTTGGAAGGAGATCTCTTGTTGTTTTGCTTCTTTTCTCATAGGT
Source organism: Acer campestre (assembly GCA_954870605.1). Taxonomy (NCBI): domain Eukaryota; kingdom Viridiplantae; phylum Streptophyta; class Magnoliopsida; order Sapindales; family Sapindaceae; genus Acer; species Acer campestre. The sequence continues at coordinate 12,122,467 of OX940806.1, read as the reverse complement.
ACCTTAAAGTTCAAAGAAGGGATTCTTGAAAACTCAAGAAGACTTGAAGACCTTTTAGTCTAAGGATCCCTTTGTAATGTGAGGATGAGAGAATGCTATCAACATTGAGTTTATTGGAGTGATCAATGTATGGTGAGGATGAGGTTTTGTCATGGAATAGTCAAAGGGGGAGATTGTAAGATCCTTTATTTGTATTGGCTTGATTCCATTGTAAAACTCTCTATATTTGTATTATTTAATGCTTAGGTGATTCTTGGAAAAAAGAAGCTTCAAAGGTGAAGAAGCAACATCTTGAGCAAATATCATCTTCAAGAGGAAAAACGCATACTTGGATGCTAAGGTATCAAGTTTCTTCTTCCTCTTGCAAGGCATTAAGGCACATACACACAAATCATTTATATGTGTCCTTGCATCATTGTGAAACATTTAGATAGCACATTCACATGTTTCTACATGCTCATGCATTGAACTCAAATTCTCATACATTGTAGAATTACATGTTCTAAAACTATGTCTAGGAAACGGCATACATGTGTGATATTGTGCTTACATGTTTATGTTTTATTATTTTTGGACTTGAACATGATCTCTTATGATTCCTTAATGAGTCCCGGTCATTTCAGTTACTCATACAATTGATTTCGAGTCCAAACGATGTAGCTACGCTACTTTTCGTTCTCATTCGTTGAGTTGTGTTCGTCTTCATTTTCCAAGATGGATTCTCAAACTTTTGTCAAAGTTTCATAGTCTTCATTATGCGTGAGGGAGTCACGATTTGTAATCCAAAAATGAATTTAAAATCGGAGTTCGGAGGCCCAGATACAGCCGAACAAAGCAAGCAGAGCGCGGGAGGAACAAGGGAGGCCAACGGCCAAGATTGTTAGCCACGTGTGCCACACAGCCAGCTTGGCTCTCTGCCCACGTATGCCACATGCAATCCACACGTGGGGCTTACATGGCACTCTATGATTGGAAGATCTATTTTCTCTCTCTTGCTTCCTTTTAAATATTTCCATTCCCTCCCATTTCCATTCCAAGAAGAAAAGATAGAAATCTCGCCAGAATTTTCTCTCCAATTTTTTCTCAACTTCAAAACAACATAACTTTCTCATACGAAGTCGGATTTCAGTGATTCAAGTTGGAGATTGTTCATAATCAAGTTCTCTACTTTTTCCAATGGTCTTGCAGCTGTTTGATCGACTTCTAAGGTGGTTTCACTGTCAAAACCGAACCAGCTCGTGATTGCAATGTAGTGTTCATATCTTTGAGATTTCTTCTTTCATAACCTTCAATTTGCTTGGGGTTTCTTCTTCTATATGTATGTGTATGTATGGTGAATGCTATAGAGAAAGATAGCTTCTTAATCTATCCTAATCAAAAGTCTAATTATAGACATATGTGAACTAGTTTCTTGGATTCTATGATTTTCACATAATTGAGAGTTGTATTGTGATTAGATTGATATCTAGGATTATTTGAGACTTGATTGAATCATTTTCTGATTAATAATCCTTGAAATGTGCTTTGATCCTTTAATTGAATAATTCTAGGATTAGCACATTTGATTTTGTATTTATAGCTAATTAGGATTTAATTGATTATTGTGAATATATTTGCTCTAAGTACTTGCTAGAATATTCATTGATCATATCTTGTCATCTAGCATTTTTGTTGTTTGTGTTCTATAGTCTTGAATATATGCTTAATGATCATGCTTTGTTTTCAAGCTTTAGTAACATGTATAGAATCTAGGATTTGACATGTGTTACCGAAAAATCGTCACTGGGGGTGAAATTCCAAATAACGACTTTAAGGGGGACCAAGATTAGAGATGATCCCGGTCGGAGAAGTATCAAGTAGTTCGATACCGACTAGGTCCTCGATAATGCACAAATGATTAGGAACGCTAATAAACAAACAAGAAGAGCTTTTTATTCATCACTTTACGTTACAAATACATGGACTATATTTTTCAGGATTAGAAGTGAACCATGAAGGCTCGGTGAATAATGGAGACGGTGGTGATGGTGAACTCGTGCGTGTCGATAAGTAGAATTGGTCGTAGGGTTCCTGGAGATAATATTTTTCGCCCCCTTTCTGGTGAGCAAGATATTGTATATATTGGTCTTGTTGCTTGCTATGCACTCCTACAATTTTGGACTAGGGTTTGGTAATTACAGGACCTCCTTTCTTTTAGGAGATAATCTCGGATCTTTTACGTACAGAATTTAGTCTTTCCCTCCTAGGAGGAGTCAATCTCGTAAGCAAATCTTTCCTTCCTAGGAGGATTCTAACTGCGTTGACCTGTTTAAAATAGGACCCTTTGGCGGGAAGGAGTACGTCTCCTCTATTTCGACTGGACGGCGGCGTTTTAATAAGTCTTTATGGAGTTTTTAATTCTGGAATGAGAATCTTGCTGCTTGGTATTTTCTTGCTTGGCGGGCTGGTTATATCAGAAGGCGTAAACCGCTAGGCATCCTACTGCCGAAGTAAGGGAGTGTCTAGCTGGTACCATAGCGGGATGCTTAGTGGAACTCCGTGTCGGGGTACTGCGGGGTTCATAGGAAGCCAGGGCATGATTGGGTTGGACCCCACTGCAGGTTTTAACGAGTAGTCCGGCTCTAGGCAATGCTTATGAACAAGATGCTGGCGGGGTCCTTGAGAAGCTAAGGAAAGGCTAGGCTGGACCCCGTTGGAGGGGGTATGCACTCAGATCAGTCGGGGTCCCCCTTTATCGTGGTAACCGGATGGTGTCTGGATTCCTATGTCGTCCTTGTGTCGAGGTAGAAAATTCTTCTTTGGTCCTTCGCCAATTTTGGTGGTTAACAACATATTTTAGGTGTTTTGCATGCTCTAGATTTTTGTTCATGTTTAAGGTCTAAACAACCTTGTCTTGTGTGCTTTGTTGCCTATGTTTAGATCTTCATGGAGTGTACCTTATCCATACATTTCATTTGCTCATACATCATTTTGTGTGGTGTCATGTTTTGGATCATGAACTAGAAAAATATACATTGTGTGCTCATTGATTATTTCTAGTTTCCATAGGATGTATTGATCATATATTCTATGTTGCATGTGTTTGCATCACTTAGATCATTTGCCTTGCATAAGGTGGAAGTCTCATCTTGGAGTAAGTGAAGCTTCAATTTGAGCAAGAAGACTTGGCTAGAAAAGTGCTCCGGATAGTCAGGCAAAAGTCTTAGGTAGGAGTTTGGTACTCCGGATGATTGAGCTAGGGAAGCTTGACTAGGATCCTTGTGATCTAGATAGCTAAGCAAGGAAATCTTCCTAGAGGCTTGAGAGCCTTAGATAGGAAGTTGCTTCCTAGAGGTGTAGGACACACCTTGGATAGGGGGTAGGCATAATGATTCACTAGCCGGATGGTAGATTAGGATTTGATAGCTTGAGGTGGATATCATAGTGTTGATAGCCTTGAGTGTGTATGTCCTGTTCATATAGTGGATTTGCTTTGCCAGTGGTTATGGATTCAACCTGTGGATGTTTCTTTTTCGGAGGTTTACCACGTAAAAATCAATGTGTCAAATGTCTCTATCTCTATCTCTTTATATTTGTATGTTTGTTCTATATAACTTGTTTATGATCTTAAATTTTTCACATCCTTGTAAACATGTTATTGATAAAGAAAGAGATGCACACATTCATTGTTGAATCAACATTGTTTCTTGTATCTTGTATCTTGTAAGTGTTTGAACATTGTATCTTGCAATTTTCTATATCAAGTTGTAAAGTTTTACTTAGTGATCTTTTATTGTAATATTCATAATACAACTTGTGGAATGTGCTCTTTATTGAAATACTTGTATACAAGATACAATGTTTCTTGGTATATATTTTGTAGACTAAAGGTGGTGAATTGTGCATACTTGTGCAAATTGTTTTCTCATAACAATCTTGTTCAAGGTTAATTTGTATGCTTACCAAGGTTTTGACATAGGTCACGAAGAGTTTTTAAAACTAGTGTGTCAACCTATTCACCCCTCCTCTAGGTTATTTAGTATAACTTTGTAGGCATTTTCACTTAGCCGCAAGAAGTCCGAGACCCAGAGGTCAGATGGCACTGAAGCTTGATATGAGCAAGACATACGACAGGGTTGAGTGGTGTTTTTTGAAGGCAGTTATGAAGAAGATGAAGTTCCCAAAAAAGTGGATTAATTTGGTCTTGGAGTACATTTCAACTTCCAATCTATCCTTCCTTCTTAATGGCCAGGTAGTTTGCTCAGTCACTCCAACGAGAGGTCTAAAGCAGGGGTGCCCCCTCTCCCCCTATCTATTGTTGTTGTGTGCAGAGGCTTTTTCGAGTTTGATCATGAAAGTGGAGAGGAATGGCCATGTTCATGGATCAAGGTGCAGTAGAGGGACCCCTCTCATCAGCCACCTATTTTTCCCTGATGATAGTATCTTGTTTTGTAAGGCTTCTCCTGTTAGCTGTATTTGGATCCAGGAAATTCTCGAGATCTATGAGAAAGGATCAGGGCAACAAATAAATTTTAAGAAAAAATCAATGATCACCTTCAGTCCCAAAGTTCTAGGCTCGGTGCGGAGGGAAATTCAGAATTTGCTTGAGATCATTGATAACGATTCTTAGGATAAGTATCTAAGCCTCTACTCCATGATTGGAAGAAACAAGCGTCGGCTGCTTAGTGATATTAAGGAAAGGCATGTGAATAAGATGCAAGAATGGAATGGTAACACGTTCTCGTTTGGCGAAAAAGAAGTCTTCATCAAGGCGGTTGCTCAAGCTGTTGATCGAACAAAAATTGGTATGATTTTGGCCCTCACTTCCTTCTCTTTTTTCTTGATTCATGGGAAATATCCCATGATTTAATTGTGTGAATTAAGTGTTTTTAGGTTTTTATAAAGTTCAGAGGCATTGGAGTAATATCGGTGGCAAAAGGGGTTGAAATTGTAAAAAGTGTGTGCAGATCATTCATATTCAAAGATGCATATCTCTCTCCTTAGATCAAACCATATTTCCAATTACATATATTCGGAAAGCCCCAGAAGTCTACTTTCCAGTGGTTTTTACGGATTACGATTCTGAGCCTTCTACAGAAAGTTATGTCCATTTTAGTAACTGCTGTACATTCCCTGTCACCACGGCGACCTTAAGGCGTCGCCATGGCCAACTCCACTTTCTAAAAGCAACGAATGGACGTTTTTCAAGCCATTTTTTAGGGGTATTCTTGTCCTTTCATGCCCATTTCATACCCTAGCTTTTCTAACATATGAATACACCATTTTATGCTAAGAATTGATAACTCTTGACATCTCTTAATAGCTAAGAAACCTCCTTTCTACCATTCCTAATCCTTCCATTTCTCTTCTACCTAAAACTCAACATCTAGATTACTCCACCTAATTCATTTCTCTCTTTCCATCTTCTCCACCCATTTCCTTTGTCACTTTCCATATGATTCCACCTATCTAAATACATCCTCAACACCCACTCTTTGCACAAGATTCAAGCAAGGAAGCTCAAGGAAGGATCAAGCTTACAAGAGAGACCCAAGGGTGATTTCTCTCCATTTTACTTCCTTTTCTTGTTTGTATTTATGTGTAATTAAAACCCCCATTTTAGGGGATGATTTGAGAGACTTTTTGGACATGAGAATTTATTAAAGCTTTGAATATTATGTTTGCATGATTTAAGTTTTATTTACTTTTTAATTAGATCTTGCACTTATGTGATTAAATGGGTATTGACACACTTGTTGATTACAATATGTTGTAGGATTTATTTGTGATAAAATTGATTGAGTTATTGACACACTTAATCGATTAGAGCACATAGTGAATAGGATAGGCTTTTGGAGGGTTGATCAACCTCGATTGCCTAGACCATTTGATTGTCACTAACCGATCCCACCGTGACCCCCTTTCCTTAATCGGTTAGGCATTGCGGTGGGAAGTTGTTTAGGATTCGTAGTGACGGTCTAAACAACACATTCGAATGAGATCGGTCCTTGATTGTGTAGATTGTGCATTAAAGAAGCCATGTATGAATTGCTCATTGTCCATTAGCTACTTTATCATTTCCCTAGAATTCCTATTAATTGTTTATTTCATCTATCTTATCTAGATTTGTTAAGCATTTCATTTTATTAGTTTTATTAGGTTTGTTTTACATGTATGTTTGATGGCTTGACAACACATTCACTCATCCATTTATCTATGATTTATTTTATCGTATTTAAATTAGCTAATTAATTCAACTAATTACTCTAATTCCCTATGGAACGAATCCTACTTGCCACTTTACTAATTTTCTATCTAAGTGGTGAAAAATTGGTTTACAAAACGAACACATTTTAAATATCATTTTGTTGAGTACACAACGACAGCTCATCAAAATTGGCGCCACTGCCGGGGAATTAAAGTGATTGTTGAATTACTTAGCTTTTCTTTATAGTTTAGATTTTTCATATTTCTTTTGTTATTTATTTTTATACTTAGATTTTTTTTTTTCTTTTTAGTTGTTTGTCCATTTTGTTATTTTTAGATTTTCTAGTCTTGTTTTCGTTTTTCTTTTATTTTTCTTTTATTTTTCTTTTCAGGAACAATGGATCCTTTGGACTTGCAATTGGCCATATTCAATCAGGATATGGAGTTATTTGCCTCAAGGTACTCGAAGGAAAAAGGAGCTCATGACTCAAATTCTTCCAATATGGGGCCGAAGGATGGGAGTCCCGAGGAAGAAATGCTAGAGACCATCCAAGCATCACAAATGACATACGAGCATACTTTGAATGGATGTTTGGAGGCAAGTGCACTTAGGTTTTAGGGATTAGAAGCTTCGTTGGGAAGGATAGAAGTGCACATTGGAGCCATCATGGAAGCCATGCAAGCGCAAGAGAGCCAAGAGTTCCCAAATCCACCTATGCTAGAAGAAGCTACCACCATCCATTGGAAGGGTGAGAACATAGAACACAATTATTTTCATAATTGTGCTAAGGAGTCTTCTAGTGTTGTAGATGAAGAAGTAGGAGACGAGGAGATGAATGAAGAAATGAAGGAATCAAAGACTTATGCCCCTCCTACTATTTCTCAAAGCCGCCTACTTAAAAGCATTTGATATAGGTTGTTTCCTAAAATTATCAAGCCACTTTTTCAAGTGAACATTTACTTGCCTTTGCTTTATGTGATTAGGAACACGCCGGCGTATGATGAATACTTCCAAGACCTAATCGCTTATAGGCATATTTTCGAAGCCTTGAAATTCAGTTGACCGATCCAAGTAGCACGTCTAGTGGGGACGTAAAACCAAGTGCTTGGTGGGAGGCACCCCACCTAGGTATAATTTCTTTCTTTGTTCATTTTATTTTTCTTTTTAGTTTTTACATTTTTGTTTAGAATAAGTGTGTGGTTTGTTTGTGTTGTGTTTAGTGCCTAGGGTATTTAAGTTGTTTGTGTTTTGAGTTCTTGCCTTCCATGCTTCGTTTATTCATTGTCCAAGCATCTCAATGTCATATATAGATTGAAGACAATGTTTAGATTGGGTTTGGGGGTGTGGATTCATTATTTGAGTCATTTTTCATTTTATTTTTTCAAGTTTTTCTTTGACCTTTGCGAAAGTTCCCTGTTTTGAAATTTCTGAGGCCAAATGATTCATTTAAACTGTACTTCTTGGTGAGGAAATAAATTATTTCGCTTGTATTGTATTCTTCAATTTTTCGATATGGTTCCAACGGTATAAAGAACATAAAATTCTGGGTGGGGGTTTAAAAGTTATGAACGTTTCTTCGACCAAAGGTCATGGGAGATGCCCTGTTTTGAAATTCTGCACGTGAACCATTTTCGAAGTCCGTTTCCACACTTTTCCAATTTCAATTTTGAAATGTTTTCGAAATAAAAAGTGTGTATTTACATGTCTATTTTCCTGTTCCAAAATTGGAGAAGGTTTTATTAAGTATATTTGAAAATATGCACTGAAGAGCGGACATTGGTCAAATTCGAAAGTCACCAATTTTTTGGAATTTTGTCCTCCATATATAGATGTTCTTTTGCATTGTGTTTTTAGTTGGTTAAATTTGTTTCTTTTAGAGAAATAAATGGTTTTCCAAGCTCTTTTTGGCAATTGCATGTAATGAGTATATCTTTATTTGCCGGAACTTTCTAATGTGCTTAGTGCTTGTGTAGATTTTCTATTGCTTCTTGAGGAAGTGTGTTGTGTTGCTTGTGCATTGAAGCAAGGTTTCTTTATCTCTTGGGATAAAACAAAGACAACTTGCGAGTCTTTGAGGGACGAGCGAGCTAAGAGTGCTCATAAAAAGGGCGAGAGCCTTATCCTAAGAAAAGCAACATTTTGGACCGGAGGTGGGAGGCACCCCACCTAGGTACAATTTCTTTCTTGCTTTTTAATTTGTTTTATTTCTTGATTTTTAGTTTCTTGTTTAGAATAAGGGTGTGGATTGTTTTTGATAGTGGATTTAGGCTTGAATGATCACATATTTTGTCGACTTGGATTGTGATGTGACTCTTGATGAACTTACATTGCCATATCTCTTGAGGTAATGATGAATATATAGGATGTTAATGAATGCAACACTTGATTCTATTCTTGGGATAATTTTTTTTAATGGACATAAAGTGTGTTTGTTGAAACTCTTTGATTGTGAATGTGTGTTGCGCCGCGTTTATCAGTTTATATGCCCCAAAGACATTGAGGACATTGTCTAATTTAGGTTTGGGGGTGTGTGCGCAACACCGTCTCTTGTTTGCAATTATGTACAAATGTTTTGAGTCTAAATTTTTAAAATTTTTTGAAAATCTTGTGATAATGCCATGCTTGAGCATATTTTGCTTGTTGAGATTTTTGCCATTGTGTGTGCAAGTAAGGAATTATGTATCTTTGCCGTGCTTAGTTTAGATTAACTTCATGCCATTTAGGGTTGCATTGCTCAAAGCGCGCTAGTTCTTTTATCTTGATGTTGGAGTGAATATTCAATTGTGCTTGAAGGTTAGGAATTAATAGTAGAGACTTCCTGTGAGGTTCACAAACACGGCCTAAAAAGTTTATTTTCGAGGGAAAGTTTCCACTCTTTAAACACTCATTCAAACACATGTTATGCATATTTTAAAATGTCTCATTCTCACTTAAATTTTGTTTGCCATAGAACATATGGACTGCTTGTGGATTCCTTGATTAACTTTGTGGACAAACCTTTAGAAATGATTTTAGACAATGCATGTGAAAAAACCACTAAATTGGCTTAAATACTTCCTTTCCCTCTATGTGTGTGCTCCATTTCCCATTTGAAGCCAAACACAATTAAGTTTTTCATTCATGAACCACATCAACATAAACCATATAGCCTAAACACTACACTTACCTTGTACCAAATGGTTTGCTAAGGCTTAGGGGTTCAATGTAAGCTTTGAGGAGTATTAAAATGTAAGGTGTGTACCTAGGCAAGTATGTATGTCCAAACACATGTAAAAGATAAAATGCAATGCTTGAAAAGAAAAAGGAAAGACAAGCAAAGAAAAAGAAAAGAAAAGAAAAGCATAGCAAAAGAAAGAAAAGAAAAAGAAAAAAAAATGAATGAGGAACTAAGTGCCTAGATCAATTATGTGGAATTAAATAAGCTACTTAATGAAAATTAAGAGTAGAAAATGCACATATTAAATTGTAAGTTTGGACACCAAAGTGTGGAATATGCAAGTTGTAATGAGCAAGTTGTGCTTAATTAGAATGTATGCCTTAGTGTGACCTTTGGGTGTTTGTTATCAATTCTTCCCATTTATTGACTCACCATGCACCTTTGGCCCCATTACAACCAAATGAAAGACCTATTTGATCTTTAGGGATGTCCACTTAAGAAATTTTGATTGATACATGTTCTTTCCGGTTCATAGCTTTCAATCCCTTTCATGAGACAAATTTTCAAAAATTGTGTTTTTAAATGATCATGTGCAATTATATTTGATATCCTGAACATGAACTCATATTACATATGGATTGTGAGTCAATCCTAGGAATCTGTGTGAAAATGAGAGAATTCGGTGAGGATTAGATGTCGAGGCGAATTACATTCTTTTCCGAATGGCACTCTAGCTTTTGAAACTTTAGTATCTTAAATGTAGGATCGCATTGCATGCAATGTTTACTTAGGGTGGTATGACTTTAATCTTCATTTAGCATCTCTTACATGCACATTTTTTCTAATGAGTACAACGTTGATTAAATCTTTTCACTTATGGTTTTGCAAGTCGAATATTGACTTTTGAGTCTTTTTCAAAGAGTTGGCACATTAATGTTGATTGTGTGATATTTAGACATATGTCCATATTTGCTTATGTTGTTTTGCTTGAGGACAAGCAAAAGATAGGTTTGAGGGTATTTGATCGAACCAAAATTGGTATGATTTTGGCCCTCACTTCCTTCTCTTTTTGCTTGATTCATGGGCAATATCCCATGATTTAATGGTGTGAATTAAGTGTTTTTAGGTTTTTATAAAATTCAGAGGCATTGGAGTAATATTGGTGGCAAAAGGGGCTGAAATTGTAAAAAGTGTGTGCAGATCATTCATCTTCAAAGAGGCATATCTCTCTCCTTAGATTAAACCATATTTCTAATTACATATATTCAGAAAGCCCCGAAAGTCTACTTTCCAGCGATTTTTACGGATTGGGATTTCAAGTCTTCTACAGAAAGTTATGCCCATTTTAGTAACTACTGCGCATTCCCTGTCGCCACGGCTACCCTAGGGCGACGCCATGGGGAACTCCACTTTCTAAAAGCAATGAATGGACATTTTTCAAGCCATTTTTTAAGTGTATTTTTGTCCTTTCATGCCCATTTCATACCCTAGCTTTTCTAACATATAAATACACCATTTTATACTAAGAATTGATAACTCTTGACATCTCTTGATAGCCAAGAAACCTCATTTCTACCATTCCTAATCCCTCCATTTCTCTTCTACCTAAAACTCAACATCTAGATTACTCCACCTAATTCATTTCTCTCTTTCCATCTTCTCCATCTAGATTTCCTTTGTCACTGTCCATATGACTCCACCTATCTAGACACATCCTCAACACCCACTCTCTGCACAAGATTCAAACAAGGAAGCTCAAGGAAGGATCAAGCTTACAAGAGAGACCTAAGGGTGATTTCTCTCCATTTTACTTCCTTTTCTTGTTTGTATTTATGTGTAGTTAAAACCCCCATTTTAGGGGATGATTTGAGAGACTTTTTGGACATGAGAATTTATTAAAGCTTTGAATATTATGTTTGCATGATTTAAGTTTTATTTACTTTTTAATTAGATCTTGCACTTATGTGATTAAATGGGTATTGACACACTTGTTGATTACAATATGTTGTAGGATTTATTTGTGATAAAATTGATTGAGTTATTGACACACTTAATCGATTAGAGCACATAGTGAATAGGATAGGCTTTTGGAGGGCTGATCAACCTCGATTGCCTAGACCATTTGATTGTCACTAACCGATCCCACCGCGACCTCCTTTCCTTAATCGGTTAGGCATTGCGGTGGGAAGTTGTTTAGGATTCGTAGTGACGGTCTAAACAACACATTCGAATGAGATCGGTCCTTGATTGTGTAGATTGTGCATTAAAGAAGTCATGTATGAATTGCTCATTGTCCATTAGCTACTCTATCATATCCCTAGAATTCCTATTAATTGTTTATTTCATCTATCTTATCTAGATTTGTTGAGCATTTCATTTTATTAGTTTTATTAGGTTTGTTTTACATGTATGTTTGATGGCTTGACAACAGATTCACTCATCTATTTATCTATGATTTATTTTATCGTATTTAGATTAGCTAATTAATTCAACTAATTACTCTAATTCCCTGTGGAACGAATCCTACTTGCCACTTTACTAATTTTCTATCTAAGTGGTGAAAAATTGGTTTACAAAACTAACACATTTTAAATATCATTTTGTTGAGTACATAACGATGGCTGATCAGCTGTTCCTTCTTACGCAATGAGCATGTTCAAAATCCCGATTGGCTTATGCAAAGAGCATAGCTCGCTAACCTCGAAATTCTGGTAGGGTTCTGATGGTGGGAAAAATTAAAATTAGTTGGGTGAGTTGGGAGCACATGTGTCACCCAAAGAGTGAAGGTGGATTGGGTTTCAAAGATCTCTCCCTCTTCAATCAAGCTCTTCTCACTAAACAGGCGTGGCATCCCATTTCCCTCCTAGACTCGTTGGCTGCAAGAGTCCTCAAGGCCAAGTACTTTAAAGACACAAATTTCCTTTTGGCTCCTATCAAAGTGGGCTGCTCTCATATCTGGAGAAGTATGGTTTGAAGTAAAGAGTTGCCCTCAAAAGGTTTAAGATGGCTAGTTGGTGATGGCAGTTCTCTTAGAGCTTTCAAAGACCAATGGGTCCCTCGCCCTAGCTCCTTCCAACCGGTCACTTTCGACCTTAGCACTAATGTTCTTGTTTCTGATCTCATTGATAGGTCTAGGCAGGGTGTGAATTTGGACAAGCTTTCCTAAGTTCTAGTTCCAGCTGATATGGAGGCAATTCTTTCTATCCCAATTAGCTAGAGTTATGGAAAAGACACCATTTGGTGGCACTATGACAAGAAATGGGAGTATACTATTAGAAATGGGTACTGTTTTGGCTTAAAATATACTATAGTTCACATGCCTTTGCCTCCAATTCCTTCATGGTGAGTAAATGGTGGAATTCACTGTGGAAACTACACATCCCTCATAAAGTCAGAATTTTCATTTGGTGAGTGTGTTTGAATTAAAGCCATTCCCTCTTAGGAGAATCTACGGAAGCAGAAAATTGAGGATTTTGCTTGCTATAACAGATGCAATTCTTAGATGGAATCATCCAGCCATGCTATGTTCAGTTGCAAAGCAGTCAAGAAGATCTGGACAAACACATTTTTTTGCACCTCTATTGCCAAGTTGAGAAATCTTCTAGTAGTGTTTATTGCCCTGGCTGCTCAATTTCCAAGCGATCTTAACCTGTTGTGTATGATCTCTTGGGCGATATGGGAAAGCCAAAACTCCCTCTTGTATTGTGGTAAGGCCAGAGAGCCAGATATGGTGGTTTCCTAGGCTACAGAGCTTTTTGGTGAGTTCTTAAATTCCAGGCAAGCCCTCTCCTCCCCCTCCCCCCCCTCCACTCCCTCCTGCAAGTACCTCCATGGTTTGGATTGCTCCTTCTCCTGGTTTGCTTCAGCTTAACACGGATGCAGTCATTCGGAAATCCTCTAGGAGCATTGGAATGGGGGCAGCTATCAAAGATATTAAAAAGAAAGTGCTTGTAGCCCGCTCCTTCCTGTTGAAGGGATCGTTTTCCTATGAAATTGGTCAATTATTGGCTTTGCGAGAAGGACTTATGCTGGCTAAGTTCTATCAGTTTCCTGTTTCAATACTGGAGACTTTTTCCACTTATGTTGCATCCTCCCTGAACTGTGAAGATAATTTTCGTGTGGATGCCTCTCTTATTGTCAAAGACATTAAGGCTTTAATTTCTGATGTTGGTATTTCTAAGTGTCTGGCCTCCTCAAAACAGAGGAACTTCTTGGCACATAGACTAGCATCGATTGCCTTTTCCTCTGCATAGAAACGATTATGGCTGGATACAAGCTTTTCTATGTTTTCTTCTGTTGTGTAATGTTTCTCCTTTTCTATCAAAAAAAAAAAAAAAAAAAGGCTACAATCAAGTGCAAGAATTGACGAGTATCATAACCAACAAGGAACAATATCAACTGCTCATCTCAAAGTATTTAAACAGGTATTGTCATATGTGCAAATTAGGCTGGATGACACATCAACAAAAACAATAGGAAATACGGGCATATCATAATGCCACATCATCAAAAGTAAACAGTCAACCAGGAAAGGGTTGACTGAAAACACGTCACAGATCTAGGCATGTGCCAAGGAAGCCCTTGAGCTAGGGACGTATCTACCAAGTTAAGGGACCTGATTTAGAAAGTCTCAATGAGTGAAGATTTTTCTCACTAAAGATCTCTACTCAGTGAGATCTACGTGGCCAAAATAGGAAATATAATCTAATTTGGATATGCCATATCATGCAGAGATCCACTCAGATGTGAGACTTAAGAATCACACTCCAATAAGGAAATATCACTGTTTCCTCTCAAGTCTCTAGGAATTCCAATTGGGAAAGAATTCAAAACTTCTAGAAGGATAAACACCAAATGGGAAACAAATCCCAGACGGGCTGGTCACGAATTTGTTACTTACACTGAAAGGATTAGGGCAACACCTCACCAATCCCTATAAATACCAGTGTGATCAATGTACAAACGGCGTGACTAATCTTAGAGAGAAAGTGAGCCTTGAGTGTGTGATCTCCAATATTTATAGTGATATTCTTCTCCACCGTCTCCGGCAACCGTGGTTTTATTTTTTTATTTTATTTTATTTTTTCCATTTCTAGGGTTTTCCACATAAGATCTTTGTTATGCATGTTTAATCTTTATTTTCTTGTTTCTTAGCATCATCGTCAATAATATTATCATTCAGGGCGCGTGACTCTTTCATAATCCAAAAATCCCTATCAACAATAATAATGATTAGTTTTTTAATCAAATAAAAAATAATAATTTTACCTTTTAAATCCATCCTTCGGAGTTTGGCCCTTCATTTAATTGAAGCCACAAAAGGTATGAATGATTAATTTTAAAATTAAATTAGGTAGGAATTATTGACGAGTTAAATATATTTAATGATCTCGACCAAACACGTTGTTTATATAAAATACTTTTAGAGCCACCCAAAAAAGTTCTCTTTCCACCATTTTACTCTCTACATCTATATTTAAAAAATGAATTTGGATCATCTTGTTCTTATCTATGTAGATCTAGTGACATGTGTGGCTAAATTTATTTCACTTTTATTATATTTAAATAGATAGTATTATCGGGTTCAAAAATTAAATGGTACATTTTTAAGGTGTAATTTTAAGAGTATCACTGTCTAATAACTTAAGTTTAAATAGCACCTAAAGTGTGGAACTCAAAAAAAGTCTTGCGCTTTTTTTTATGTTTTCGAGACTCATTTTGGTGTTCCGAGGCTTATTTTGTATCTCCGAGACTTATTTTCTAATTTGTGAGACTTTTCAAGTAGTTTTCAAAACTTTTTGCTAGTTTTCAGGACTTTTTGCTAGTTTTCAAGACTTTTTTTTTTATAGTTTCCTAGACTTTTTGGACAAAAACGAATTTTCCAAAAAAAAAATTATCATCTACTTCATACCTCCATTGGAGGTCAAATCGAAGTCCATTGGAGGCCGATTTTGACCTCCAATGGAGGTCATTCATCTTCATTGATGGAGGACCTCCATTGGTCCTACATCAATAGAGGTTTTTGAAAGAAAAAAAAAAACCCTAAAAATGGCACAAATATAATAAAAGAAAGAGATGGGGTTGTTTTAGTCAATTGGTGCCATTAAAATTTAAGTTATTAATCTAGTGATACTCTCAAAATTCAACATGAAAAGAGTGTCATTTCCTACCATTTCCTCGAGTATTAACTTGAAGTGTTTTAGATCAGGAAAAAGATCATATTAGTAGAAGATCCAAATACAAAAAAGAATAAAATTAGTCATGCTATACTAACTTAAATTTCATTTTTTGACTTTAATACCAAAACCACTCATTTGCTCATGTGCTCTTTAATCTCATGGTTAAGATGTTGAAATAAAAAAATTAAGTCAAAAAAATAAGTTCATATAGCATGACCCTAAAAATATTAAAAATAATTTTTTACTCTCCACACCCTTTAAAATATCAAAACTAATCCTAAATAATATAATTACTTTAATTAGGATATTATTTTTCCTTTATACCTTACGATGGAAACTTACACGAAGAGATAACACAACAATCTACACAATGAAATTATCAATTGCTTACAAGATGTACATAATAAATGATTACACGATAAAAATAACAAAATTACCATACATAGAAATATAGTTTCACATTGCAAGGTTTTTGAAAAACAAGATCAGTCTAGAAACGAGTGTTCAAGCATTTCAAATGGAGGGAGAGAAAAAAATTATTGAAAAGAGTGAAGTAAAAACTTGTGAAGATATAGAAAGTATTAATGGATATTTATGTTTTTAAATTTGATGGGAGAAAAAATATAAAGGGAAAAGGAAGGGTGAAGAGAAAGAAAGAGATAGGGAGAAGATATAGGGAAATTGATATTAAGTTGTAGGAGAGAGAAAAAAAACTATGTGAATAAAACAAACCTGCCAGCATTAAAGAGCATTTTTGACAACTAATGGCAAAATTTGACAAAAATGACAACTTATTTGGAATGAACGTAATTGAATTTTCTCCTAATTTTTAAGCTATATACATAAATACATAAATCCTTCCATGACCCCATAAATCTGAGTATGAAATAGAGTTAAAAGGGCTGTCTTAAAAGAAATAATACAGTAGAACTCCTCTAAATTAATATTCTTGGGACCTACCAGTGAGTATTAATATAGAGGGGTTATTAATTTGAAGGATTTTACCTTGTAAAGTGTTATTTTGTTTTAGAAAACGTGTGGAAGTCGATTTTCTTATTTAAGAAAGGTTCCTTTTCAAGATTCCTTGTTTAGTCTATTTTCTTTTTCAAGGAAAGTTCCTTTTTTCATGATTCTTTGTTTAAGAAAGATTTGTTATGCTCCAACCGAAGAGGATATCGTTAATGATATCACAATGCATAACAATGATGGTGTTGTTGAGATAGATGATGATGACGACAACGATAGTCATGAGGTACTTAAAATCTCTACAAGTTAAGCTATTGAAATGCTAAATTTAGTTGAAACCTTTTGGCTACAAAAAGAAGTTGATCACAATAATTTCTTGAGGACAATTCAAAAGATGAAAGATGAAGTCAAAAATATCAAACATAGTGATCTTGTGCAAACTAGCATCTTAAAGTACTTTTATAGTTCTTGAATATTTTGTAATATATTTTATACTTTTATGAAATTATTAATTTATGCGATAGTCGGGACCAAAATTTTACACTATGTTTCAAAAAGACGGAGTTTATTAATTTTTTACACTGGCCCGAGTCGGGACCGAAATTTTTTATTAATTTAGAGAGGATATTAATTTATAGGAGATTAATTTACAGAGGTTCTACTGTAACTCAACTGGTTAGAGCTCTTGTATTGTATGGGTGTGTTTGGTATGATCGACAAAATGAAAAATAGCATTTTTAATGTTACAACCTTTTTTGAGATTTTTTTTTGTTTTTATTATTTAGAAAAATTAATATAATATACAAAATAAAATGTTATTCTAATAATATAAATCTGAAAATTATTTAAGTTAAATAAAATATTAAAAGAAATTGTCAAAGATTCTTGAACTTGTTACATGAATAATATTTTTTATTTAATAAAAATATGAATTATTATTTTATAAAAAATAATACAATATATATATATATATTATTCTAAAAATATATCAATTTTATTAGTTATCAAAATATTTGGAAATAAAAATCACATCCTAATGTTTTATATATATATAACTTAGTACAGTCTAATATAAAATATCACAAAACACATAATCATAGTCTCATATAAAATATCATAAAACATTTAATTGTATAAGAATAATACAATTCAATCTAATCCAATTTAATAAAATCCAATATAATTCAATATATATATATATATATATTTGCCCAAACCTCAATCTCGTCCATTTACTAGCTGAGCTGCACCCCTATGGACTATACAATTCAATTATATACATTAGGTTTTGCCAAACTAGCCTTACTGTGTAACAGACTTTTTAATTATTTGATAGAGCAATCCCATGGCTATTAGAATAAGAATTTTTTGTCTCGGAATATAACGTGTAAGCCACCTCTTAGCAGAGCTGGTAATGTACCTCCCTCCCATATAAGTGGTGAGGGGTTTAAATCCCACAATGCATATTTTACAAATATATCAACATATGTGGGAAGTTTTCTTCCTGAGTTGTGGGAGTAGTTATCTCCCGTTATAAGAGTAGATATCCGGACCGCACATGTATTAATTGATCTCAGTAAGTCCCGGTAGTCCTATTGTAATAATTCTTGTAATACTTAAAAAGATACTTGCATTAAAAAATAATAATAATAATAAATAAAATTGAAAGTTCACAAATACAACGGGTGTGTTTACAAAATATTAATCTAGAGGGGGGTGAATAGATTTTAACAATAATACCCAATTTTTGCGTTTAGTCAATTTACGAAAATACCCTAATCTAGTCAATGCAATATATCAAGTGTAATATGATGCGGAATTATAAATAACACTTGATATTTACGTGGAAACCCTCACGGGAAAAACGACGGGCTATTATAGTGCGCCACACTCGAACCTCGAAATCTACTAATTGAAATGGAGTTTACAACCTATGTAGACCTCGTCTAACACTCCGGTCTATAACCCCCCACTTCTACCACGCGGGCCTTTAAAAGTGGCTCTAGTCCAATTTGCTTATGTGACCACCTAATCCCGGTGTCTGACTTAATCCCGGTCTATCACACAAGACTTCAATTGCTTACGATCTAAGCAACCTAATCCTGGAAGCTACATGCAAGACTTACTTCTTAATGAAGAGATTACAACCTATGTGAATATATAATATACTCAACAAATGCAATGAGAGCTAGGCAACTCTATATGCTTATCTAGGATGATTAGATGGCAACAATGCAATCCTAGATATCAATAGCTAAATGACATGTCATAAAGCTTAGCAAATCATAGATTAAGTAACCTAGATGTTGCTATCAAAATACAACACTCAAACATGTCAACACAACAATCTCTATTTTGTATCTAGAATATATTCTAATAGCATACAAATAATATAAGAGATTTCTTTGATAAATAAAACACTAAACTTAGATGAGATTAGTGAAGAACATACCAAAGGATGTGTGTTGAGCAAAACCCATTCAAATAAGCAAACTAACTATGCTAGAAAATGCTTAGATGATCTTTGATGCACATGTATGTGGTTTGAGTGTATAAAAATGAGTTCTTGATTTAATTTTCTCTCAAGTATCTCTCTTTGAAGCTTAGGGTTCTTTAGAGTCAGAGAACTAAGTTAAAGAATGAGAAAGTGTGATATTTATAGACAACAAGAACATGGCATGTGAAAAGACAAGTTTGCCCTTGAAATCACCGATCGGCGGTTTTATTCTGCAGTCGTGGCCGCAGAATTGAACCTGAGAAGCAGGGGATCATTCGGCGACCAGATTCGACGGTCAACGAAACAGCCGATCAAAACCTAAAAAGAAACCGACCTAAAATATCTAATTTGGCAGTTTCATTCGGCGGTTTCAAAACCGCCGATTAAACAACCGTCGATTAAACCGCCGAACAGAGACCGAGAATAATAAATGCATTAGGTCAATTCGGCGGTTTCGATTCGACGGCCTGGCCGCCGATCGTAACCGCAGATCCAATCCAGAGCTCTCTGGAATCAAACAACGGTTTCCATTCGACGGTAATGGCCGTCAATTAAACCGCCGTTTCACCACTGATGGTGAAACCAAAGGAGAAGCCAAGGGCATTCTCCGAAGGAGATCTTCACACAAAACCAAGCACATAATCGTGCAAGCGCGGACGTTTCTGAACATATTCAGGAAACGAATTACAAGACACTAAAACACACACCAAGAAATAACAAACAAAGTGCTAGTGTGAAAAGTGACATTTGAAGAGAATGCACACAAAAGTAAAGCATACATATGCAAACATTACAAGTGAGTGTGTGCAACTATATCTCTTCAATAAGAAAATAGGCACATAAGATATACCTTTTGAGTGCTTGTCCACCTTGAGGTCTTGAGAAGGGCCATTGAGCATGATCACCTATCACCCAAGCTACCCTTTACAAACAACCCCAATATGTGGTTTGCTCACGAAATAAGCCAATCAAAAACTGGGAATCCTTACAAAAATAAAATAAAATAAAACTTCTTCATTAGTTTTCAACTACCTACCAAATGGCTCCACTTAATTATCATCGGTTCATCACATTTAACATAAAAAATATTATCTTGATTTTGGATAGGATAATAATAAATCCTTCTTAGGTGTGTCGGTAGGTTACAAGTTAACATTTAATGACATCTTAAATATTGTGTTAAAATATATTTATGCAATACAATCATATTATTTAATGTCAAGTTGCTGGGTGACAAATGTTTTTATATAGATACTATTAGAACATCTCCAAAAGACTCTTTTATTTTCACTCTTCAAATATTTATTTGTTTACATATTTGTTTACCTATATGGCTATATGGCAATTTGAAGAGTGAAAAAAAAAAAAGAGCTCTTCCAAAAGATTCTCTAATTAGAAATTGGTTTATATTATTTTA
This sequence comes from Acer campestre, assembly GCA_954870605.1. Lineage (NCBI taxonomy): Eukaryota > Viridiplantae > Streptophyta > Magnoliopsida > Sapindales > Sapindaceae > Acer > Acer campestre. The sequence goes on along the minus strand of OX940806.1, from coordinate 12,102,064 downwards.
ACGAAAGGACTCAAATTTACCCCTCCCACCAACAAGTCTAATTACTTTTAAAATGCCTTAATTTCATACATATGAAACTAGTATTATTTTTAGGTGGATATAAAAATCATTTGAATGGTCTTCCAAATTATTAATATGTTATTATTAAATATTCAATATTAGTCTAATTTAAAGATATAGGTGAGACCGTTCTAGGTATAATTTTTATGATGATAAAATTTATGATAAAAAGGATATAGATGTCAAATATTAATGATGATATGATATAAAAAATAATATAGTAATAATTGAAAAGGGAGAAGTTGTTTTTCAATATTGAAGAGAGAGAAGCAAAATCTTATTTGAAGAATCTCATTTGAGGAGTCTGTGGAAGCAAAATAAGCTGATGTGGTTCGTTTGACTTTAACAAATATCTCATTTGAAGCTCTTAAAATGATGATCTACTTTTAGGGTTCTGAAACACTATTTTATAGGCTTCGGGATAAATATAAAAAAAATGTTAATAGAGTTGTTTAGTTAATATATATATATATAGACAAATACATTATTATTAAGTTGTATTTTAAACACAAACATTGGTGAAATATTTTTAATTTAGTTACGTTGTCTATCAACTTTATTTTTATTCAACTTAGGATACAAGACTTATAATTTTATTGAGATGTCAATATTTATTAAAATGCAATGCATAATAGAAGAAAAGTGACGATCTCCAAAACTTTGACTAAATTTTTTGTTCAAATGACGTGTCAAGTGAATTTATATCTACTACATTATTGATACATAATTTCATAATTTAGTTAATTTTTACAAATGGGTTTAACACAATATTCATTATATAAGAAATTAATGGCAAGATAATGTGTTTTCTAGATTGTCAATCAAATAAGCAATTAGAGAAAGGAAAGCCTCTGATTTTAATAATAGAAATCCATGACGATGTACATACTAATTAACGTCAAATATCTATATATAAGGGAAAGCAAATCATCTTCTCAAATCATTAGTTTGTGAAAAAATATTAGTCTATCTAGAAAAGAAAAAGAATGGCTCTAAGTGGTAAGCTTGAGGCTGATATAGAAATCAAGGCATCTGCTGAAAAATATTTCAACATCTTCAAAGCCCAATGCGAGCATCTTCCCAACATTTCTTCTTCTAATATACAGGGAGTTGACCTCCATGAAGGTGACTGGGATACTCATGGATCTGTCAAGCTCTGGAAATATACCGTAGGTATGGCAATTACAAGTAACAACTAATTGAGCTATAATTCAGATTATGAAATATGATCTTGTATATATATTAAAGTTATCACTGCAGCATTTGTGTTAGTTTATATTTAATTAGTGTACTAACGTTTTCTAAACTAACAACTTATCTAATTAATCTAGGTTTCTAGAGAAAAATGTCATTGGTTTTGTAACGTAATAAAACAAAAATTCTGAAAAAATATTCAGAACGGTCCTGAGTAAAGAGATATTAGTAAAACTATTTATCAAGAACACTTTCTAAATAAGCGTTCACAATCAAACAAGGTTTTTTTTTTAAGTATATAGAATACTTCAACCCAAATTTTCATTTCGAATAATGATGTATCAGGAGTTTGGTTAGATATCCATTAATTAAATTCATTTACTATGTTATCATATATTAATCTATTTATTTATAAATCTAATATATATAATTTATGAGTGACAGAGGGGAGAGAAGAGAGTTACAAGGAGAAGGTTGAAATAGATGATGAGAATTTATCAGTGACTCTTGTTGGGTTGGAAGGAGATGTGTTCAAGAATTACAAGAGCTGGAAGGCAACTTTTCAAGCAACTCCAAAAGGTGATGGCAGCAGCGTCATCAAACATATTCTGGAATATGAGAAGCTCAACCAGAATGTTCCTGTCCCAAACCCTTACCTGGATTTTCTTGTCAGTATTACCAAAGACATTGCTTCACATCTCGACAACTAGCCATCCCATGTCGCCTGTTTGAATTGTTCCAAATCTTCTGCAATATTAATAATGTGAAATAAAAACCGACAATTGTATATCGGTTGGCCGGTTTAAGAGTGTGTTGTCATTGTTGTTAAATAATAAATAAATAATAATAATAAGGGAAAGGGCGTGAGATTGTGTAAGAGGTCGTGAATTAAGGCGCCATTTCTTCTTTTCTGTAAGAAATGTAATAATTATCCATGTACTAATTATTCTGTAAGAGGTAGTGTTTACTTGTTTGTTTGAGGAATTCATGTACTAATTATCCACATACAATGTCAGTTTTCTGTTATCCAGACAAAACTATGTACCTTTGCCATGTTAACCACCATTAAATCAATAGTGAACACTTAGGTGACGTTTGGTTACCATGGTGAAATGGTAATGGGAATGGAAATTGAAATGGAAAACTGATTCCTTTGTTTGGTTGGGACCGTAGAATTAGTATCTGAATCAGTATTATTTTGTTTGGTTAACAACTGAATGAAATGGAATTAACTGTATTTTGACCAAAATACCCCTAATTACAAAACAATTATAAAAACATGATATATTATGGATAATAATAATAAAATATGAAAGTATATAATATATATATATAAATTAATGTAATTAATAACAAAATTTATATATTCAATTACAAAAAATGTATATAAAATTTAAATATATATATAAATATATTATAATAAAATAATATATATTACATAATAATATAAACAATATAAATATTATTATTAATGGTTTAAGTTACTAAATTTCATTCTAGCGTTTACCAACTTTTTAAGAATAAAAAATGGAATGAGGATTATACAAAGTTGAATACAAAAATACTGACACGGGAGTGTCTTGTTGCATTAGTTATGATCAAGGAACAAAGGAATTTAAAATTCCGACTTTAATTAGTTGAGCAGCTAGTTCTACACAAGGAACAACTTTGGAATTAATTATGTACTAAATGGAGTGGAATTAGAAGGCGTGCTACATATGGTTGGAAAGATTAGCATCTTAACTTTCATTTCATGTTTTGTAGTGCATCAATTGAAGTTCCCTAGAGAGAGTTAAGAGGGGTTTTAGGTTGCAAGGTCTGAAGTCGACAGTGCACGGGATTTGAAGAGTTCCACTTAAATGTCTTTAATTTCTTAGTTTCTAATGCTTTGAATTGTGAAGCTATCTTTTATTTTCATCCTTTTCCTATGCATGGATGGTTGTTCTATGATTAGGCTATATAATGAGCCTCTATCCTTGTTAAATGTAGTTAATCAATATTGAATTTCATAATACTATCTCTTTGAGATTTTATCTTTCAACTCTTTATCTCTTTAGTGGATTTCTATTGAGTGGTGAGCTCTTTTAGTTCTGTATCCTTTGTTGAATGCTTTAGGGTGGTGATATTCTATATCCCTTTTGTGATTTAACTTTGGTGGTGAGCTTTATCTACTTTTCATTAAGTTTCCTTTGGGTGGTGATTTCTGTATCCCTTTGGAGATTTAGCTTCCATTCTCCTTCCGCTCATCATTCTTCGTGCTTTCCGATTAATCCGGCATCAGATTGGTATCAGAGCTCAATGTTGCTCTTCTTTTGCTTGTTATATCCATGGCTGGTCATCCATAACTCCAGCAACGAAGGAAATGAGTGGAACAACGAAGAAAATGAATGGATCAATGAAGAAAAGCTGTTATTGATGATTTAAAACAGCAATCCATCAACTCCTACATCATTTGGATCAATTCGAGATTCGTGATTGATGAGTTAAAGCAACAAATCCAAAAACTCAAGCAGCGTTTGCAACTCATCGAGAATCAATCGATTCATTCGGTGGATAAAAAAGGTCTATTTCATGAAGGTATGAATTTCTATTGTTTTACAATAGAAATTCCTACATTTGATAACAATGGTTCTTATGGAGATTCATTTGGTGATTCCTTTAACAAACTCGAGCCTATTTAGGATGAATACAAATATGGTGACTTGAGTGATTATTTTGATGAAATTGAATACATAAATGATTTTTAGCAAATTGACAATCACACCAGTTCGTTTATCATGATGAAATCAGAATTATTTCATCTCATATAAATTTGGATAAACCACCAATCTTTTATGATGAGAATGAGTTTGAAGGACCAAATCAAAAGGTTTCAAATTTTGAAGACTATTGTTACGAATCTCATGTCTATTTCTCCAAGAGCATCTCTCCAACATTTCTGTTCTTGCATAAATTGATTATCGGTTCATATATTTCATCTTAGTGGTGTGATTGGATGGACATAATTACAAAGGTTGGAAAGTTCAGGGTGCATCGACTTCCTTTACGAGTTCCATCGCAAGGGAAGTTTTTTAACCAATATCAAAAAGACAAATCCTTAGAAACTCAAGGATGAGTTCTTTTTCAACCAGGGGAGATTGACATGGGAGTGTCTCGTTGCATGAGTTATGATCAAGGAACAAAGGAATTTAAAATTTTGACTTTAATTGGTTGAGTAGCTTGTTCTACACTAGGGACAACATTGGAATTAATTCTACACTGAGTGGAATTAGAAGGCATGCCACATATGGTTGGAAATATCAGCATCTTAACTTTCATTTCATGTTTTGTAGCGCATCAATTGAAGTTCCCTAGAGAGAGTTAACAGGGGTTTTAGGCTGTAAGGTTAGAAGTCTACGGTGCACGAGATTTGAAGAGATCCACTTCAATGTCATTAATTTCTTAGTTTCTAATTTTTTGAAGTGTGAAGCTATCTTTAATTTCATCCTTTTCCTATGCGTGGAGAGTTGTTCCATGATTAGGCTATATAATGAGCCTCTATCCTTGTTAAATGTAGTTAATCAATATTTAATTTTAGAATACTAACTCTCTGAGATTTTATTTTTCAACTCTTTATCTCTTTGGTGGATTACCATTGAGTGGTGAGTTCTTTTAGTTATGTATCCTTTGTGGAATGCTTTAGGGTGGTGATATTCTGTATCCCTTTTGTGATTTAACTTTGGTGGTGAGCTTTATCTACTTTTCATTAAGTTTCCTTTGGATGGTGATTTCTGTATCCCTTTGGAGATTTGGCTTCCATTTTCCTTCCACTCATCATTCTTTGTGCGTTCCGATTAATCTGACATCATATTGGTATCAGAGATCAAGGTTGCTCTTTTTTTGCTTGTTATATCCATGGCTAGTCATCCATAACTCCAGCAACGAAGGAAAGGAGTGGATCAACGAAGAAAAGCTGTTATTGATGATTTAAAACAGCAAATCCATCAACTCCTGCAACGTTTGGATCAATTCATGATTCGTGATTGATGAGTTAAAGCAACAAATCCAAAAACTCTAACAGCATTTGTAACTCATCGAGAATCAATCCATTCATTTGGTGGATCAAAAAGGTCTATTTCATGAAGGTATGGATTTCTATTGTTTTACAACAGAAATTCCTACATTTGATAACGATGGTTCTTATGGAGATTCATTTGGTGATTCTTTTGACAAACTCGAGCCTACTTAGGATGAATGCAAATATGGTGACTTGAGTGATTCTTTTGATGAAATTGAATACATAAATGATTTTCAGCAAATTGACAAATCACACTAGTTGGTTTATCATGATGAAATCAGAATTATTTCATCTCACGTAAATTTGGATAAACCACCAATCTTTGATGATGATAATGAGTTTGAAGGACCAAATCAAAAGGTTTCAAATTTCGAAGACTGTTTTTACGAATCTCATGTTTATTTCTCCAAGAGCATCTCTCCAATATTTCTGTTCTTGCATAAATTGATTAACGGTTTGTAAGGATTCCCATTTTTTGATTGGCTTGTTTCGTGGACAAACCACATGTTGGGGTTGATGTAAGGGTAGCCTAGGAATTGGTGATCATCCAATGGCCCTCTCAAGACCTCAAGAGAAGAAGCACAAAAGGTATATTCTGGTGCTTACTTGCTTTGAAGAGATCTAGTTGCACACACACACAACTCATGCATATCTCTTATTCTTGTATGTTGTGTGTTTTATATGTGTGCATTCTTAATTGTTGAATGTCTCTTCATGCATGTTTATTTGATTGCATCTACTTTATTGAAATGCCATAACATGATTAGGCATTAGGATGCAAAGTCATGAATTTTATTCATGCTTGTTTGAATTGATTTCATCTTATTCTATGATAATGCCATGACACGATAGGCATTAGGTTGCATTCAATTCCTACACTTGCACTTCATGTTTGTTAGCTTTTAGTGTGGTGTAATTCGTTTCCGTTTGTGTGATCAGAAACGTCCGCGCTTGCACGATGGTGTGCATGTCTTAGTGCCATGGTTGACCACTTGAGAAGGTCTCATTCTTCTCTTGGATAAGTGTTAGTTTTGGTTTGGTTTGGTTGTTTGGAGTAAAGTGTCTAGTTTCAAAATATAGGATTTCAATGTTTTAAATGTTTTTTAAAACTGACCTTTGTATGGTCTTATGATCATAACTTCTTATGAAAAGATTTAAATGTTTGGTAAAATTTTGGACAAACTAGACACCCATACCTTTCCAGCGGTATATTATTCGTAATATTTCATGACCGTTTGAATTGGTTTTGAATTCTCCAAAGTGACCACCAAAACAGAGCAACTATGTTGTTGTCCGTTTCTAACCTTTGGTCACTCAATTGACCATAACCTTTTCTACAGATATTCAAATTTCATTCTATAAAAACTAGTAGAAATTAGACATCCATACCTTTCTAACGATATATTATACGAAAGGTTTCGATGTCGTTTGATCATATTTCAGAGCACTTGAATCTTGAGCTACTGCACTAATGCGTGTACCGCAGAAATGCCCATTGTTTTTCTATTTCTTCCAAAATGACATAGTTTCACTTGGGCACTATAAATACATATCTTTCTTATCATTTTGAGGGGAGAGCCACAAAATGAAACCCTAGAGAGAGAGGCTCCATATTCTTGAGAGAGAAAGCACCAAGATTGCTTCTTTGACTCTCTAAACCCAAAACCCATCTCCATCTTGCATCATTCAACATCATTTGAGCATGGGTCGTCTTCAACACACATGGTATGATTTGTTGAACACTAATCTCATCTAATTTTAGTGTTTCTACTTATCAATTTTATCTCATTTATTACTTGTATGTGTTTAGATTTATTTCTACATACATGGTTGAGATTATGTGTTGATTGGGTTAATTTTTACATAGCTTAATTGATTATGTCATTATTGCCTAAAAGCTATGCCATAAACATTCTTGTGTGATTTATTGATAACTAGGTTGATAGATTGTTTTTAAATCAACTAGTTAATCCTTAGAATGTTTGTGGGTTATTTGTGATAGCTTTGTATCTAGAATTGGTTATCCTTTACTTAGCTAAAGTTGTATGCCATGTCATATAGCTATTTTCATATCTAGGATTGATTTTATTGTCATCATATAATCCTAGGTAAGCATCTAGAGTACCCTAGCTCTTCTTGCATATTTGGATATCATTGCATATTCACTTAGGGTGTTGATCTCTTCAGAGAAGTAAGTCTTGTGTGATAGACCGGGATTAAGTCGTACACCGGGATTAGGTGGTCACATGAGCAAATTGGACTAGATCCACTTTTACAGGCCTGTGGGTAGTGGTAGCGGGATATTGGCCGGGATTAGGCCGTCAAACCGGGATTAGGTTGTATACGCTATCACAATTAGTGGATTCGAAGTTCGAGTGTGGCGCACTTACCAGCCTGTGGTTTTTTCCGTGAGGGTTTCCACGTAAATATCAAGTGTTATTTAAATTCCGCACATATTACACTTGTTATATATATTGACCAGATTGGGGCATTTTCGTAATCTTGACTTAACGCGAAAATTGGGTAAAATTGTTAAAATCTATTCACCCCTCCCTCTAGATTATTATTAGAACACACTGAGTTATTTGTTTCACGGTTCATATATTTCATCTTAGTGGTGTGATTGGATGGACATAATTACAAAAGTTGGAAAGTTTAGGGTGCATCGACTTCCTTTACGAGTTCCATTGCATTGGAAGTTTTTTAACCGATATCAAAAAGACAAATCCTTAGAAACTAAAGGACGAATTCTTTTTCAACCAAGGGAGATTGACACAGGAGTGTCTCGTTGCATGAGTTATGATCAAGGAACAAAGGTGAAAGTTCACAAATAAACACGGTGTGTATACAAATATTAATCTAGAGGGGGGGGGGGGGGGGGGGGGGTGAATAGATTTTAACTAATTTTCACCCAATTTTCGTTTAAGGTCAATATTACGAAAATGCCCCTAATAGTCAATATAAAAACAACAAGTGTAATATGGTGCGGAATTATAAATGACACTTGATGTATACGTGGAAAACCCAACCACTGGGAAAAAACCATGGGCTGTTTAATGCGCCACACTTGAACCTCGAAATCCACTAATTGAAATGAAGTTTACAACCTATGTAGACCTCGTCTAACACTCCGGTCTGTAACCCCCCACTTCTACCACGCGGGCCTTTAAAAGTGGCTCTAGTCCATATTGCTTGTGGCCTAAGCAACCTTAGCCAACAAGACTTAAATTCTCAATGAAGAGATAAAACAACCTATGTGTGAATATATGGAAATACTCAATACATGCATATAAGAGCTAGGCAACCCTATATGCTTATCTAGGATGATAATATGGCAACAAATGCAATCCTAGATATCAATTGCTAAATGACATGTCAAATAGCTTAGCTAACAATAGATTATAAAAACCTAGATAGCTATCACAATACAACACTCAATCATGTCATCACAAACAATCTCTATTTTGAATATAAGATATTAATCTAAGATCATTCAAATAATAAAAGAGATGTCTTGATAAATAAAACACTAAATATCAATGGATGAAAGTGAAAAGCATACCAAGGGAAGTGTGATGACCAATACTCACTCAAATAAGCAACTATCTATGTGAAAAGATGCTTAGATGATCTTTGATGCATATGTGTATAATTTGAGTGTATAAAAATGAGTTCTTGATTTGATTTTCTCTCAAAAATCTCTCTTTCAAGTTTAGGGTTCTTTTGAGTCAGAGAAATAATTTAGAGAAATGAGAAAGTGTGATATTTATAGACATCAAGAACAGGGCAAGTGAAAAGACAATTTTGCCCTTGAAATCACCGATCGGCGGTTTCATTCTGCGGTCGTGACCACAGAATTGAACCGCCGAATTGAACCCGAGAAGCAGGGGATCATTCGGCGACTAGATTCGGCGGTCAATCGAAACCATAGATCAAAACCCAAAAAGAAACCGACCTAAAATATCTAATTCGGCGGTTTCATTCGGCGGCCAGGCCGCCGATTAAACCGTCGAACAAAACCCGAGAATAATAAATGCAACAGGTCTAATTCGGCGGTTTTGATTCGGTGGCCTGACCTTCGATCATAACCGCAGATTCAGTCCAGAGCTTTCTGGAATCAAACGGCGGTTTCCATTCTGCGGTCGTGGCCGCCGATCAAACCGCCGTTTCACCAATGATGGTGAAACCAAAGGAGAAGCCAAGGGCATTCTCCGAAGGCGATCTTCGCGCAAAACCAAGCACATTATCGTGCAAGCGCGGACGTTTCCGAACATATTCGGGAAACGAATTACACGACACAAAACACACACCAAGATATGACAAACAATGTGCTAGTGTGAAAAGTGACATTTGAAGAGAATGCACACTAAAGTAAAGCATACATATGCAAATATTACAAGTGAGTGTGTGCAACTAAATCTCTTCAATAAGAAAGTAAGCACAAGATATACCTTTGAGTGCTTGTCCACCTTGAGGTCTTGAGAAGGGTCATTGAGCATGAACACCTATCACCTAAGCTACCCTTTACAAACAACCCCAATATGTGGTTTGCTCACGGAATAAGCCAATCAAAAACCGGGAATCCTTACAAAAGGAATTTAAAATTCCGACTTTAATTTGTTAAGTAGCTGGTTCTACACAAGGGACAACTTTGGAATTTATTCTGTACTAAATGGAGTGGAATTAGAAGGCGTGCCATATATGGTTGGAAAGATCAGCATCTTAACTTTCATTTCATGTCTTGTAGTGCATCAATTGAAGTTCCCTAGAGAGAGTTAACAGGGGTTTTAGGCTGCAAGGTTAGAAGTCTACAGTGCACGAGATTTGAAGAGTTCCACTTTGATGTCTTTAATTTCTTAGTTTCTATTGCTTTGTGTAAGGATTCTCATAATTAATTGGCTTATTTCGTGAACAAAACCACATATTGGGGTTTGAATTGTAAGGGTAGTTTAGGTGATTAAGAAGGCCCTTTCAAGACCTCAAGGTGACAAGCACTCCAAAGGTATATCTCTAGTGCTTAGTTTTTCATTGAAGAGATTTAGTAGCACACACTCACTTAGCATATTTTAATATGTGTGAATTCTCTTGCTATGTCACTTTCACACATACACTTTGTTGATTGTATCTTGTAGTGTGTTTGTGTCTTGTAATTCATTTCCCGAATATGTTCAGAAACGTTCATGCTTGCACAATACGGTGCTTGGTTTTGCATGAAGACCGCTCTCGGAGATTTCCTTAGTTTCACCACTTTTGGTAGTGGTGAATCGACGGTTATGATCGTTGGCCCTGGCCGCCGAATGGAACCGCTATTTTAGGCTAGAGGTCTCTGGTCTAATTCTACGGTTATGATCAGTTGCCCCGACCGATGATTTGAAACCACCGATCATACCTGATTGATTTAATCTCTTGGGTTGAGTCTGCGGTTAGATCAACGATTACGAAACCGTCGAATGAAACCACTGTTGCTCCCCTGTTTCTCTTGGGACCAATTTGACGGTTGAGATTGGCAGCTTGGCCATCGAATGAAACCGTAGGGGTAAACTTGTCTTTTCAAATGCCCTGTTCTTGATTCCTATAAATATACCATCTTCTCTGTTTCTAAACTAATTTCTTTGACTCCTTAGAACCCTAAACTTAAAAGAGAGACACTTGAGAGAAAATCCATCAAGAACTCACCTTTAAACACTCAAAGCTTTCCTTTTGATTCATCAAGTTCATCTAGGATCATCCATGCATAGTTTTGCATCATCAAAACTTGCTTGGTAAGATTTTGACTAACTTCATCTAATTTTAGTTTCTTTCTTGTCAAGCCATCTCTTTATTTACTTGTATGTTTTAAGTTCACATGCTAGATACAAGATAGAGATTATTTGTGATAAATATGATTGAGTGTTGTATTGTGATAGCTATCTAGGTTTGCTTAATCTTCATTAGCTAAGCTTTATGATATGTCATTTAGCTTTTGATATCTAGGATTGATTTCATTGACATTTCATCATCCTAGATAAGCATTTAGGGTTACCTAGCTCTTGTTGCATTTTGAGTATTTCGCATATTCACATAAGTTGCATTCTCTTCATTGAGAACTAAGTCTTGTGTTGCTTCCGGGATTAGGTTGCATAAATCACAAGCATTAGGACTAGGTTCACTAATACCGGGATTAGGTTGAAATCTTTAACACATTTAGTGGATTCGAGGTTCGAGTGCGGCTCACTTATTAGCCCGTGGTTTTTTCCGTTAGGGTTTCCATGTAAATATCAAGTGTCATTTAATTTCCGCACCATATTACACTTGTTAGATTTATATTGACTATTAGGGGTATTTTCGTAATACCATACATGAAAATTAGGTCAAATTAGTTAAAATCTATTCACACCCCCTCCCCTTTAGATTAATATTAGTACACACAGTAATTTGTTTCACTTTGAAGTGTAAAGCTATCTTTAATTTTCATCCTTTTCCTATGCATGGAGGGTTGTTCCATGATTAGACTATAAAATGAGCCTTTATCCTTGTTAAATGTAGTTAATCAATATTGAATTTCAAAATACTATCTCTCTAAGATTTTATCTTTCAACTCTTTATCTCTTTGGTGGATTCCTATTGAGTGGTGAGTTCTTTTAGTTCTGTATCCTTTGTTGAATGCTTTAGGGTGGTGATATTTTGTATCCCATTTGTGATTTAACTTTGGTGGTGAGCTTTATCTACTTTCATTAAGTTCCTTTAGGTGGTGATTTCTGTATCCCTTTAGAGATTTGGCTTCCATTTTCCTTCCACTCGTCATTCTTTGTGCTTTCCGATTTATCTGGCATCATATTGGTATCAAAGCTTAAGGTTTCTCTTTTTTTGCTTGTTATATCCTTGGCTGGTTATCCACAACTCCAACAACGAAGGAAAGGAGTGAATCAACAAAGAAAAGCTGTTATTGATGATTTAAAACAGGAAATCCATCAACTCCAGTGTCATTTGGATCAATTCGTGATTGATGAGTTAAAGCAAAAAATCCAAAAACTTCAGCATCGTTTGCAACTCATCGAGAATCAATCGATTCATTCGGTGGATCAAAAAGGTCTATTTCATAAAGGTATGGATTTCTATTGTTTTACAACAAAAATTCCTACTTTTGATAATGATGGTTCTTATGGAGATTCATTTCGTGATTCCTTTGACAAACTCAAGCCTATTTAGGATGAATACAAATATGCTGACTTGAGTGATTCTTTTGATAAAATTGAAAACATAAATGATTTTTAGCAAATTGACAAATCACATCAGTTGGTTTATCATGATGAAATCAGAATTATTTCATCTCATGTTAATTTGGATAAACCACCAATCTTTGATGATGATGATGATGAGTTTGAAGGACCAAATCAAAAGGTTTCAAATTTTGTAGACTATTTTATGAATCTCATGTCTATTTCTCCAAGAGCATCTCTCCAACATTTTTGTTCTTGCATAAATTGATTATCGGTTCATATATTTCATCTTATTTGTATGATTGGACAAACATAATTACAAAGGTTGGAAAGTTCAGGGTGCATCGACTTACTTTTCGAGTTCCATCACTAAGGAAGTTTTTTAACCATATCAAAAAGAAAAATCCTTAGAAACTCGAGAACGAGTTCTTTTTCAACCAAGGGAGATTGACACGGGTGTGTCTCGTTGCATGAGTTGTAATCAAGGAACAAAGGAATTTAAAATTTCGATTTTAATTGGTTGAGCTGCTTGTTTTACACAAGGGACAACTTTGGAATTAATTATGTACTAAATGGAGAGGAATTAGAAGGCGTGACACATACAGTTGGAAAGATCAGCATATTTCATTTCATGTTTTATAGTGCATCAATTGAAGTTCCCTACAGAGAGTTAAGAGGGGTTTTAGGCTGCAAGGTCAGAATTCTACAATGCACGGGATTTGAAGAGTTCCACTTCAATGTCTTTACTTTCTTAGTTTATAATGCTTTGAATTGTGAAGCTATCTTTTATTTTACTCCTTTTCCTGCATGGAGGGTTGTTCCATGATTAGGCTATATAATGAGCCTCTATCCTTGTTAAATGTAGTTAATCAATATTGAATTTCAGAATACTATCTCTCTGAGATTTTATCTTTCTACTCTTTATCTCTTTGGTGGATTTCCATAATGCTTTATGGTGGTGATATTATGTATCCCTTTTGTGATCTAACTTTGGTGGTGAGCTTTATCTACTTTTCATTATGTTTCTTTTGGGTGGTGATTTATGTATCCCTTTGGAGATTTGGCTTCCATTTTCCTTCCACTCGTTGTTCTTCGAGCTTTTCGATTTATCTGGTATCATATTGGTATCAGAGCTCAAGGTTGCTCTTCTTTTCCTTTTTATATCCATGGTTGGTAGTCCACAACTCCAGGAACGAAGGAAATGAGTGGTCATCGAAGAAAATGAGTGAATCAACGAAGAAAAGCTGTTATTGATGATTTAAAACAGCAAATCCATCAACTCCAGCATCATTTGGATCAATTCGTGATTGATGAGTTAAAGCAACAAATCCAAAAACTCTAACAGCGTTTGCAACTCATCGAGAATCAATCGATTCAATATGTGGATCAAAAAGGTCTATTTCATGAAGTATGGATTTCTATTATTTTACAACAAAAATTCCTACTTTATAATGATGGTTCTTATGGAGACATTTGGTGATTCCTTTGACAAACTCAAGCCTATTTGGGATGAAGACAAATATGCTGACTTGAGTGATTCTTTTGATGAAATTGAAAACATAAATGATTTTTAGCAAATTGACGAATCACATCAGTTGTTTTATCATGATGAAATCAGAATTATTTCATCTCACGTAAATTTGGATAAACCACCAATCTTTGATGATGATGATGATGATGAGTTTGAAGGACCAAATCAAAAGGTTTCAAATTTTGTAGACTGTTTTACAAATCTCATGTCTATTTCTCCAAGAGCATCTCTCCAAAATTTTTGTTCTTGCATAAATTGATAATCGGTTCATGTATTTCATCTTATTGGTATGATTGGATGGACATAATTACAAAGGTTGGAAAGTTCAAGGTGCATCGACTTCCTTGTCGAGTTCCATCGCAAACGAAGTTTTTTAACTGATATCAAAAAGAAAAATCCTTAGAAACTCAAGGACGAGTTCTTTTTCAACCAGGGGAGATTGACATGAGTGTGTCTTTTCGCATGAGTTAATATCAAGGAACAAAAGAATTTAAAATTTCAACTTTAATTGGTTGAGCTGCTTGTTTTACACAAGGGACAACTTTGGAATTAATTATGTACTAAATGGTGTGGAATTAGAAGGCGTGCAACATACGGTTGGAAAGACCAGCATCTTAACTTTCATTTCATGTTTTGTAGTGCATCAATTGAAGTTCACTAGAGAGAGTTAAGAGGGATTTTAGGCTGCAAGGTCAGAAGTCTACAGTGCACGGGATTTAAAGAGTTCCACTTCAACGTCTTTAATTTCTTAGTTTCTAATGCTTTGAATTGTGAAGCTAACTTTTATTTTCATCTTTTTCCTATACATGGAGGGTTGTTCCATGATTAGGCTATATAATGAGCCTCTATCCTTGTTAAATGTAGTTAATCAATATTGAATTTCATAATACTATCTCTCTGAGATTTTATCTTTCAACTCTTTATCTCTTTGGTGGATTTCCATTGAGCGGTCAGTTCTTTTAGTTCTATATCCTTTGTTGAAAGCTTTTGGGTGGTGATATTCTATATCCCTTTTGTGATTTAACTTTGGTGGTGAGCTTTATCTACTTTTCATTAAGTTTCCTTTGGGTAGTGATTTATGTATCCCTTTGGAGATTTGGCTTCCATATTCCTTCCACTCATTGTTCTTCATGCTTTCCAATTTATCCGGCATCATATTGGTATCAGAGCTCAAGGTTGCTCTTCTTTTGCTTTTTATATCCATGGCTGGTCGTCCATAACTCCAGCAACGAAGGAAATGAGTGGATCAACAAAGAAAAGCTGTAATTAATGATTTAAAAAAACAAATCCATCAACTCCAGCATCATTTTGATCAATTCATGATTGATGAGTTAAAGCAATAAATCCAAAAACTCCAACAGCATTTGCAACTCATCGAGAATCAATCGATTCATTCGGTAGATCAAAAAGGTTTATTTCATGAAGGTATGGAAACCTCAAAGAGGAAACATCCACGGGTTGATACCATAACCACCGGCAAAGCAATCCATTAAATGAAAAGGTCTTACACACTCAAGGCTATCAACACGAGATATTAGCCCTAAGCTATCAACACCTAATCTAGCCTCAAGGCAAAGTGAACTACCTAGCCTACTCTCTATCCAATGTGTGTCCTACATCTCTAGAGAGCAACTCCCTATCCAAGGCTAACAAGCCTCTAGAAAGATATCCTTGCTTAGCAATCTAGATCAAGGTGATCCTAGTTAAGCTTCCTAACTCAACTATCCGGAGTATGAAAACTCCTTGCAAAGACTTTTGCTTGGCTATTCGGAAATCATTCCTAGCCAAGTCTTCTTGCTCAATACAAAGCTTCACTCACTTTGAAAGAGACTTCAACCTAATACAAGGCAATGATCTAAGTGAAGTGCACACAAGCAATATGATGCAATCACAAACAAATAGAGCAAGTAGATCAAACACACTCTATGAACATGCAACTAGAGAACCTAGATTATGGCTATCACAAATCAATCACAAAATATATCTAGAAACCTAAGCATGTGAATCAAACAAGAACTGGTGAAATTCCCTTTAAAGCAATAGTGTTTTATACCTAGAGGGGGGGGGGGGGGGGGTGAATAGGCATAGTCCCAAATTCTTCCAATATTCAAAAATGCGGAATATAAGAATGAAATGATATAGCAATTGTATAATATGAATCAATTCATGTAAGCATCAATATACAAAAGAATCGATACAAGTGAACATATGGAAGATAAGGAAATATAAAGCGAAAATGAGACATAATGTTTTTACGTGGTAAAACCTCAAAGAGGAAACATCCATTGGCTGAATCCATAACCACCGGCAAAGCAAATCCACTATATGAAAAGAACTTACACGCTCAAAGCTATCAACACTATGACATCCACTTCAAGCTATCAAATCCTAATCACCTCTCAAAGGCCTAGTGAATTACCTTGCCTACTCTCTATCCAAGATGTATCCCACACCTCTAGAGAGCAACTTCCTATCCAAGACTAAAAAACCTCTAGGAAGATTTCCTTGCTTAGCAATTTAGATCAAGAGATCCTAGTTAAGCTATCCTAGCTCAACCATCCGGAGTATTAAACTCATTGCTAAGACTTCTTGCTTAGTTATCCGAATCACCTTGATTCTAACTAAGGCTTCTTGCTTGGCTATCCGGAAACCTTTCCTAGCCAAGTCTTCTTGCTCAAGTCAAAGGCTTCACTCACCTTGACAAGAGACTTCAACCTATTACAAGGCAATGATCTAGGTGATGCAAATGATGCAAACACACACAAATAGAGTAAGTAGATAAAACACAATCTATGAACATGCTTAATGATAATCTAGAATATACTATCAACACACAATCACAAATCTATTTAGAAATCAAAGCATGCCAAAACAATAAGAACAAGATTAGGATATTCAATATATGTCACAAAAATCTTAGTTCTTATATCAAGAAATTGAACCTAGAAGATAATATGAAGCACATTATAAAATCAATATCTAGAATCAATTTCAATCAACCTCAAGTCTAGCAAAAATATGTTTAAGAGAAATCACAAAGCTAAACTCAATTAACTAATCAATCATACAACCCTAGCATATGATCTAACATACTTCTCAACATATTTCAACAATCAAATAGAAAGAATCATAGAGATGATCAAATGAAATTGCAAGAGAAGAAGTTTCACATACAACCAATGGACCTCGGACTGAAAACAGAGTACTGTGAAAAATGACGAAGTCAAATGGCTCTGAAAATGCTTAAGATTTGTAGCTCTCATTGAGATCAACAATTTTGGCTTTTGCATCACTCGATTTTGAGTTCGTATGAAGACGTTAAGATAAAAGTAAGTAAACCAAAATCAAGAACATTTCTGCAGAATTTCAGATTTGATGTTGTTCAAGTTGTTGGAAATGGAGGGAAGAGAAGGCATTTAAAGGAAGGGGAAGATGGGCATTTTTATCCAACAAACTCAAGCCAAACCAGCCTTGTCCCCGTGTGGGGCGCGTGTGCCACACGGGACCAGAGGGCATGTTGGGCCGTGTGGCACACGGCCTCCACACGTGGATGGCCATGGTGCTCCTCCCGCACACCTCTCACGTTCTTCAACCGTATTCGGGCATCCGAACTCTGATTTCGAATCCGTTTTTGGATTATGAATCGTGACTCCCTTACACCCAACGATAACTATGAAACTTTGACAAATGGTTGAGAATTCATCTCGGAAAACGACGACGAACACAACTCAACGAATGAGAACGAAAAGTAGCGTAGCTACATCGTTTGGACTTGAAACTAAACAAATGAGTAACCGAAATGACCAAAACTCAATAAGGAATTACATAAGACCATGTTCAAGTCCAAAACACAAGAAACACAAATAAATAAATACTATGCAACACAAGCATGCAATATCTAAGCGATAATGAGAAAACATGCAATTCTACAAGATTGTTAACAATAAGATAAATGCATGTACATACTAAATGTGTGTTAAAGTGTTATACCAAATATTTGAACTATGATGCAGGGACACACATATGTGAATTGTGTGTGTGTGCGCTAATGCCTTGCAAGAGGAAGAAGAATCTTGATACCTTAGCATCCAAGTAAGCGATGTTCCCCTTGAAGACGATATTTGCACAAGATGTTGCTTCTTCACCTTTGAGGCTCCTTTCTTCCAAGAAACACTTAAGCAACTACTAATACAAATATAGAGATTTTTGCAATGGAATCAAGCCAATACAAATAAAGGATCTAACAATCTCCCTCTTTGGCTATTCCATGGCAAAACCTCATCGTCACTATACATTGATCACTCCAATAGACTCAATATTGATAGCTGATCGAACCAAAATTGGTATGATTTTGGCCCCTATTTCCTTCTCCTTTTGCTTGATTCTCGGGCATTATCCCGTGATTTAATGGTGTAAATTAAGTGTTTTCAGGAATTTATAGAGTTTAGGGGCATCGGAGTAATTTTGGTGAAAAGGGGGCAAAAGTGTAAAATATGGAGGAAGATTGAAGTTATTGTGATATTAGAAGAGAACAGGGGACCATTGTGTAAATTGCCATGCAAAGAAGAGAGGGTGCCACGTCATTAAATGAAGCTGTGCGTTTTGATGTATGGGTTTGGGCTTTTAAGTACACTCTAGGCCCGTTCTAATTGTCCCCATATTAGACAATGAAGAAGCTTCTAAGCACCCCCTTGTCTTTTGTTGATTTCCCCCCTTTTAAGTCAATCAAGGAGCAGCTGTGTGCACCCCTATGTTCTTCTAAATGGCCCCCTCTTTAGTCAACTTATAGCTGCTGTGCGCAGCCCAAACTACTTCTAATTGCACCCTCCTTCTAAACAAGCACAGCTAATGTACGCACCTCATACAGTTGCTAAGCGTCCCCCATCTTCTCCAACTTCATCTCCTTCCTTCATCTCACGAGCAGCCATTGATGAACTCCAAGCACAACTGCACGTCTCCGGAAAGTAGCCTTCCCGTTCCCATTTCCGGCCGATCTCCTCCCCAAAATTACGGCCAGGTCAACGGGAGACTAATCGGCGACTTCTCGGCCCTCCTAGTAGCCGAAATCCATGGCATCAATTCCGGTTCAGCCGTGTGTGTCACTTCCCGGTTCAGCGTGCGTCACTCCTCGGTTCAGCCATGATACTCTCTTGAAATGGTCGCTATTTGTCGTTCGATGTCGCCATGGCGACAGGGGGGTGATTTCCACACCTGATGAGGTTGCCACATTGTCGCTCCAAGGTCGCCATTTGAAGCAAATTGTGACTGCCTCTCTGTTCATCTCTGATTGGTGAGAATTGATAGGCAAATTACGGAATACACCCCTTTGCTGGACTAAATGGTAATTTGCCATGGTTAGGGGTGTTTTGGTAATTTGCCACCCGTGACCTAATTTGAAAATCCTATAAATTCATCACATTTTTCTTCTTTTGAACATCTCTTGACCACCAAGAAACCTCCTTTCTACCATTCCTAATCTCTCCATTTCTCTTCTACCTAAGCTAAAACATCTAGATTACTTCACCTAAATCATTCCTCTCCTTCCATTTTCTCCACCCCTTTCCTTTGTCACTTTCCATATGACTCCACCTATCTAGACATATCCTCAACACCCACTCTTTGCACAAGATTCAAGCAAGGAAGCATCAAGGAAGGATCAAGCTTACAAGAGAGACCCAAGGGTGATTTCTCTCCATTTTACTTCCTTTTTCTTGTTTGTAATTATGTGTAATTAAAACCCCCATTTTAGGGGATGATTTGAGAGACTTTTTGGACATGAGTATTTATTAAAGCTTTGAATATTATGTTTGCATGATTTAAGTTTTATTTACTTTTTAATTAGATCTTGCACTTATGTGATTAAATGAGTATTGACACACTTGTTAATTACAATATGTTGTAGGATTAATTTGTGATAAAATTGATTGAGTTATTGAGACACTTAATCGATTAGAGCACATAGTGAATAGGATAGGCTTTTGGAGGGGTGATCAACCTCGATTGCCTAGACCATTTGATCGTCACTAACCGATCCCGCCGTGACCCCCTTTCCTTAATCCGTTAGGCATTGCGGTGGGAAGTTGTTTAGGGTTCGTAGTGACGGTCTGAACAACACATTCGAATGAGATCTTAGTGTTTTATTTATCAAAGAAATCTCTTATATTATTTGTATGCTCTTAGAATATATTCTAGATACAAAATAGAGATTGTTGTGTTGACATGTTTGAGTGATGTATTTTGATAGCAACATCTAGGTTATTTTTATCTATGATTTGCTAAGCTTTATGACATGTCATTTAGCTATTGACATCTAGGATTGCATTTATTGTTATCTATTCATCCTAGATAAGCATCTAAGGTTACCTAGCTTTATTTGCTCATTGAATATCATTTTATAGTCACATAGGTTGTAATCTCTTCATAGAGAAGTAAGTCTTGCATGTAGCTTCCGGGATTAGGTTGCTTAGATTGCAAGCAATTAGACTAGGTCCACTTATACCGGGATTAGGTAGGTGTGTTGATTATTGATCGGGATTAGGTTGTAATCATTTCACATTTAGTGGATTCGAGGTTCGAGTGTGGCGCACTATACAGCCCGTGGTTTTTCCCGTGACGGTTTCCTCGTAAATATCAAGTGTCTTTTATAATTCCGCACCATATTACACTTGTTATTGTTTTGACTAGTTTGGGGCATTTTCGTAATTTGATTAATCGCGAAAATTGGGTAAATTTGGTAAAATCTATTCACCCCCCCCCCCTCTCTAGATTAATATTAGAACACACCGTGTTATTTGTTTCACCCTAGACTAAAAGGTCTTCAAGTCTTCTTGAGTCTTCAAGAATCCCTTCTTTGAACTTCAAAATACCTATGAGAAAAGAAACAACCAACATGAGAACTTCTTCCAAAGAAGAATGGTGAGAAATTATCACATAAGCAAAATAAAACTTCCCTTATCTCTAACAAACAATGCATTATCTCAAGTGAATAAGTCACATTTAAAGCTGTCCCTTAAACACCTTAACACAAATAAGGTAAGAATTCTTTTCTCCCCCTTAGAACAAGAATTCTCCCTCTTAAGACAAAGTCTCCAATAAGCACAAAGGAGGTATACAAATCTCCCCTATGTCAAACATGGATTCCCCTATATTAAACAAAGTGAGGTATACAATTTCTCCCCCTTTTTGTCAAGGAATAGACAAAGGGCACAAGAGATAAAGAACGAGATATAAAGCAAACGAATCGTATAGAAAGCGTAGTTGAATAAACTAAAACTCCCCCTTAACATATGCTCCACATATTATCACCAAGAGAATTTGTTCACAAGGGACTCACACATTCACACATTCAAGTAATAAGAGAAAATATTTCGTCATTTTTCAAAGTCCAAGAGAGAATCATAGATTTTCATTAATCTCTCAAAAATATTTTCACATTGCTAATGAATCAAGCACATAAGCAAAATATGTATGTGTGTGAATGCTTCTCACATATATAGAATGAGTAATTGTAATATCAACATGCAAACAATTTCCACACCTATCCAACTAAAGCATTTCCAAAAATAAGTCAAACTGATATTCATCCGTATTTTCGCTTTAAAAGAATAGTTATCAACATGTGAGCGTATGTGTGCATGGGGCTCGTTTTCCCGTTTCTGTTTGTCAACCCGAGCATTTCACAATTCTCAACTATACACCATTAAGCCTTTTGTTTTTCATTTCTTTTAGGCTTAGAATCAAAGATTTTTTTTAAAAATGATTTTTGTCAACTCTTCTTTGATTTTTCTAACAAAAACATATACACCTCTTGGCGGCTTTCACTCAACACAAAGGCGTAGCCCTTTCCAACATTGGGCGGCTTCACAACCAATACGTGTAGCCCTTTCCAAGAGGGTGCTCGTTGAATACTATGTAGTGCCAAAGCAAAATGGATACATATCATAGGTCATTTATCATGTACTAAGCAATAGGCTTCTAGATGCATCCATTATCTACACATATTCAAACACATATACTCAAAACTAAAACATATAAGAGAAGCATTTGTGCACTTTTCAAAAATAAGATTTTCAAGCTCAAGTACATGATCTAGAAACAATAAGAGTTATTAGCTTAAGATCATTACTTCTCAAGTGAGTAGCTCTAAAAGATATTGATATACAAATAAAGTTTTGCTTATCAAGCCACCCACATTCACACAAGCACACTAATCAACACAAATCATGCCAATGGACATTCTAAGAGTCTTAAACCTCTCTTTGTCCAAGGGCTTGGTGAACAAGTCCGCAAGTTGATTTTTAGTAGCCATATGCTCTAGAGTTACAATTGATTGCTCAACAACATCTCTAATGAAATGATGACTAATATCAATGTGCTTTGTGCGTGAGTGTTGAACCGGATTTTTAGAGATGTTAATGGCACTTAAGTTATCATAATAAAGTGTCATTTTTTCCTTGTTCTATCTCATAATCCTTAAGGATTTGTTTCATCCAAAGTAATTGTGTGCATGCACTTCCGGCCACAATGTATTCGGCTTCGGAAGAAGAAAGGGAAACCGAGTTTTGTTTCTTACTAGACCAAGAAACCAAATTATTACCAACATAAAAGCAACCACCGGATGTGCTTTTACGATCATCTATATTTCCCGCCCAGTCGGCATCACAATAGCCAACAAGAATATCATTGGTATCAAATGAATAAAATAAACCAAGATTATGAGTACCTTTGATGTACCTAATGATTCTCTTGACAACTTTTAAGTGAGATTCCTTTGGATTAGCTTGGAATCTAGCACACAAGCCTACACTAAAGCAAATATCCGGTCTACTAGCCGTTAGGTAAAGTAGACTACCAATCATGCTTCTATAAAAGCTTTGATCAACACTTTTACCTTTTTCATCTTTGTCAAGTTTTAAAGTGGTGCTCATGGGAGTTTCAAAATCTTTTCCATTTTCTAGACCAAATCTCTTAACAAGATTTTTAGCATATTTAGATTGACTCAACATTATACCCATGCTAGTTTGCTTAACTTGCATCCCTAGAAAATAGTTTAACTCACCCACCATACTTATTTCAAATTCACTTGACATCACACTAACAAATTCATCAACCTTGGTTTTATTAGTAGAACCAAAAACAATGTCATCAACATATATTTGTGCAACAAAAATGTCATGATCATGATATTTGATGAACAAAGTTCTATCAATGCCACCTCTCCTATAATGGTTGTCAATGAGATATTGAGTCAACCTATCATACCAAGCTCTTGGAGCTTGTTTAAGGCCATAGAGAGCATTTTTCAATTTAAACACATGATTAGGAGAGTGTGGGTCTACAAAACCCTTAGGTTGTTTAACATACACTTCGTCTTGAAGGTATCCATTCAAAAAAACACTTTTGACATCCATTTGAAATAATTTGAATTTTTTAACACATGTAATGGATAACAAAAGTCTAATGGATTCGAGACGAGCAACCGGTGCAAAAGTCTCATCAAAGTCAACACCCTCAACTTGAGTGTAACCTTAAGCTACTAGTCTAGCTTTATTTCTCACAATCTTGCCACTTTCATCGGCCTTGTTCCTAAAAACCCACTTAGTGCCAATTACATTTATATCTTTAGGCCTAGGAACCAATGACCACACTTCATTCCTCTCAAATTGATTAAGTTCATCTTTCATAGCCCCAACCCAATATTCATCAACAATAGTTTCATTAATATTTTTGGGTTCAATTTGAGAAGTATAGCAAGCATAAGATATTTCGTTAGCAATTTGATTTCTAGTTCTAACCCCTTCATTTAAGTCACCTATGATGTCATCTTGAGAGTGTAGATTTCGAAGTCTAGGATGAGGAGAATTTTCAACAACTTGAACATTTTGTTGATTACCATTTAAAACATTTTCCAATCCTTGACTCTGAACATCAATACAACTATCTTTGTCATCATCTTGACTAGATTCACTACTGTCACATCAATAGGTGAAATAATGTCATTAATGTAGGGAAAAAATACGTGCACGCAGCGGAAGCGAGACTAAAAGAGAGTTTAGTATATTTTTAAAATTTTCCATATTTGAACCTTAACCCTTTAATTAATTAAACATATATACCAAAAGATATCATACCTTTGTCGTGTGATCCGATTGACTATGCGTCGAAGGTAATCCGCAAGATCTTCCAATCCAATCACGAACGTGAATCACCTAGGAGTGTGGTCTCCCTTCTTTTGAATTGTGAACCTGAGAATGGACAACAAAAATTTTCTGATTCTATTAGTCACAAAAATTCCAATAGACTGTTAAGAATGTCCTGGTCACTTTTGAATTCACAATCGTTAGATTGAAACTCGCGTGAACCTTATTCGAAATTGTGCACAAGACCTCTTGATGTAAAGATCATTAGTGCACTATTGAAATAAGAACAATTCTTCTCACAATCTCTCTTGGCCGAATTTCACACTAGTCTAAGAGTTGGATTTTATTTTTCTCTAGCAAAAGTAAAATCTCTCAATTGCAAAAACTAGGGTTTTTTTTAATATATCAAGAATATACATATATATATGGCTGACCATATATCAAGAAAAAAAAAATATGTATATCTGTACGCCTATAATATATGTATATATAACTTGCACGCAACTCAAATTGTGTTTTAGTTTTGTTAAAGCACTGCATACATCATATATAATATATTTGTATATATATATTGCGCAATACCATAATACTTTGCAAAATAATATATATTTTCTTTGTCTTGAATTCTGCTTTTATATATATATATATATTATATATCTCGGCAATAAGTTGCCATATATATTATTTATATTTTATAGCAATCTGAATTCAACTTGTTATGTATATAATATTCAAACCCTAATCCAACTCTTTAGTGTGTTTGTGACTATATAAAAGACTTCCTAATTTGACTAAACAAATAAAGTCTTTTATATTTAGTATAATACTAATAGTAGTATACTACTAGGAAACAAATTTCCTAATCAGAAAAAGATTTGATTTTTAATTAAATAATTAATTTCCATTTAATTAAATAATAAAATTAAACAATATTACGGGCTAAAAATTAGCCATTGCCGCCCATGACTAGAACTTGGGCCTACATATTGTTTTCTTATTTTATTTAATCCATTTGGACTTTAATAAAAAGCCCACATGTGAACTAGATCCATTCTTACTAAAAGAAACAAACCCACATGCCTTTCATTAATATATTAATATAATTAAACAGCCCATTAAATAAATAATGTGCAAATTATATTCTTAATATATTAAATACAATTCTAAATGGACCCACAAATAGTCCGGTAGAATATATCAAGTGATTCATGCAAGTCCGTGCAGATTGGGGATCTTGGCGGGCCTATCTAAATTTAAACTCCAATAGACATAACCCAATCACAATCAACAAATGATTCACTTAGGTTCAATCTATTAATTTTAGTTCATTCCACTAAAGAACTAAAATTGAACTCTTAAATAAAGATGGAATAAGTTAATGATACTCATTCATACCCTAGACAATCATATGGGAGATAGTGAATCCTCATAAAGAATATCAGTAATCGCCAAGAGCTCATAGATCGCCTATAGCTCTCCAAGTTACCATATTTACTCATATGACCACACTTTGAACTTGGATATATATTATGACTTGTCCAGAAGTCATCTTTCAAAAGACACTAATGAAAACTCAACGTTAAGATTTCATATCCAAAACCACGAAGCATCCATATGATAATATTCTACTCACATTTAATAAATGGAGCCACGATGTCCATATCTATAAATGAAGTCCTCTATTGATTAACAAATGAATACCACCAAACTATCAAGGATAGACTATGCTATATAATCGTACTCATTGATAGCTCAAATGATAACACTTGCAACCATAAGTCCATCATTTATCTCAGGATTAAGATAGACTCTCCGATTGTCCTGATAATGAAAAGACTTTTATCTATTGACAGTTCTAGAAAAAGTATTTCATTGTGATCCAGTTCAATGCACCCACTGCACTAGATTCTTTTACTCGAAGACCCTTCGATGATTT
Organism: Acer campestre; assembly: GCA_954870605.1. NCBI lineage: Eukaryota > Viridiplantae > Streptophyta > Magnoliopsida > Sapindales > Sapindaceae > Acer > Acer campestre. The sequence goes on along the minus strand of OX940806.1, from coordinate 12,075,948 downwards.
TAGACTCATCACAACACATTCGATCCCACTCAAATGCAAGTAAAAGAATTCTACAACTTTAACAAGATAAAGGTGCCTAACCTTTAACTTAAGTTGTGAACGTTATTCAAGACTAACTAAAGAATTGTGTCTTCCTCATACATATCCAGATGTACGAACAATTCTTCTTTTCTTATAGTCTTTTGACCTTATGATTATTTACTTTGACAATTATAATAATAAATGCTATATAAGATTTTGTTAACTAACAGAAATCACTTTATTAATATGAAAAGATTGTCAAGTACAACATTACACTCTTGCTATTGAGCATAACCCTAACAATCTACCACTTGCGCTATAGAAAATGTGTCATATCTCTCATTCCCATGTTCTCTAGGTGCCCATCAAAACTCTTCTATGGTAGAGCCTTTGTGAAGGGATCCGCTAGATTTTTTGCTGACGCGATTTTGGTAATCGTCACGTCACCCCAATGAACAATCTCTCTAAGAAGATGATACTTCCTTTTAATGTGTTTTCCTCTCTTATGACTTCTTGGTTCTTTCGAATTAGCCACTGCTCCACTGTTGTCACAGTAAATAGTAATCTGCTTATTCGCACTAGGAACCACTTCTAAGTCAATCAAGAATTGGCGGAGCCAGACAGCCTCTTTGGCAGCTTCGCATGCAGCAACATACTCAGCTTCCATGGTGGAGTCAGCAATGCATGATTGCTTGATACTCTTCCATATGATTGCTCCTCCTCCTAGAGTAAACACATATCCTGATGTGGATTTTCTGGAGTCAGAATCTGACTGGAAATTAGAATCTGTATACCCTACGGGAATCAAATCTCCTCCAGAGTATACAAGCATATTGCCTCTCGTTCTTCTGAGATACTTGAAAATATGCTTGACTGCCGTCCAGTGATCATGACCAGGTTTCGATTGAAACCTGCTAACTATGCCAACAGCAAAACAAATATCTGGTCTAGTGCAAAGCATTGCATACATGAGACTTCCAACTGCCAAGGCATATAGAACCCTACTCATGAATTGCTCTTCATGCTCATTCTTAGGAACTTGTTCCTTAGAAAGTTTGATTCCATGCCTGAAAGGTAACATACCTTTCTTGGAATCCTGCATGGAAAACCTAGACAAGATTTTATCTATGTATGAAGCTTGGGATAGTGCAATCGTTCTATTCTTTCTATCCCTTATTACTTGTATACCAAGAATATAACTTGCTTCTCCTAAGTCCTTCATATCAAATTGTTTTGCTAACTGTAAGGATTCCCATTATTGATTGGCTTATTTCGTGGTCAAACCACATATTGGGGGTTTGAATTGTAAGGGTAGTTAGGTGATTGAAGATCATGCTCAAAGGCCCTTTTTCAAGACCTCAAGGGAAGAAGCACTCCAAAGGTATAATAATTAGTGTTTCTTACAATGAAGAGAAATAGATGCACACACACACAACACTTGCATAATTCTTATTCTTGAATGTGTTGTGTCTTTATTGTGTGTATGCATGAATTGCTCATTTAATCTCTCTTCATTCTTGTCCATATGGGTGCATCTTGCTTGGAATTACACATGATATTTTTCTTTTTAGGAAACACCATCAGGTGCAATTTTGCGCCCTATTATGCGGCCAAGGCCGCATAAATGAGGCCGCAGAAGTTGACCAGAATTCACAACTCTCTGGTCCCTTTGTGCGCCCTTGTTTTTTGCGTTTAGGGGCCGCAAAATCTGTCAGGTGTGATTCTGCGCCCCTTAGTTATGCGGTCCGTGGCCGCAGAATCAAGGGCGCAGAATCAGCGGTCTTTTGCAAAATTTACAAAACGACACCACTTCACTTTGGCATACTATATATATGCCTCTTTCTTTTCTAGGTCGTCTTCAAGAGTTCCAAATCTCATATTTTTCACTTAGAACATTTTTCAAGAGAAAAATCATCAAGAACTCACCTTTAAACACTCAAACCAATTCCTTTGATCATCAAAGTTCATCTAGGATCATTCATGACCATTTAGGACTCATCCATGTATGGTTTTGCATCATCACATCTTTCTTGGTAAGATTTTGACTAACTTCATCTAATTTTAGTTTCTTTCTTGTCAAGCTATCTCTTTATCTTATTATATGCTTTATGTTCACATGCTAGATATAAGATAGAGATTGTTTGTGATGAATATGATTGAGTGTTGTATTGTGATAGCTATCTAGGTTTTGTTGAATCTTGATTAGCTAAGCTTTATGATATGTCATTTAGCTTTTGATATCTAGGATTGATTTCATTGATATATCATCATTCTAGGTAAGCATATAGAGTTGCCTTGCTCTTGTTGCATTTTGAGTATTTCATATATTCACTTAGGTTGTATTCTCTTCATTGAGAACTAAGTCTTGTGTTGCTTCCGGGATTAGGTTGCATAAATCACAAGCATTAGGACTAGGTTCACTTATACCGGGATTAGGTAGGTGTGTGATTACTTCCGGGATTAGGTTGTAATCGTTTAACACATTTAGTGGATTCGAGGTTCGAGTGTGGCTCACTTACATAGCCCGTGGTTTTTCCCGTGAGGGTTTCCACGTAAATATCAAGTGTCTTTTATATTTCCGCACCATATTACACTTGCTATTTTGTATCGACTAGAGAAGGGTATTTTCGTAATCTTGACCATTAACGAAAATTTGGTAAAATTGGATAAAATCTATTCACCCCCCCTCTAGATTAATATTGAACACACCATAATTTGTTTCAATTGGTATCAGAGCGGGTTCCTAGATATACATAGGTGATCCTTGCTCATTTTGGTGTGTTTTGCATTTGTGTGATTTTTGTTCATTCATACATTTTGCATTCATTTCATTTCATTCATAAACACAATGAGTGGAAACGGTGGTAGCAACGAGGGGCCTTCTAGCACACGTCCTCCTCTTCTCACCGGATTAAATTACTCCTCATGGAAAGGGAAGATGGAATCCTACATATGTAAACTTCATGACCGAGCTTGGATGTCAGTTGAAGATGGATACGATCTTCCCATGATGACTCCTACGGGTGGAGGAGAAGAAGTTTTGAAACCCAAGGCACAATGGAGCACACAAGAATTTGAGGCTTCAAAATGGAATAGGAAGGCTATGCATGCCATCCTATGTGCCATGGATGAGAATCAATACAAGTTGATTCAAAACACTAGGATTGCTAAGGAGGCATGGACAATCCTAGAAGTTGCACATGAGGGAACCGAAGTTGTGAAGGACTCCAAGCTTCAAGTTCTCCAAACTCAATTTGAGATGCTCAAGATGGAGGAGAATGAGTGCTTCAACGACTTCGAGATCAAGTTGATGGACATAGTCAACCAAAGTCATCAACTTGGTGATCCTTATTCGGATAGGAGGATCAAGCAAAAGATAATGAGATCTCTACCGGATAGGTTTGAGTCAAAGGTGACGGCTTTAGAAGAAAATAGTGGATATAAGGATATGAAGCCGAGTGAAGTCATTGGAAGACTTCTAGCCTATGAGTCTAGGAAGGGTCCTAGCACTACTCCTCCTAAAAAGCAAAAAGGAATTGCTTTGAAAGCTTCTAAGGATGAAAAGGAGGTGAAGAATGACTCGGATGAAGACATGGCCTTGTTTGTGAAAAGATTCAACAAGGTTATGAAGTTTGGAAAGAAGGGATTTGGTTTTAGAGGTCAAGACAAGAAAAAGGTTCCCTTCAAGAAGTTTGAACCAAGGCAAGAGAGGACCGAAAGGAAAGGGGTCTGTTGCTTTGAGTGTGGCGGGATTGGTCACTTTGCTCCCGAATGTGCTAATCAGAAGGAAAAGAAGAAGGGAAAAGTGATGGCCGCCACTTGGAGTGGAAGTAGTGATGACTCCAATGAAGAAGATGAGTCTTCGGATGATGAAGACATCATGGCTAACTTCCTAGCTTTTGCCTCTTCTCACAAGAGCAAAAGTGGTAGTGAAAAAGAGGAAGAGAGTCAAAGAGAAAGTGACTCTAGTGAAGATGACTCCGATGCTAACTCCACTAATGGATATGTGGAAAAAGAAGTGTTAGTTGAATATCTTAAGGAGTTTAGGAGCTTAGAGATGAAAACCACTAAGAAGATCAAGATGTTGAGAGAAGAAAATCTTGAGCTTTCATCTCACAATGATCTCTTAAGTGAAGAAGTGGAAAGACTTCATAAGAGAGAAGATAAGCTAAAAGGGGAGTTAGCTTTATCTAAGAGAAATGAAGAAGGTTTGAAGAGGGAGCTTGTTGAAGCTAAAGAGTCACTTACTAGGATGGACTCTAGCACCAAAAAGTTAGACCACATGCTAGGTGTTGGGAAGAGTCCATGTGACAAGAGAGGTCTTGGGTTTGAAGATAGTCAAGAGACCTCCTCTTCTAAGAAGACCGTGTTTGTTAAGGGCTTGGGTAACATTGAAGCCTCACCGGTGCACACTCCTAGGAAGAAATTAGATTTAGGACAAAGTTCAAAAAGTGCACAAGTGAAGGTGGTGTCTAGAAGGCAACCTCAAGCCAACATTCCTCATCATTTGGCTCAAAAAGGGAAGAAGCCAATCATGCAAATCCAAGATTGGAAGCAAGATAGACCGGTTCAACAAAGTAGATGGATTGAACCCTCTCAACCACAAAGACATAGGAAGACTTCCATGCAAGCTCAAAGACAAGGTATGATTCCTCAATTCATTCCAATTTGTCATTTTTGTGGTTTTAATGGTCACATAAGACCAAATTGCTTTCGATATATTAAAATGTGTAGAACTAGAAGCATGATTGAGAAGAGAAAGACTAGAGCCAAGATGCATGTTCCTAGGAATGATATGATTAATTTGCATGATCCTAGGACATCTAGAGCCCATGTACCAAAGACCATTAAGAAAGAAAATGTTGTTCTTAAATGGATTAGGAATAATGAAAATGTTTGCCATGTTGCACAAATTGCCTTGAAGGCAAATTCTTCTAATCTTTGGTATCTTGATAGTGGGTGCTCTAGGCACATGACGGGAAACAAGAGTTTCTTTGAGACTCTTGTTATGGAGGAAGGAGGAAATGTCACTTTTGGTGATGGATCCAAAAAGAAAGTCATAGGGAAAGGAACCATTTCCGTTCCCGGATTGTCCTCTTTATCCAATGCTTTACTTGTTGATGGCTTGAAAGCCAATTTGATTAGCATTTCTCATCTTAGTGATGAAGGATATTCCGTCTTGTTTAGCAAAGAGAATTGCTCTATCCTAAAGCCCGATGGACAAACCTTATTGAAAGGTATGAGATCTAGCGACAATTGCTATTGTCTTGAAGCTAGAATAGTCTCAAACAATGTGTCCAAGGATGAGCAAATTGAGTTGTGGCATGAAAGACTTGGCCACATGAACTTTCGGGATCTACGGACCCTTGGAAAGTTTGAATGTGTGCGTGGCCTCCCTAAGCTTGGGAAGAAAGCCAATGGTATTTGTGGACCTTGTCAACAAGGAAAACAAACTAAAAGCATGCACAAAAAGGGCAAGTATCTTTCCACCAAGGAGCCCCTAGAGCTTCTCCATATGGATCTTATGGGTCCTATGCAAACTGAGAGCTTGGGTGGAAAGAGATACATTTTTGTTTGTGTAGATGATTTCTCTAGGTTCACATGGACATATTTTCTTAGAGAAAAATCCGAAACTTTTGATAAGTTTAAAATGCTTTGTACTAAACTTCAAAATGAAATGAATTCCAACATTAAAAGCATAAAACATATTAGAAGTGATCATGGGAGAGAATTTGAGAATTCTTCATTTGAAACCTATTGTGATAGTATAGGTATCTCCCATGAGTTTTCGGCTCCTAGGACACCTCAACAAAATGGAGTTGTTGAGAGGAAAAATAGGGTCCTTCAAGAGATGGCCCGTGTGATGTTGCTTAGCAACAATGTGTCTAGGAATTTATGGGCCGAAGCCATTAACACGGCTTGCTACATAGGAAATAGAGTTTTCCTAAGGCCCGGTACTAGGAATACCTCCTATGAGTTATGGAAAGGCAAGAGGCCAAATGTTAGCTACTTCCACACATTTGGAAGCAAATGCTACATTTTAAATGACCGAGATCAACTTGGCAAATTTGATGCTAAGAGTGATGAGGGTATCTTTATTGGCTATGCCTTGAATAGTAGAGCCTATAGAGTTTTCAATAAGAAAACTCTAAGTGTTATGGAATCATCTAATGTTGTATTTGATGATGAAAGGCTCAAGTGTAGTAATCATGAGGAGGAGGTTATTTCTAGTGATGATTCTCCTTTGGAGAAGGTTGTTGTGACTCCTAATGTGGGGACATCTAATGTTGTTGATAATAACACACAACCTATTGATAGAGTTCCTAACTTGGACTCTAATGAACCCGCTCCATGGGTTAGAAGACTCCATAACAAAGAGGATGTTATTGGAGATGTGAATGAGGGTGTTAGGACTAGAAGGCAATTAGCTAATCTTATTAGCTTTACATGCTACACCTCTCAAATAGAACCCAAAAAGATTGATGAAGCTCTAAATGATGAGTTTTGGGTTCTTGCCATGCAAGAAGAGCTAAACCAATTCGAAAGGAATGAGGTTTGGACTCTAGTTCCTAGGCCTAAGACCACTAATGTCATAGGCACGAAATATGATGTGTAATTCCAAGCAAGATGCACCCATATGGACAAGAATGAAGAGAGATTAAATGAGCAATTCATGCATACACACAATAAAGACACAACACATTCAAGAATAAGAATTATGCAAGTGTTGTGTGTGTGTGCATCTATTTCTCTTCATTGTAAGAAACACTAATTATTATACCTTTGGAGTGCTTCTTCCCTTGAGGTCTTGAAAAAGGGCCTTTGAGCATGATCTTCAATCACCTAACTACCCTTACAATTCAAACCCCCAATATGTGGTTTGACCATGAAATAAGCCAATCAATAATGGGAATCCTTACAATCTCCTCCTTTGCCTATATCATGACAAAAAGGGGGAGTAGGATTTGGTAAGGGGAGTTGCTAATTGTTGTAGCAATTGTGCATATGGGGAGTTTATGGTTTGAGGGGGAGTAACCCTTTGAGGGGGAGCATTGCATTTTCATTCTTTGCATTGAGCTTAAATTATTTAAATGCAAATGCTTGGTTATTTTTCACTTGATCATCTCACAAACACTTGCTTTGGAAGTGTAATCTATTTGTTTTGAAGGTTTGGTAATTCTACAAGAGATTGAAGACTTGAAGTTTTATTTTCTTATCTCTTTGTAATGTAGAATATCCCGTAGCTTCAATTTTGTTGTGAGGATAAATGTGAGTGGTGGTTTTGTCACGAAATAGCCAAAGGGGGAGATTGTAAGGATTCCCATTATTGATTGGCTTATTTCGTGGTCAAACCACATATTGGGGGTTTGAATTGTAAGGGTAGTTAGGTGATTGAAGATCATGCTCAAAGGCCCTTTTTCAAGACCTCAAGGGAAGAAGCACTCCAAAGGTATAATAATTAGTGTTTCTTACAATGAAGAGAAATAGATGCACACACACACAACACTTGCATAATTCTTATTCTTGAATGTGTTGTGTCTTTATTGTGTGTATGCATGAATTGCTCATTTAATCTCTCTTCATTCTTGTCCATATGGGTGCATCTTGCTTAGAATTACACATGATATTTTTCTTTTTAGGAAACACCATCAGGTGCAATTTTGCGCCCTATTATGCGGCCAAGGCCGCATAAATGAGGCCGCAGAAGTTGACCAGAATTCACAACTCTCTGGTCCCTTTGTGCGCCCTTGTTTTTTGCGTTTAGGGGCCGCAAAATCTGTCAGGTGTGATTCTGCGCCCCTTAGTTATGCGGTCCGTGGCCGCAGAATCAAGGGCGCAGAATCAGCGGTCTTTTGCAAAATTTACAAAACGACACCACTTCACTTTGGCATACTATATATATGCCTCTTTCTTTTCTAGGTCGTCTTCAAGAGTTCCAAATCTCATATTTTTCACTTAGAACATTTTTCAAGAGAAAAATCATCAAGAACTCACCTTTAAACACTTAAACCAATTCCTTTGATCATCAAAGTTCATCTAGGATCATTCATGACCATTTAGGACTCATCCATGTATGGTTTTGCATCATCACATCTTTCTTGGTAAGATTTTGACTAACTTCATCTAATTTTAGTTTCTTTCTTGTCAAGCTATCTCTTTATCTTATTATATGCTTTATGTTCACATGCTAGATATAAGATAGAGATTGTTTGTGATGAATATGATTGAGTGTTGTATTGTGATAGCTATCTAGGTTTTGTTGAATCTTGATTAGCTAAGCTTTATGATATGTCATTTAGCTTTTGATATCTAGGATTGATTTCATTGATATATCATCATTCTAGGTCATCATATAGAGTTGCCTTGCTCTTGTTGCATTTTGAGTATTTCATATATTCACTTAGGTTGTATTCTCTTCATTGAGAACTAAGTCTTGTGTTGCTTCCGGGATTAGGTTGCATAAATCACAAGCATTAGGACTAGGTTCACTTATACCGGGATTAGGTAGGTGTGTGATTACTTCCGGGATTAGGTTGTAATCGTTTAACACATTTAGTGGATTCGAGGTTCGAGTGTGGCTCACTTACATAGCCCGTGGTTTTTCCCGTGAGGGTTTCCACGTAAATATCAAGTGTCTTTTATATTTCCGCACCATATTACACTTGCTATTTTGTATCGACTAGAGAAGGGTATTTTCGTAATCTTGATCATTAACGAAAATTTGGTAAAATTGGATAAAATCTATTCACCCCCCCTCTAGATTAATATTGAACACACCATAATTTGTTTCACTAACCATTCTTTTACTGATGTCAATACACCTACATCGTTTCTGATGAGTAGTATATCATTAACATAAAGAATTAGGAAAACCAACTTGTCGCATTTGATCCTTTTGTATACACAAGGTTCGTCAAGGTTCTGAACAAATCCAAAACCTTTCACAGCTTGATCGAACCTTATGTTCCAGGATTTGGATGCTTGTTTTAATCCATATATGGATTTTTGCAACTTGCATACCTTTTCCACTTGGCCTTTTTCAATGAATCCTTCTGGTTGCATCATATAGATGCTTTCGTCAAGACTTCCATTAAGGAAAGCTGTCTTGATGTCCATTTGTCAAATCTCTAAATCTAAAGATGCCGCAATGGATAAGAGTATCCTAATGGATTTAAGCATGGCCACAGGAGAGAAGGTTTCCTCGTAATCGATACCTTCTTTCTGTGTATAACATTTAGCTACTAATCTAGCTTTAAAGGTTTCCACCTTTCTATCCATACCTCTTTTCCTCTTGTATACCGACTTGCACCCAATGGGTTTTATCCCTTTAGGCAAGTCTATAAGGGACCAGACTTTATTATTGAACATGGACTCAATCTCAGTTTGCATTGCCTTTTGCCAATAGCGACTATCAACATCCTCTATTGCTTCCTTATATGTGTAGGGATCATCGTCGTCCGGGAGATTCTCCACTGATTCTCCCAGACCGATGTATCTCTTGGGTTATCTTACAACCCTCCCACTACGACGAGGAAAGGTAAGTTGTTGATCTTGTGATGGTTCGGAACTTACAATTGGGCTAGGTTGTGAAACCTCTTGTGGAATTGTATCTCCTGACATCTCATTCAGGACAATTCTACTTTTAGGTATGAACTCATTCATATAGTCCTTTTCCAGAAATTTAGCATTTGTCGAAACAAATACTTTAAGATCTGAAGGACTATAGAAATAATACCCTTTAGTTCCTTTTGGATACCCCACAAATATGCATGTTTCTGTACGGGACTCCATCTTTTTTGTCTTTCCTTTTAACACTTGCGCAGGACAACCAAATATCCTTAAGTGTTGTAAACTAGGCTTTCGCCCAGTCCACAACTCATGCGGTGTTTGAGGAACCGACTTCGATGGTACATCGTTTAGAATGTACATTTCAATTTGTAGAGCATATCCCCAAAAAGAAACAGGGAGTGTTGAATAACTCAACATTGACCTAACCATATTTAAAAGAGTTCTATTTCTTTTTTCTGCTAACCCATTCTGTTGAGGTGTACCTGGTGCTGAAAACTGAGAAATTATTCCATTATCAATAAGATATTGCTGAAACTCACCAGATAGATATTCTCCACCACGAATAGATCTCAAGATTTTTATGTGTTTCTCTAGCTGATTCTCCACTTCAGCTTTGAATGCTTTGAACATGTCAAAAGCATCCGACTTATGTCTCATGAGATACACATAACCAAATCTTGACTGATCATCTGTGAAAGTGATGAAGTACTCATATCCACCTCTAGCTTGAATGCTCATAGGACCACATACATCAGAGTGTATTAATCCTAAACATTCAGTGGCTCTTGTGCCTTTGGTCGTGAACGACCTTTTAGTCATCTTACCCTCCAAACAGGATTCACAAGTTGGTAGATCATCAACCTTTAAGTCACTTAAAGGTCCATCACTAACCAATCTTTTAATCCTATTAAGGTTAATATGACCTAAGCGCAAATGCCATAGGTAGGTTTAATCTTTTGATAATTTTACTCTTTTATGATTAGGTTCCATTGTTTCTGTGTCTAACAAGTGAGAAATATTCCTATGCAAAAAGAATAGACCGTTTTCCAATGTACCTTTGCAAATAAATTTGTTATTCTTACTAATAATAAAATCTTTATTAAAAGTAACAGAATATCCAAAATTATTCAAACAAGAAACTGAAATCAAATTCCTCTTGAATTGAGGTACATAATAAACGTCTATTAAATCTAAATGCATACTAGAATCTAAGATAACTCTAACATCTCCCACTGCACTGGTAGACACCAACACTCCATTGCCTAAACGCAAGTTGATTTCAACTTTATTCAGCCTTTTCTTTTCCTAAAAACCCTGCAAGGAATAACAAACATGATTAGTGGCTCCTGAGTCTATGATCCAAGAATCGGTAGAGTCTGCCAAAAAACATGTTTCAAGATAATTAATATTACCTTGTTCCTTCTTTTTTTGAGACTTTGGGCAATTACTTTTCCAATGTCCCTTTTCACCACAAAGGAAGCACTTCCCTTTGATCTTGGTTACTTTCTTGGTCTCCTTCTTGGTAGGCCCAAGTTGTTTTTTCTTCTGTTGTTTCTTGACCTTCTGTCGGGTCTTAACAGTAGCAACTTTACCAACCATATGAATCTCTTGACCTTTGCCTTTCACAAGGATCTTTTCAGCGCTTTGAACATCTTGCATCAAGCCTTGCAAGGTGTATTCCTTATTATTCAAGGTGTAGTCCAACTTGAACTGATCAAAGGAATCTAACAGTGAGTTGACAATCATGTCAATTTTGGTCTCACCATCTATCTCAGCACCATTAAGTTCTGCAATATTTAGATGTGCTATGACCTTCATCATGTGATCTTTCACAGCCTGTCCAGGTTTCATCCTAAGATTCATAAAAGCAGTCACTGCTTCTCTCTTAGTCGACCTAGATCTCATAGCAAACATCTCCTCTAGAGACATCATTATATCAGCAGTAGACTCCATTCCTTCATGCTGCTGTTGCAACACGTCGGAGATAGTGGCCATGATATAACATTTAGCCATATCATCTGAAGTCTTCCACTGCTCATATCCATCTCTTTGCAAAACACTAGATTCAATAGTAGGAGCAGGTGGTTTAGGAGTTGACAGAACAAATTTATGTTTTTCAGCTTGCAGCAACAACCCAATTTTCCTTTTCCATGTGACATAATTATCTTCAGTTAAAGTTTTATCTTTTTGGATGATCATTAGGGATGGGATCATGATTTCTTAATAAAACAAAATTATATATAAGTAAATAATCATTGTTTAGCATTTTCTAATATTTATCTTGAATTAAATATTTATCTTGAATTAAATATTTATAATTCAATCGTAAAATTCAACGTTCGATCCAACACCCATAAATGTTACGCCTCCTTTGGGAGTTCGCACCATTTATTAGTTGGACTAGGTCCCACCTAATTGTTAACATAACAACCAACGTTTTCAATTTTAGCCTTGTGATTTTATTAACAAGAACTCTTGGGAGGATATCAATAAAACCACATTGAGTGTACCCTCAATATATTCCCTCACGAAAATCCCTCCTTGGGGAGTAGATCTCGTTTGAGTCAATTGTCTAGTCTATCCTTGTAAGGAAGTATCTTGCTATATTCCATTCATGGACGCCCCTTGGGGGGATTACCAAAAAATAATATAGTTCAACTAACCTTGGAGGCCATAGGTGTTTGCAATACACCTTCTCCCACTCAATTATTTAAGGCATGTGATTAAATCCCATAGAATGATTTACCAAGTTATCTAGATACCAATTAGATACCTAAATCATTCAATGCATGTTCATACCAAAAGAGAATTATGAGTGACACTCTTATTCTACATGACATGTTATCAAACAATAACAAATATTATAATATTTACACAAAATAAATAGCCACGATTTTGATCCATCCTAGAAAAGCAAGTAAATTACAATTGTTTGGAATACAAAAAATCTCCTTTCTTGGCGAACAAATCTTCAAGTGGCCCATGGATCACGTGAGCACCCACGGCTGCCCAATAGGCGTGCACACTCCACAACCCTAACAAGGGCTGCCGTGTGCAGCCCATGGACTCCATGGGGCTGCCATGCGCAGCCCACAGTCCAACACGCACAGCTGCATGCAATTTTGCGCGCGTGCACGTTGCTATGGTGCGCATGGTCCAAAACTCGTTCCGGTTGCTATTAATTCTTCAAGTCTTCGAATCTTCGATGCTTGAACATATTACATACATATTTAAACAATAAAAATACTGCAGTAAAATTTTTTTATTCACAGCAGTATTTAATAAAAAAAAAATACTGCACTTATTTTTTAATACATTGAAAAAAATAACTGCAGTTAAATTTAATACATTAAAAAAAACATAGCAACTACCAAGAAGGAAATTGTGATGATAATAGGCCACCCTTCTTGTTACAATTCCGAAACAAAAATATATTGAAATTCTAGGATCAAAAACGAGCAATAACAATTCACTTTATATCAAAATATAACATATATAAATCCATACATTCCAATGTAATTATATATGAGAATACCTTGAGTGTCATCTCTTTCTAAACATGCATAATTACAATAAAAAGAAAAAGATTCACGTATATATACATTAATTAATTAAAGGGTACAACCTGGCTTTAATACCAATTGTAGGGAAAAAATACGTGCACGCAGCGGAAGCGAGACTAAAAGAGAGTTTAGTATATTTTAAAATTTTTCCATATTTGAACTTTAACCCTTTAATTAATTAAACATATATACCAAAAGATATCATACCTTTGTCGCATGATCCGATTGACTATGCGTCGATGGTAATCCGCCAGATCTTCCAATCCAATCACGAACGTGAATCACCTAGGAGCGTGGTCTCCCTTCTTTTGAATTGTGAACCTGAGAATGGACAACAAAAATTTTCTGATTCTGTTAGTCACAAAAATTCCAATAGATTGTTAAGAATGTCCCAGTCACTTTTGAATTCACAATCGTTAGATTGAAACTCGCGTGAACCTTATTCGAAATTGTGCACAAGATCTCTTGATGTAAAGATCATTAGTGCACTATTGAAATAAGAACAATTCTTCTCACAATCTCTCTTGGCCGAATTTCACACTAGTCTAAGAGTTGGATTTTATTTTTCTCTAGCAAAAGCAAAATCTCTCAATTGCAAAAACTAGGGTTTTTTTTTTAATATATCAAGAATATATATATATATATGGCTGACCATATATCAAGAAAAAAAAATATATATATATATATATGTATATCTGTACGCCTATAATATATGTATATATAACTTGCACGCAACTCAAATTGTGTTTTAGTTTTGTTAAAGACTGCATACATTATATATAATATATTTGTATATATATATATTGCGCACTACCATAATACTTTGCAAAATAATATATATTTTCTTTGACTTGAATTCTGCTTTTATATATATATATTATATCTCGGCAATAAGTTGCCATATATATTATATATATTTTATAGCAATCTGAATTCAACTTGTCATGTATATTATATTCAAACCCTAATCCAACTCTTTAGTGTGTTTGTGACTATATAAAAGACTTCCTAATTTGACTAAACAAATAAAGTCTTTTATATTTAGTATACTACTAATAGTAGTATACTACTAGGAAACAAATTTCCTAATTAGAAAAAGATTTGATTTTTAATTAAATAATTAATTAACATATTAATTAATTTTCATTTAATTAAATAATAAAATAAAACAATATTATGGGCTAAAAATTAGCCATTGCCGCCCATGACTAGAACTTCGGCCTACATATTGTTTTCTTATTTTATTTAATCCATTTGGACTTTAATAAAAAACCCACATGTGAACTAGATCAATTCTTACTAAAAGAAACAAGCCCACATGCCTTTCATTAATATATTAATATAATTAAACAGCCCATTAAATAAATAATGTGCAAATTATATTCTTAATATATTAAATACAATTCTAAATGGACCCACAAATAGTCCGGTAGAATATATCAAGTGATTCATGCAAGTCCGTGCAGATTGGGGATCTTGGCGGGTCTATCTAAATTTAAGCTCCAATAGACATAACCCAATCACAATCAACAAATGATTCACTTAGGTTCAATCTATTAGTTTTAGTTCATTCCACTAAAGAACTAAAATTGAACTCTTAAATAAAGATGGAATAAGTTAACGATACTCATTCATACCCTAGACAATCATATGGGAGATAGTGAATCCTCGTGAAGAATATCAGTAATCGCCAAGAGCTCATAGACCGCCTATAGCTCTCCAAGCTACCATATTTACTCATATGACCACACTTTGAACTTGGATATATATTATAACTAGTCCAGAAGTCATCTTTCAATAGACACTACTGAAAACTCAACGTTAAGATTTCATATCCAAAACCACAAAGCATCCATATGATGATATTCAACTCACATTTAATAAATGGAGCCACGATGTCCATATATATAAATGAAGTCCTCTATCGATTAATAAATGAATACCACCAAACTATCGAGGATAAACTATGTTATATAATCGTACTCATTGATAGCTCAAATGATAACATTTGCAACCATAAGTCCATCATTTATCTCAGGATTAAGATAGACTCTCCGATTGTCCTGATAATGAAAAGACTTTTATCTATTGACGGTTCTAGAAAAAGTATTTCATTGTGATCCAGTTCAATGCACCCATACTCGAAGACCCTTCGATGATTTTAGACTCATCACAACACATTCGATCCCACTCAAATGCTAGTAAAAGAATTCTACAACTTTAACAAGATAAAGGTGCCTAACCTTTAACTTAAGTTGTGAATGTTATTCAAGACTAACCAAAAAATTGTGTCTACCTCATACATATCCAAATGTACGAACAATTCTTCTTTTCTCATTGTCTTTTGACCTTATGATTATTTACTTTGACAATTATAATAATAAATGCTATATAAGATTTTGTTAACTAACAGAAATCACTTTATTAATATGAAAAGATTGTCAAGTACAACATTACACTCTTGCTATTGAGCATAACCCTAACAATTAACATGATTTTCATTAGGTTCATTGACATCATTATCATCACACAAGTTAAGCATGCTAAGATCATCAATTTTAACATTTATAGACTCCATAATAGTCTTAGTATTCAAGTTGAACATTCTACAGGCATGACTATTCAAAGCATACCTAAAAAAGAGACCAACATCACTTTTAGCATCAAACTTTCCTAAGTGATCTCTATTATTCAAAATATAACATTTACTCCCAAAAGTGTGGAAGTAACTCACATTAGGCTTTTTGCCTTTCCAAATCTCATAGGACGTGTGTTTTGTGCCGGGCCTTCTAAAAACTCTATTCTACACATAACAAGCGGTATTGACCGCCTCAGCCCAGAGGTTTCTAGGGACTTTCTTGCTATTGAGTATGACTCTAGCCATCTCTTGCAAGACCCGATTTTTTCTCTCAACAACTCCATTTTGTTGAGGAGTTTTAGGTGCCAAGAACTCATGAGATATCCCCAAACCATCACAAAATTCACTAAATTTAGCATTTTCAAATTCCGTCCCATGATCACTCCTAATGCAACATATTTTCTTAATATCAAGACCTTTTTCATTTTGCACTTGATTACAAAACTTTCTAAAGTAATTGAAAGCCTCGGTCTTGTTCCTAAGAAAATAAACTCAAGTGAACCTAGAGTAATCATAAACGCATACAAAAATATACTTTTTGCCATTGATGCTCTCGATTGGGATTGGCCCCATTAGGTCCATGTGTACAAGCTCTAACGGTCTCTTGGTAGCTATATAAGAATTCTTTTTGTGAGACATTTTGGTTTGTTTACCCAATTGACAAGGTTCACAAACAATCTCTAGCTTTTTACCAAGACTAGGAAGACCCCTTAAAATGCTATGTTTTTCAAGCTTTTTCAAGTCTTTAAAATTCATGTGACCCAAACGTTGATGCCACAACTCAAGCTTGTTGCACTCATGTGCCATATTGCAAGTTAGAGGATCTACATTGAGACAATAACAATTGTCTATAGACCTCTTGACTTTTAGGACAACATTGTCCTCTTTATCGATAATAGTACACACATCTTTATTAAAGCTAACTTCTTTAAAGATTTCACACAAGTGAGTAATGCTTATAAGATTAGCTTGTAATCCATCAACAAACAAAGTATTGCGAAGTTTAGGCAATCCGGGGATACATATAGTTCCCTTGCCAAGAACTTGCTTTTTGGTGCCATCACCAAAGGTGACCCACCCTCCATCCTTTAACATAAGATTTTTAAAGAAATCTTTGTTTTTGATCATGTTCCTAGAACAACCACTATCAAGGTACCAAGAGTAGGAGGAGTTGACACATAAAGCATATTGTGTAACTAGACATTTAGATGTGTCTTTTCTAACCCATACACTTTTCACAACATGCTTCTCACTCTTAACTTTTTCATGTTTTAAGTCAATGTTAGACTTTTTAACATGAACCTTGACCTCATTGGTCACATTCTCAAAGATATCAAACAAAGCATTATCAACTTTCTTATTGCATAGTAGAGTGAGGCACAACACAAGATTTAGCAAGCAAGTTATCAACACAATTCTTCTCAACATGCTTTTCCAAAGTCTTCCTAGGTCTAGTTCTATATCCATACATGGATGATTGCATAGGACCATTCAAAGACATATCATGAAAAGCATTATCAAATTTGCATTTCCGAATATATTCAAAACACCTAGGTCGAATATGTCCTATCATGTTACAATGATGACAAATAGGTATGAATTTAAGAAATTTACCATTTGCATTTGCTTCCAAAGCATTTGGTCTCCTCACAATTTTACCTCTTTGAAGAGCAATCCTTGATGCTTCAGCTTTTCCTTTTGAGGATGATGCTTTTTGAATTTGATCTTGTTGAGTTCTTTCATTGAACTTCCTTGTTGATGTAGAGGCACCTCCAATAGCTTTCATTTCATTACCTTGAGTGAGAGTACCTACATTTGGTTCAATACTTGCTTTGACAAAAATAGATTTGTTAGATGAAGGAGTCTCCTTCTCATTGATATAACCCAAACCTCTTTTGTCAGTAGGATGCTTACCACTTTTAATGAGGGAGTCAACTTGATTAGAACCAGATGACATCTTGTTAATCAACCTATTAGCCTCATTAAGTTTATCATTAAGCATCCTATTTTTAATGGCATATTTTTCTAAGATGTCATCACTTTTCCTAACATCTTCTCTTGATTTATTAAGCCCATTGTTCATACTTTTTCTCTTGAGTTAAGTGCTCACTAAGTTTGGCTTTAAGCATGTCTTCTAGCCTTTTAGCAATAACAAGAGAATTATCCCTTTGCTCAATTTCTTGCTTCAAGATACTAAGTCTATCATTGCTGTCTTTCAAGTTCATTTCAAGACTTAGAATCTTGTTTTTAAGATCATTAAAATCTTTTGAGCATAGTCCATGATTTTCTAACTTCTTATTGAGAAACATATTGACTTTGGATAAGCGTTCATTTTCAAGAGTATGATCATTAATCTTTTTCTCATACAAGTCAATATGATTAACAAAAGAAGCTACATAGGAACACACTTCCTTAATCATGACTATCACAAATAAAGCAAAAACACTACAAATAAAGGATCTATCTAAGTGCTTCTAGACACCCGCTATGATACCAATTGAAATTCCCTTTAAAGCAATAGTGTTTTATACTTAGATGGGGGGGTGAATAGCTATAGTCCCAAATTCTTTCAATATTCAAAAATGCGGAATATAAGAATGAAATGATATAGCAATTGTATAATATGAATCAATTCATGTAAACATCAATATACAAAAGAATCGATACAAGTGAACATATGGAAGATAAGGAAATATAAAGCGAAAATGAGACACAATGTTTTTACGTGGTAAAACCTCAAAGAGGAAACATCCACGGGTTAAATCCATAACCACCGGCAAAGCAAATCCACTATATAAAAAGAACTTACACACTCAAAGCTATCAACACTATGACATCCACTTCAAGCTATCAAATCCTAATCACCTCTTAAAGGCCTAGTGAATTACCTAGCCTACTCTCTATCCAAGATGTATCCCACACCTCTAGAGAGCAACTTCCTATCCAAGACTAAAAAACCTCTAGGAAGATTTCCTTGCTTGGCAATCTAGATCAAAAGATCCTAGTTAAGCTATCCTAGCTCAACCATCTAGAGTATTAAACTCCTTGCTAAGACTTCTTGCTTAGTTATCCGAATCACCTTGATTCTAACTAAGGCTTCTTGCTTAGCTATCCATAAACCTTTCCTAGCCAATTCTTCTTGCTCAAGTCAAAGGCTTCACTCACCTCGACAAGAGACTTCAACCTATTACAGGGCAATAATATAGGTGATGCAAATGATACAAGCACACACAAATAGAGTAAGTAGATCAAACACACTCTATGAACATGCTTAATGATAATCTAGAATATACTATCAACACACAATCACAAATCTATCTAGAAATCAAAGCATGCCAAAACAATCAGAACAAGATTAGGATATTCAATATATGTCACAAAAATCTTAGTTCTTATATCAAGAAATTGAACCTAGAAGATAATATGAAGCACATTATAAAATCAATTTCTAGAATCAATTTCAATCAACCTCAAGTCTTGCAAAAATATGTTTAAGAGAAATCACAAAGCTAAACTCAATTAACTAATCAATCATACAACCCTAGCATGTGATCTAACATACTTCTCAACATATTTTAACAATCAAATATAAAGAATCATAGAGATGATCAAATGAAATTGCAAGAGAAGAAGTTTCACATACAACCAATGGACCTCGGACTGAAAACAGAGTACTGTGAACAATGAAGAAGTCAAATGGCTCTGAAAATGCTTGAGATTTGTAGCTCTCGTCGAGACCAACAATTTTGGCTTTTGAATCACTCGATTTCGAGTTCGTATGAAGAAGTTATGATCAAAGTAAGTAAACCAAAATCAAGAACATTTCTGCAGAATTTCAGATTTGATGTTGTTCAAGTTGTTGGAAATGGAGGGAAGAGAAGGCATTTAAAGAAAGGGGAAGAGGGGCATTTTTGTCCAACAAACTCAAGCCAAACCAGCCTTGTCCCTGTGTGGGGCGCGTGTGCCACACAGGACTAGAGGACATGTTGGGCCGTGTGGCACACGGCCTCCACACGTGGATGGCCATGCCATGGCCTTTGGCCATGGTGCTCCTCCCGCACACCTCTCACGTTCTTCAGCCGTATTCGGGCATCCGAACTCTGATTTTGAATCCGTTTTTGGATTACGAATCATGACTCCCTTATGCACAACAATGACTATTAAACTTTGACAAATGGTTGAGAATTCATCTCGAAAAACGATGACGAATACAACTCAACGAATGAGAACGAAAAGTAGCGTAGCTACATCGTTTGGACTCGAAACTAAACAAATGAGTAACCGAAATGACCAAAACTTAATAAGGAATCAAATAAGACCATGTTCAAGTCTAAAACACAAGAAACACAAACAAATAAATACTATGCAACACAAGCATGCCATATCTAAGCGATAGTGAGAAAACATGCAATTCTACAAGATTGTTAACAATAAGATAAATGCATGTACATAATAAATGTGTGTGAAAGTGTTATACCAAATGTTTGAACTATGATGCAGGGACACACATATATGAATTGTATGTGTGTGCGCTAACACCTTGCAAGAGGAAGAAGAATCTTGATACCTTAGCATCCAAGTAAGCGATGTTCCCCTTGAAGACGATATTTGCACAAGATGTTGCTTCTTCACCTTTGAGGCTCCTTTCTTCCAAGAAACACTTAAGCAACTACTAATACAAATATAGAGAGTTTTGCAATGGAATCAAGCCAATACAAATAAAGGATCTAACAACTAGACTATAGAATATCACAATCAAAGTGTTACCGAAAAATCGTCACTAGGGGTGAAATTCCAAATAACGACTTTAAGGGGGACCAAGATCAGAGGAGACCCCGGTCGAAGAGGTATCAAGTAGTTCGATACAGACTAGGTCATCAATAATGCACAAACGATTAGGAACGCTAATAAACAAACAAGAAGAGTTTTTTATTCATCACTTTACGTTACAAATACATGGACTATATTTTTCAGGATTTAGAAGTGAACCATGAAGGCTCGGTCACTAATGGAGATGGTGGTGATGGTGAACTCGTGTGTGTCGATAAGTAGAATTGGTCATAGGGTTCCTAGAGATAAACCTCCTTTCTTTTCTCCCCCTTTTTCTGGTGAGCAAGATGTTGTATATATAGGTCTTGTTGCTTGCCATGCACTCCTACAATTTTGGACTAGGGTTTGGTAATTACAGGACCTCCTTCCTTTTAGGAGATAATCTCAGATCTTTTACGTACAGAATCTAGTCTTTCCCTCCTAGGAGAAGTCAATCTCGTAAGCAAATCTTTCCTTCCTAGGAGGATTCTAACTGCGTTGACATGCTTTAAAATAGGACTCTTTAGCGGGAAGGAGTACATCTCCTCTATTTTGACTAGACGGTGGCGTTTTAATAAATCTTTATGGAGCTTTTAATTCTGGAATGAGAATCTTGCTGCTTGGTATCTTCCCACTTGACGGGCTAGTTATATCAAAAGGTGTAAACCACTAGGCCTCCTGCTGCTGAAGTAGGGTGATGTCTAGCTAGTACCACAGTGGGATGCTTAGTGGAACTCCGTGTTGGGGTGCTGCGGAGTTCATAGGAAGCCAGGGCATGACCAGGTTGGACCCCGCTGCAGGTTTTAACAAGTAGTCCGGCTCGGGGCAATGCTTATGAATCAAGATGCTGGCGGGGTCTTTGAGAAGCTGGGGAAAGGTTGGGCCAGACCCCGTTGGAGGGGGTATGCACTCGGATCAGTCGGGGTCCCCCTTTATCAGGGTAGCCGAATGGTGTCTGAATTCCTATGTCCTCCTTGTGTCGAGGTGGAAAATTCTTCTTTGGTTCTTCGCCAATTTTGGTGGTTAACAAAAGTCCCCCCTGACTTGGACACTGATACCTTAACGGGGTCGGAGTCAGGATCTTGATTATCCTTGAAGGATTTTCTGCCTTATCTGTCTGCATATTTCCAAGTCTCTAACCTATTCTACCGATGACCGATCCCGGTTTCTGGGTGTGCAACTGTCTCCCCTGTTCTATAAATAGACTGGCTTTGCTGGTGCTATCTTTACTACTTTCAATCAAGCTTTCAAAATTACAACAGAGAAAAATAAAAACCTTAACCGTCTTGCTTGCTTTCTTCCTTCCCAGTAATCATCTAAGTTTTTTCTATCCTCTCCCTCTCGAATGGCATCTCCTTCTAAACTCCCCACTTCACAAGAAATTTTCGCTGATCAGAACCCTTCCGTGATAGTCTTCACCCATCCCGACCCCACGTCTCAACCTTTCTCGGACAGCATCGATGCCCTCTTCAATACGGAGAAGGCTGACTTGGTGGAGGATTCTCTGACATCAATAGGGAGGAAACGAGGTCGAGGTGGAGATGAGGCGACTGATGGTACCCCGTGGACTCAGCACCGTCGCTCCACACGAAATCCCCGAATCGGGTCGGGTTTCCATAACCAGCCAGAAGACCCAGTTTTGATTAGTGATGAGGTGGGCACTACAAAGGCTGATGGTGATGAGGAAGGTGGCGGGCACGATGTCACCCTGGTCGGGGTCCAAACCGGTTCTTTCGCCCCATTCCACGACTGTCGGATAGTGCCCGACTCCGTGTTTACATTGGATGCACTCAACAAACTAAGGGAGGAGTACAAGATTCCTGACTACATCACACTTTCCCTCCCTCATCAGGGTTACGACGTGTACACCCTGCCTCAAGACTGCCTGTTGATTCACAAAGCAGTTTTTGAGTGTGGAGTCTAGCTACCGCTGCATCCTACTCTCCGTCGAGCTCTCGTGGCGCTGGAATTGGCTCCTCTCCAGATCTCACCGGGTTTCTAGAAGCATTTGACGGGGTTCTTGGTGCTCTGGAAGGAGCAATGCGAGAAAGATCACATTGACAGAGAGTCGGGGTTGGACAAGCTCCGCTTCCTCTTTAATATTGCCAGCATGGTACCCTAGGGTCAATTTTACCTGAAGGCATCAAATGACATGAAGTTCACTGTCCCAGGGGCGAATGTGAAGTATGCAGTGCCCTAGAAGGAGGAATGGTTCATGGTTGAAGATGAGTGGGGACGCACGACCTTTATCGGGGGACACGAGTACCCTGTCTCCACTCAATTCACGGCGCTGGACAAATGGGCCAAGGGGGTGCTCTCTCCTGAATCTCGAGATATCCTTTTGAGGATTATGAAAAGGGGTATACGAATATGAAGTATCCCACTTTGGACCCTTTTGAAGGAGGCCGGCTGGAGAGATATCTGAAGATTTCTCTTGCACTTCCTGGTAAGCAATCTGATCTACTTTTCCTGCTTTCACGTGCACATACGATTTCCTTCTCCATTTTCTCATTGATTCTTCTTTCCCTTTGCAGTATCTACAGCCCCAATGGTAGTGGGATCCCTATCTTCATTTGGAACAGGGAGCCTACCTCTGCCTGCTGCAGCTTCACCTATTCCCTCCCCTTCTGCTACAAGCAGAATCGTGCCGGGGTCTACACAAACTAGAATTGATCCCTTTCCTCCTCCTGCTTCAATAAAGTTAACTACCGGTGTTTCCACACCCCCTCCTACTCTAGTGGGGTCATCTACAAAGACTTCTGCACGTCCTCTTGCTTCTCCTCTATCGCGCTCGAAAATTAAGGCGATGTTGGCTTAGGCAGCGAAAGCCCTGGAATCTGGAAAGCCGGCACAGAAGAAGGACCGTGATGCTGCTCCTCCTATAAAGATTTCTCCTGCTTCTCCTCCTCCTGCAACATCCTCCAAAGACCATGTAAGAACTACGGAGGATAAGGAAGCTGTCCTTATTTCTGCCCCAGCTGTCGATATTCCCTCTAGGTCGGGGTCTAAGGATGCCACCTCTGATAAAGTGGTATCCCGATTTGCTGCATCCTGTCCTAGGGAGGACTTGGTGAATATGGCGAAGCTTCCTACTAAAATCCTGGTCGCCAAGGGAGCATCTGTCTTGACTGAGGTAACATTTATCCTCACTCTTGTTTCCTTCTCTCTTTTTTTTTTTTTTTTGGCAGGTACTGACTTTCTCCTCTTTTTGTAGGGCTTCAAGTTCACTCTGGCCATGGAGAAGCAGCTACTGACTTTGAAGGAAGCTTACAACGGCCTCCAAGCAAAGCTAGGGGACACTCAGCAAGAACTGGTCCAGACGCAGCAGAGTGTGGCCGCTTTGCTTCAGGAGGCCAAGGAATCTGAAGAGGGGAGGTAGGCGGCTGGTGGATATGAGACGCTTTGAACGCTGCCTGGATACTGAAACCGTCAAGTCCCTGCACCTATGGGAGGAGATGGAGTGTTTGAAGAGAGAGAAGAAGCTGCTGCAAAGTGAGAACCAACTCTTATCGGATACTATAGCAGGCCTGGAGGCTCAAGAGGGCCCTACATTCAAAGATGGCTATTTCGCAGCATGCTATGAGGTGGCCACAACTTTACCCCCTCCCTTTGACCCAGGCGGCCTTGAACTGGGACCGGGATCAGATAATGCAAAGGCTACCCATTTAGCAGGTGGAGATCAAGAAGTAGAAGTTCCCCCACAATATGCTACTTATCTCGATTAAGGGGCAAGTATAGTTGTGGGAGACCAGCTTGATGGCACTGAGGGGGTGGTCCAGAATCTTCCTATCCTAGAAGAACAAGCGATGGACCCCGAGCTCACTTCAGGAGTGGTCCTGGTGGAGAATGAGGAAGATCTTGCTGGGTTCGGGATCCTAATAGCAGAAGGGGCCTA
Organism: Acer campestre; assembly: GCA_954870605.1. Taxonomy (NCBI): domain Eukaryota; kingdom Viridiplantae; phylum Streptophyta; class Magnoliopsida; order Sapindales; family Sapindaceae; genus Acer; species Acer campestre. The sequence continues at coordinate 12,051,452 of OX940806.1, read as the reverse complement.
GAGTGAGTCTACTACTGTGGAGGAGGTCGCTGCTACTCAAGAGAAAGATCCCGCTATGCCTCTAGTTCCAGTGGTTGAGAGGGCCCAAACTGTCGTTGAAGCTAATGTCCCAAGGGAAGAAGTAGCTAATCAAGGAGAGCTTCCAGAGGAGGAGAAAGAAGACTGATCTGACTCTTCCTATTTTCTTTTGTATATGCCTTTCTCTTTTGCCTCGTAGCCTGAAATGGGAGCTGGGCACCCCACTTTATTAATTAAACAACTTTAGTTATTTAATTCATATTGTGTCTTGCCTGTTCTTTTACTTAGAAAATTTTCGAAAGCATATAAACTTGCGAGTAATTGGACCCCGAATGAGTAATTGTACTATGACAAAATAAATCTTAGGATGCTTGACTGTCGGACGACACATATCCTTCATATCTTTCATATCCTGTAGTCGTAAAAACTGGCGAGAACTGATACTTTTCATGTCCTTCTTGATTGGACTCTCATGAACATATAATAATATAAGGCATCGAGTATCCTGTTAAGGTGGCCTGATACTTATTATAATTTGACTTGAGGGACTCCTCAATCCCCTTTGACTGTCGACCTTCTAGGAGAAAAGGTTGAGTAAGGAATTAGGCACCCTGTTAAAATATCCTGATCCTACTATAAGTCTGTCCTGGTAGGCAACTAAGGCCACTTTAGCACCAGGCTTCTTGGAGGAGGGTATTCCCCGACCAAGGCAGTAGGAGTGCCATAAGGCTATTTCCTAGTCTTGAAATAGCGAAGTAAGGAACCAGGTACCCCGATAAGGCATTCCAATCATACTGTAAGTCTGTCCTGGTAGGCAACTAAGGCCACTTTAGCACCAGGCTTCTTGGAGGAGGGTATTCCTCGACCAAGGCAGCAGAAGCGCCATAAGGCTATTTCCTGGTCTTGAAATGGCGAAGTAAGGAACCAGGTACCCCGATGAGGCATCTCGATCTTACTGTAAGTCTGTCCTAGTAGGCAACTAAGGCCACTTTAGCACTAGGCTTCTTGGAGGAGGGTATTCCCCGACCAAGGCAGCATGAGCGCCATAAGGCTACTTCCTGGTCTTGAAATGGTGAAGTAAGGAACCAGGTACCTCGATGAGGCATCTCAATCCTACTGTAAGTCTGTCCTAGTAGGCAACTAAGGCCACTTTAGCACCAGGCTTCTTAGAGGAGGGTATTCCCCGACCAAGGCAGCAGGAGCTCCATAAGGCTATTTCCTAGTCTTGAAATGGCGAAGTAAGAAATCAGGTACCCTGATGAGGCATCTTGATCTTACTATAAGTCTGTCCTGGTAGGCAACTAAGGCCACTTTAGCACCAGGCTTCTTGGAGGAGGGTATTCCGCGACCAAGGCAGCATGAGCGCCATAAGGCTATTTCCTGGTCTTCAAAATGGCGATTCAGTAATGGTGAAGTATGAACATTAAGTAGGAGATACTAGAGGATCAAGTAGGAGACATTGACTACTGGACACAGGAGAGTCATATGGCAGAAGAAACTGATTTTATTGAATTTCCCAATCAGTACAATATAAAATCGGGGTGAGTATTCCCGCCTATATGAATTAAATTTCTAAGGGTAGAATTTCCTGAGGTAATCAGCGTTCCATGTATGATCCACTGGGTATCCCTTCAAGTCTTCCAGTTTGTAAACGCCACCCCGGAGTAATGCCTTAATCAGGTATGGACCTTCCTAGTTAGGAGCTAGCACCCTGTCAGACCTTCTTTGTGTGTTCTGGGTTACCTTCCTGAGAACCAAGTCTCCTTCTTTGAAATTTTGGATCCTCACCCTTTTATTGAAGTGTCAGGCTATCTTGCTCTAATAAACAGCCACCTTTTCAGCGACCCTACTTTTTTTTTTCCTTAAGTAGGTCCAGATTAGCTCTTACCTTAGCCTCATTGTCTTCCGGTTCATAATTTTGGACCCGAAAAGATATGAGTTTATGCTCGATGGGTAAGACTGCTTCTGTTCTGAACACTAGCAAGTAGGGGGTCTCTCCTGTTACAGTCCGCCTGGTTGTTCTGTAAGCCCACAGTACATTGGGTAACTCTGCAACCCATAACCCTTTCTTCTGTTGGAGCTTTTTCTTCAAGAGCTTCTTAATGGTCTTGTTAGTAGCTTCAACCAGCCCATTGGTCTGAGGATGAGCCACCGATGCAAAACAGAGATAGATGTTCCGGCCTTCACAGAATTCCCTGAAGTTGGCGTTGTCAAACTGCTTTCCCAAATCCGTTATGATGGCCATTAGGATACCAAATCGGCAAACAATGTTTTCCTTGACAAAGTTAGTGGTTTTTTCTTCAGTTATCCGGGTGAAGGCCTTGGCTTTTACCCATCGGGTAAAATAATCTATTGCCACCACTGCATGTTTGGCTTGCCCGGGTGTAGTAGGAAGCGGCCCGATCAGGTCTAGTCCCCAAATTGCAAAGGGGTAGGGAGTGCTAATTGAGGAGAGTCTTTCTAGTGGGAGGTAATAGAGGTTTGCTGTTTTCTGACAAGCCTCGCAGGATCGTGCAAACTGCTTCACATCCTAGTGTATAATCGGCCAGTAGTAGCCCATCCTGATTATCTGGTAAGCCAAAGTTTCATCTAACACATGGTTACCATAGTCCCCTGAGTGTACCTCGTTGAGCTCCCAACGCGCATCGTCGGGATGGAGACATCTGAGTAAAGGGAGAGATTTCCCCATACGGTAGAGGTATCCTTCTACCAGGAAGTACCGAGTAGCTATCCTCTTATGCCGACAGGCTTGATAAAGATCTGCAGGGAGAGTGTCACTTTAGAGATAATCCGCTATTGAATCCATCCAATATGGGGGGCGGCTGACTGGGAGGACCTCTACATCCTTAGCTATGTTGGAACGGGAAACCAATTGGAGGGGTACTCCTCTTGGTAAAGCATGTCCTTCTCCTATGGCAATCTTGGCCAGGACATCTGCACAATGGTTCTTCTCCCTGGGCACTTGTTCTATCCTGACACCCTTGAACTTCTTCATGGCTTCTTGAACTTTAGCTAGATAGGCCACCATGTTGTCACCTTTTACTTGGTACAATCCAGACACCTGATTGACCACTAATTGGGAGTCACTCTTGATCAGAAGGTACTCAGCCCCCAAAGCCCCTGCTACTCTCATTCCTGTTAATAGAGCTTCGTATTCTTCTTCGTTGTTGGTGGCTCTGAATTCAAACCTGAAACAATGACTGCATTCGGTTCCTTCAAGGTCAATCACGATGATCCTGGCTCCGCATCCTGACTGCTTCGAAGCTCAGTCTGTGTAAAGGACCCAAATCTTGCTGTCTTCGGGCCATCCCAGATTGGTTTGATCCTGACCAGGGTCTACTGATTTACCCGGATTTGGAATTATGCTGAATTCCACTATGAAATCAGCTAAGGCTTGGGCTTTGATCATGGTTCTTGCCTTATATCTGATGTCAAACTGGGTGAGCTCTAGGGCCCATAGAACCAATCTGCCCGACACATCCGGCCTCTGGAGGAATTGTCACAGGGGTTGATTAGTGACAACCGCGATGATGTGTGCTTGAAAGTAAAGACAGAGCTTTCTAGATGTAGTTACCAAGGCGTAGGCGAGCTTCTATAAGAGGGTGTAGTTTTTCTCGGACTTAGTAAAAGCCCGGCTCACATAGTAAATTGGTCTTTGCACCACGTCATTGCATTCTTTCACCAAGGCTCCACTAGTAGCAACTTCAGAAACTGCTAGATAGAGTAGGAGCTCTTCCCCCAGGGTTGGTTTTACCAATAGTGGCGAACTTGAAAAGTACTCCTTTAAAGTTTGAAAAGCCTGCTCACTTTATTCGTCCCACTTCATCTTCTTCCCTTGCTTGATGATCTTGAAAAATGGGAGGCATTTATCTGTGGAGCGAGATATGAACCGATTCAAGGCTGCTATCCATCCGGTTAATCCTTGTGCCTGCTTTAGAGTTATAGGGGACTCGAGGTCTAGGATAGCTTTGATCTTCTCAGGATTAGCCTCGATTACCCTTTCATGCACCATAAGTCCCAAGAATTTGCATGCTGCTACCCCGGATGCACATTTAGCGGGGTTCAACCCCATCTGGTTCTGCCTTATTACCTGGAAAGTCTGGCGTAAGTCCCCTGTATATTGTCCAGCTTCTGGAGATTTTATAATCATATCATCTATGTACACCTCCATGGATCTTCCTATCTGTTTTTTGAACAACTTGTTCACCATACGCTGGTATGTGGCTCCTACATTTTTGACTCCAAACAGCATTACCTTATAGCAGTAGAGGCCTTGTCCGGTGATGAAGCTAGTCTTGTCCTGATCAGAAGGATGCATCATGATTTGATTGTACCCCGAGAAAGCATCCATAAAGCTTAGGAGCTTGTTTCCTGTAGTGGACAATGAGCTGGTTTATCTTAGGTAGAGGGAAGCTATCCTTAGGGCAAGCCCGATTGAGATCGGTGTAATCTACACACATTCGCCACTTCTCATTAGACTTGGTTACCATGACCACGTTGGTGATCCAATCGGGGTACCGGGATTCCTTGACGAACCCGGTCTTTAGAAGCTTGTCAACCACTTCCTGGACAGCGGCGTTCCGTTTGGCATTGAAGTGTCTTCTTTTCTGCTTTATTGGTTTGAAGGTTGCATCCACTACCAACCTATGGGTAGCCAGGCTAAGAGGAATGCCAGGCATCTCCTCATGGCTCTAAGCGAAGATGTCGTTGTACTCTCTAAGGAGTTCTACTAAGTCCTTCTTGATTTCAGGGTCCAGACCTCCTCTAACTTTTACTGTCTTTGTCAGATCTTTGCTCCTGATTAGGATCTCCTCTAACTGATCTGCGGGGTGCCCACTAGTCTAACCCCGCTCTTCTTCCTCTGGCTCTTCCACGATTAAGTCTTGTACCTCTCCTTCTTCCAAGACATAATGATCCCGTTCTGATGCTCCCTGACTTGGGTCACTGGTCACATGTGCGCATTGTTTAGCTAATGCAACGGGGTTGGTGGACACTGCATAACAATTGTGGGCTGCCTGCTGGTCCCCTCTAACTTCTCCTAATTCTGTTTCGACCGAAAACTTCAACACATTATGGTAGATGGATAGCACCCCCCTAATCCCTGACAGGAAAGGCCTACCTAAAATTGCATTATAGGCAGACGAGGTGTTTATTACGATGAATTCGATCATTATGTTCTGTTGAAGAGGAGCTTCTCCGACTATCACTGACAGAATCTTTGTCCCCATTGGCATTACAAAGTCCCCTGTGAACCCATACAAAAGAGAGGTGCAACTATTATAGCAAGAGTTCTTCAGATTAAGTTGCTCATGAGCCCCTTTGAACAGAATATCAACACTGCTTCCCATATCAATCAGGACGCGGTGTACCAGGCAGTTGGCGATCTGTACTGTGATTACCATGGGATCATCATGTGGTTGAACTGTATTATAGACATCCTCCTCCGTGAAGATGATTTTGGTGAAGCGGGATAAATCCCAGGATCCACTACTGACTTTAAATATCTCATGATCAGCATTAAACCTGGGAATCTTCCTTGCGTGGTTCTTTCTCGAATTGTTGGAGGTTCCAGCTAGGGTAGGGCCTCCACTGATGGTGTGGATCACTTGGATCTGCTGCATCAGATCCTTCTCACCATCTCTTCTTCTTTCTGCTTCCTTCTACATCCCGCTTTGTACCTGTTTCCCTTCTTTGATGCTGTCACGTACTTGCTGTAAAAATTTAGTTAGAAGGCCTCCTCTTACCAATCCTTCAATTTGATTGCGGAGGCTGTAGCACTCAGAGGTGTTGTGCCCTATATATTCGTGGAAATCGTAATATTTGTACTAACTCCTCCTGTCAACCGGGATTTTCATAGGACCTGGCTTTCTGAGTAGGCTCTTATCCCGAATGGCAAGATAGATTGTTTCTCGTGAAGCATTGAGAGGGGTGTAGTGATTATATCCTTCTTCCTCTCTTGCTACTCTGGACACTTCCTTCAGGGGAATCTCCCTAGGGGGTGATCTCCTGATCGGATACCTTTCCTGGTACGAAGGAATAGGAGGTAGCCTGTCAGTAGACCGGTTCGGAGGCTGATTCTAGAATTTCCTAGCTAGTGCGGGCTTCGGAGCCTCCTTCTTATGGCATGGTGCTAATCAGGTTTCATCGTGCTCGATTTTAATCCGGAGCTGTTCCTCAATGTCCACCTATTCTAGAGCCTAGTTGTAGGCTTCCTAGTACGTCTCTAGAGGATGTTTGGCAAAAAAAACGAAATAGTCGACCAACCCATAAGTTCCTCCAGAAGTTGGTTAGGGTTTCCTTCTCATCGAACACACCCATCTGGATGACCTCTTTATGGAATTTCTCCACATGAGATCTCAGAGTTTCACCTCACTCCTGAACCACGTATTACAGCAAGATAGGATCCTTGGGACGGGGCTTGATCCCCTGAAACTATGCACAGAAAGCTTTGGTGAGTTTAGAAAAAGAATCAACACTATCTAGTGGTAACTTTCTAAACCATGTCTTGGCACAATCAGTCAAGGTTGAAGGAAACATTCTGCACATGGCTATCTTGGTCGCACTTTGAACCTCCATCTGATGGACAAAGCTTTCCAAGTGGCTAATAGGGTCCTCTATCCTGAAATATTTCTCAGAAGGCATCCTGAACTTAGGAGGTAACCCTGCCTCCCTGACTCTTTTGGAGAAAGGTGCATTCACTTCGCCCAAGGGGTTCTTCTGGATTCCTTGGTGCTTTCCCTTCTTTAACTGCTCCAACTACTTCGCCATCCTGGTAATCTAATCCTCAAGGCGCTGGGATTTCTTGGTTCCGGATCAGGCTACTGAACCCTCTTCGTCCGAAGTTTCTGAATCAATGATCACCTCTTTTCGCTTTGCCCTCTGATGCCTTTCTTTGGAGCTCTTTCGGGAATTGTCGCTTCCTTTTGAATCGAGATGTGGATTCTTTTCCTTCGCCTTATGTTTTGGTGGAGATTGGGCCTTCCTAGGGGGAATTTCAATTGCGGACTTCACTAGCCTGGGTCTGGGATCCGCCTGTCTGACTAAGAGAAGTAGACCCAATCGGTCAAACACTGGTACCCGGGTACTTGGGCCAGCGTCTCCTGGGACCCCGACTGTTTCGTAGGGGATCCCATGGGCTATTATCCAGAGTCAGATGGCTTCTACTTATGCTGCAGCATGCTGTTCTAAGATATCCTGATTGACTTCCTGCCTGGCGAGGTCATGAGGCACAGGGCCTGCAGCTGGTGGAGGCACTGGCGATGGATTCTCATTCCTAGCACCTTTACCCCGCCTCTAAGCTATTTCGGTGGAAGCAAGGGACTATGGTCCTGATGGCTCGGGATAACCCTAGGAGGATCGGAGTCTCATTCTAATGATCTCTAAGCAGAACTAGGCTATTTTGAATAATGGATGGGATAAGTCGTTTCCCACAGACAGCGCCAAAAGTGTTACCGAAAAATCGTCACTGGGGGTGAAATTCCAAATAACGACTTTAAGGGGGACCAAGATCAAAGGTGACCCTGGTCGGAGAGGTATCAAGTAGTTCGATACCAACTAGGTCCTCGATAATGCACAAATGATTAGGAACGCTAATAAAATAACAAGAAGAGTTTTTATTCATCACTTTACGTTACAAATACATGGACAATATTTTTCAGGATTTAGAAGTGAACCATGAAGGCTCAGTCACTAATGGAGATGGTGGTGATGGTGAACTCGTGCGTGTCGATAAGTAGAATTGGTTGTAGGGTTCCTAGAGATAAACCTCCTTTCTTTTCTCCCCCTTTTTTCTAGTGAGAAAGATGTTGTATATAAAGGTCCTGTTGCTTGCCATGCACTCCTACAATTTCGGACTAGGGTTTGGTAATTACAGGACCTCCTTCCTTTTAGGAGATAATCTCAGATCTTTTACGTACAGAACATAGTCTTTCCCTCCTAGGAGGAGTCAATCTTGTAAGCAAATCTTTCCTTCCTAGGAGGATTCTAACTGCGTTGACCTGTTTTAAAATAGGACTCTCTAGCGGGAAGGAGTACATCTCCTCTGTTTTGACTGGACGGTGGCGTTTTAATAAGTCTTTATGGAGCTTTTAATTCTGGAATGAGAATCTTGCTGCTTGGTATCTTCCCGCTTGGCGGGCTGGTTATATCAGAAGGTGTAAACCACTAAGCCTCCTGCTGCTGAAGTAGGGGGTTGTCTAACTGGTACCATAGCAGAATGCTTAGTGGAACTCCGTGTCGGGGTGCTACGGGGTTCATAGGAAGCCAGGGCATGACCGGGTTGGACCCCATTGCAGGTTTTAACGAGTAGTCCTGCTCGGGGCAATGCTTATAAATCAAGATGCTGGCAGGGTCCTTAAGAAGTTGGGAAAAGGCTGGGCCGGACCCCACTGGAGGGGGTATGCACTCGGATCAATTGGGGTCCCCCTTTATCGAGGTAGCCGGATGGTGTCTGAATTCCTATGTCCTCCTTGTGTCGAGGTGGAAATTTCTTCTTTGGTCTTTTGCCAATTTTGGTGGTTAACACAAAGTATTCTAGTTCTTAGAACATGTAACTAAACCTAGAAATCAACAATCAAGCTCAAGATCACAATGCATTTCTAGAATCAAGTTCATGTTATTCAAGTTTAACAAAAATATGTTTATATAAACTCAGAAAAGATAAACTCAAAAAATCAATCAATCATACAACCCTAGCATGTGAGTCAACATCATTCAAATTACTTTTCATCAATCAAATAAGAAGATTAAAGAGATGATCAACAATGAAAGTAAGAAGAAGATGGATCACTTACAAAAATATATCTCGGACTGAGATTTGATCACAGTAGAAAATCATGAAGTCAAATGGTTGTGAAAATGCTTGGGGTTGTAGCTCTCATTAAGACCAACATTTTTTGCTTTTGAATCAAGTGATTCTGAGTTAAAATGAGAAAGATATGATTGAATCAAGATACTAAAAACATAGAGAAAATTCTGCACAATTTCTTTTCTTCTTAATTTTTTCAAGTTATGTTTAGAGGGAAGGAAAATTGTATTTAAAAAAGAGAAGGAGGGAAAGCAACCGTCCAACCAAAGCTGGCCATGTCACCTCCATGTGTGGGGCACATGTGCCACACATGGGCAGAGAGGTGCCCTAGCCGTGTGGCACACGTGGCCTCCCAAGCATGGCCAAGGCCATGCTAGCTCCTCTCGCGCTCTGTACGTATTCTTATGCCATATCTGGGCCTTCGAACTCTGATTTCAAACCCGTTTTCAGATTACAAATTATGACTCCCTCACACACAACAAAGACTATGAAACTTTTAAAAAAGGTCAAGAATTCATCTCGGAAAACGACGATGAAGACAACTCAACGAATGAGAAAGCAAAGTAGCATAACTACGTCATATGGACTCGAAACTTAATGAATGAGTAACCGAAATGACCAAGACTCAATAAAGAATCAATTAAGATCATGTTCAAGTCCAAAATACAAGAAACACAAACAAATAAACACTATACAACACCAGCATGCCATATCTAAGCGATAGTGAGAAAACATGCAATTCTACAAGATTGTCAACAATGAGATAAATGCATGTGCATACTAAATGTGTGTGAAAGTGTTATATCAAATATTTGAACTATGATGTAGGGACACACATGTATGAATTGTATGTGTGTGTGTGCATGCGGTTATGCCTTGTAAGAGGAAGAAGAATCTTGATATCTTAGCATCCAAGTATGCGATGTTACCCTTGAAGACGAAATTTGCACAAGATGTTGCTTCTTCACCTTTGAAGCTTCTTTCTTCCAAGAATCACCTAAGCAACAACCAATACAAATATAGAGAGTCTTGCAATGGAATCAAGCCAATACAAATAAAGGGCTTACAATCTCCCATGTTACCTGAAAATCGTTATTGGGGTTGGATTCCAAATAACAACTTTAAAGAGGACCAAGATCAAGATTGACCCTGGTCGGAGGGGTATCACGTAGTTCGATACCAACTAAATCCCTATCAACGCAAGAATTATATAATGTATATGAAACTAATCAACAATAGGTTTTATTTGATTGTTTCTTCTCATTACAATACATGAACTATTTCTGATTTAGATTACAATGGTGTAAGGATCGTAACCACGAAGATGGAGATGGAGATGGTGATGGTGGAGGAACTGTGCCTGTCGATAAGTAGTGTCTAGGGTTTTATTCTCCTGTCCTTTTTCTTCGATGAATAACTGTTGTATATATAGGTCCTGCTTGCTTGCCATGCACTCCTACAATCTCGGGTTAGGGTTTGGGCAGCTGCAGGATCCTCCTCTTTTTTGGAGGTAATCTCAGAGTTTTTTACGTGCAGAATTCTGTCTTTCCTTTCTAGGAGGAATCAATCTCCTCCCTTCCTAATTGGACTCTTATTGTGTTGACCTGTTCAAAAATAGGATTCTTTGGCGGGAGGGAGTATAATCCCTTTGTACGGCGACGTTTTTGTTGGATCTTCGTGGAGCTTTGAGTACTTGGAGTTAAAAATCCTGGTTCCTAGCGTGCTTTTACCTAGCGGGCTGTCTTTGTCTAATAAGCGTCCTTCTGGCGGTAGTAGGGGGATATGTAGCTGACTTTGTTACAGGATGATCAGCAGAACTCCGTGTCGGGGTGCTGCGGGGTCCACAGGAGGTAGTGTTGGGATAACGCGGGGTCCATAGGAGGTAGTGTTGGGATGATGCGGGGTCCCTAGGAAGCCCGGTCATGACCGAATTTGGTCTTGTTGTGGGTTCTGGTGAGTATCTCGGCTTTTGGCCACTTTATTGAGTTAAGATGCTGGCGGGGTGGACCCCGCTGAAGGAGGTACATATTTGGGCCAAGCGGGATCCACTCTGTCGAGGTATCCGGATTATGTTCACACTTCTATATCCTTCTTATGTCGAGGTGGACAATTCTTCTTTGGTCCCTCGCCAATTTTGGCGGTTAACAGAAGTCCCCCCTGACTTGGACACTGGTACCTTGTCGGGGTTGGGGTCGGAGTCAGGATCTTTTTGTTTGCTTGAAGAATTTTCCACCTTGTCTGCTTACTTCCTTGTCTGACTAGGTTCCCACTTAGGAGGAGGAAATCTTTACTTCGTACGTTATAACTGATTGCGTGTCGACTGTTGATTGGGTTCCCCGTTTTCAAAAAGAGCCGTTTTGGCGCGATTAATGCGGAAAATGCTTCAACCCATTCTTCCGGTCACCAATTTCGGTTTCCGAGTAAGTAACCGTCATTCCTCCTTTATAAATAGACCGGCTTCCACTGGCGCTTCTCACTTTCAAGCTTTTTGTCTTTTCAAAATCCATCTAGAACAAAACTCTCTCTGACTTCCTTTCTTTCTTACTTTCCAATCTTCTTGAACTTCTTCTTTTCTTCTTCTCCTACAATGGCCTCTTCTTTACAAATCCCTACTTCTCGAGAAATCGCGGCTGAACAAAACCCTCCTATAGCTGCGAATCCCATTCATCCTAATCCCGCCTCTTCTCCCAGTCCGATAGCATAGATGCACTTTTCAATATGGAGAAAGGTGATGTGGAGGAAGATTCTCTTACCTCGGAGAAGAGAAAAAGGGGCCGAGAGGGGGACGGGGTCGCTAAAGAAACCCCGCGGGTTCAGCGTCGTCGCTCTGCCTGAAACCCCCGAATTGAGTCGGGTTTTCACGACCAACCAGAAGACCCGGCCCTGATTGGTGACGAAGTGGGCGCCGCAAAGTTGGGCAGTGGTGACGGAGGCAACGATGAGAGGGTTTCTCTAGTCGGGGTCCAAGCCGGCTCCTTCGCCCTCTTCCATGACGGGAGAATAGTTCCAGACTCTGTCTGTACCTTGGACACTCTGGCCAAGCTGAGGGAGAAGTACAAAATTCCGGATAACATTACCCTGTCTCTTCCTCATCGGGGCTACGATGTCTACACCCCGCCTCAAGATCGACTGTTGATCCACAAGGTGGCCTTCGAATACGGTGTTCGACTGCCACTACACCCCACGCTCCGCCGGGCTCTTGTTGCGCTGGAGCTAGCCCCCCTTCAGATTTCGCCGGGGTTCTGGAAACACCTGACGGGGTTCCTAGTGCTCTGGAAGGAGCAGTGCGAGAAGGATCGCATTGAGCGGGAGCCGGGATTGGACGAACTTCGCTACCTCTTCAACGTCACCAGTATGGTGCCTCGGGGTCAATTCTACCTGAGGGCAAACAACGACATGAGGTTTATCGTCCCAGGAGCAAACGTGAAGTACGCCGTGCCTTGGAAGGAAGAGTGGCTAGTGGTGGAAGGCGAGTGGGGGCGCACCGCCTTTATTGGGGGGTATGAATACCCCGTTCCTACCCAGTTCTCAACGCGGGATAAGTGGGCGAAGGGGGTGCTAGCTCCTGAATCCCGGGAAATCCTTGCGTGGATCATGAAGAGGGGATATACCAACATGCAGTACCCCACTTTGGATCCCTTTAAGGGAACCCGCCTGGAGCGGTACCTGAGGATCTCCCTCGCTCTTCCTGGTAAGTTGGTTGTACCTCACTCTTCTATTTTTTCACGTATATATTCTCCTTCTTCTGCTCCTCACTGGACATCTTCCTTTCTTGCAGTATTGGCTACCCCGATGGTAGCGGGGTCTCCTTCTTCTTCGGGGACAGGGGATATGACTCTGCTGGCTCATTATTCCCCTGTTCCATCTCCTATTCTGGCTGCTGAGACTGTGTCAGGGTCCATCCAAGTGGGAATCGACCCCAACCCTCCTCCTGCTCCATCCCAAACGACTACTCCTGCTCCTGTTCCAGCGGGGTCTAGGGCCAAGACTCCGGCTCGCCTCCCCTCTACTCCTCCCTCGCATTCGAGGATTTCGGCGATGTTGGCTAGGGCGGCTAAGGCCCGAGGCCATGGAAAGTCGGCACAAAAGAGATCTGCTCCTGAATCGGAGACGTCACCCGCTCTTTCCCCTATCACAAAGTCTTCCAAGGAGCCAGCCAGAATCTTGGTGGAGGAGGCAGCTTTCCCCATCCCTCCCCCGGCTACTGATGTGGCCTCTGGATCGGGGTCGAGGTGTGCTACTTTTGACGAGGTGGTATCCAGGTTCGCGGCCTCTTGCCCTGGTGGAGACCTGACAAATATGGCTAAGCTTCCTACTGATATTCTGGTTGCTAAGGGAGCATCTGTGTTGGCTGAGGTAACATTCTTTCTTTTTTACTTCTACCATTTCTTCTTTCTGCTTGCTAATCATTGATTTCCTTTCCTCTTTTTGTAGGGCTTCAAATTTGCCATGGCTATGGAAAGGCAGCTGATGACCCTGAAGGAGGCCTACATCGGCCTCCAAGCGAAGCTGGAGGACACTCAGCAGGAACTGGTTCAGACGCAGCAAAACGTTGCCCCTCTGCTTCAAGACGCAAAGAGGTCTGAGGAAGGGCGGCAGGAAGCCTTGGTGGCCCTTAGGCGGGTTGAGCGCAGCCTGGACACTGAGACGATTAGATCCCTACGCCGCCGGGAAGAGAGGGAGTGCGTGAAGAGGGAGAAGAAGCTGCTACAGAGTGAGAATCAACTCCTGCGGGAGACTATAGCAGGCTTGGAGGCTCAACAAGGGCCCTCATTTGAGGATGGCTACTTCACAGCCTGCTACGAGGTGGCCACAGCTTTGCCTCTTCCCTTTGACCTTGAGGCTACCTTAAGCTGGAACCGGGAACAAATAATGGCAAGGGCTGCCCAGCTAGAAGGAGGGGGTCAAGAAACAGAGGTCCCTCCTCAAGAGATGGTTCATCCGGGTCAAGGAGCTGGCACGGCTGCTGAAGTTCGACTTGGCGGCACTGAGGGAGCTGTCTCGAATCCCCCTTCCATTGAAGAACAAGTGGTGGATCCCGAGTCTGCTACTGGAGTGGTCATCGCGGAGGATGAGGGTTCAGCTGGATCCAAGGTCCCCGTGGTTGAAGGGACCCAGATTGGGTCTTCTGCTGCGGAGGAGGTGGTTCCAACTGCAGCAGCTGAGCCTTTGGGAGGAGGGGCAGCTGGTGAAGGAGAGCCTCCCGAAGAAGAAATAGAAGATTAGCTTGGCCTCTTCCCTCTACTAAATTGTGTAGCCCGAATCGGGAGCTGAGCACCCCGTTTATAAGTATAACTTGTAGCCCGAATGGGGATTTGGGCACCCTGATTGTAAATTTAACTGTTTTCATTACTTGCTTCGTACTTGTGTTCTTTTTGCTTTTGCACTTAGAAGCTTTCATTGCATATAAATTTGTTGATACTTGGAATCTCGATAAGTAATAAGGACGATGACTGGACCCCGATGGGTAATAAAGATAAAATATGTGATGCTTATATCTCATAACCGCAAGAATCAGCGGGGTCAAATCACATCTTCCTTTAATCGAACTCCCAACAGTATAAAGTGTAAAGTAGTCAGTCGAGGACATCTGTTACTTACGAACAGTTTAATTTGCTGAAGATATTCCTCTAAGTTTCTTTCTGACTGTTGGTCCTCTGTCAGGGTAGTAAGTGGGAAAATAAAAGGCGAAGCATCCCGATGAATCTTCCCGATGTCATTGTCGTTTTGTCTTGGTAGGCAACTAGGGCCACTTTAGCACCAGGCTTCTTGGAGGAGGGTATTCCCCAAACCAAGGCAGCAGGAGCGCCTTTAGGCTATTTCCTGGTCTTGAGGCGAAGTAAGAAACCGGGTACCTTGAGGAAGCCCGATTCTTACTGTAATCTGTCCTGGTAGGCAACTAAGGCCACTTTAGCACCAGGCTTCTTGGAGGAGGGTATTCCCCGACCAAGGCAGTAAGAGCGTCTTTAGGCTATTTCCTGGTCTTGAGGCGAAGTAAGAAACCGGGTACCCTGAGGCAACCCGATTCTTACTGTAATTTGTCCTGGTAGGCAACTAAGGCCACTTTAGCACCAGGCTTCTTGGAGGAGGGTATTCCTCGACCAAGGCAGCAGGAGCGCCTTTAGGCTATTTCCTGGTCTTGAGGCGAAGTAAGAAACCGGGTACCCTGAGGCAGCCCGATTCTCACTGTAATCTGTCCTGGTAGGCAACTAAGGCCATTTTAGCACCAGGCTTCTTGGAGAAGGGTATTCCCCGACCAAGGCAGTAGGAGCGCCTTTAGGCTATTTCCTGGTCTTGAGGCGAAGTAAGAAACCAGGTACCCTGAGGCAGCCCGATTCTTATTGTAATCTGTCCTGGTAGGCCACTAAGGCCACTTTAGCACCAGGCTTCTTGGAGGAGGGTATTCCCCGACCAAGGCAGCAGGAGCGCCTTTAGGCTATTTCCTGGTCTTGAGGTGAAGTAAGAAACCAGGTACCCTGAGGCAGCCCGATTCTTACTGTAATCTGTCCTGGTAGGCAACTAAGGCCACTTTAGCACCAGGCTTCTTGGAGGAGGGTATTCCCCGACCAAGGCAGCAGGAGCGCCTTTAGGCTATTTCCTGATCTTGAGGCGAAGTAGTAATAGAGATCCTCTTGGCGGGGTGGTCCCGGTCCAAGGCATCAGGAGTGCTATGCAACTTTCCTGGTCTCGAGGCACTTTAGCAACGGTGAATTAAGTACATTCAGTGAGAGACGTTGAAAAATCTAGTAGGAGGCATCAAGCAATGGACAAGAGAATCATATAGGAGAAAGAACTGCTTTATTGAATTTTCCCAACGGTACAAACATGAAATCGGGGTGAATATTCCCCTTGATACGAACAAAATTCCTAAGGGTAGAATTTTCGGAGATGATCAGCATTCCATGTATGGTCCACTGGGTACCCCTCCATGTCTATCAGTTTGTAAGCAACACCCCGGAGTGATGCCTTAACCAAATACGGACCTTCCCAGTTAGGGGCTAGCACCCCGTCGGATCTCCTTCGTGTGTTGTGGGTCACCTTTCTGAGAACCAAGTCTCCTTCTTTAAAGCTTCGGACCCTCACCTTCTTGTTGAAATGTCGGGCTATCTTGCCCTGGTATATTGCCACCTTCTCCGCCACCCGGCTTTGCTTTTCCTCCAGCAGGTCTAGGCTAGCTCTCAACTTAGCCTCATTATCTTCCGATTCGTAATTTTGGACCCGGAAAGATATGAGCTTATGCTCGATGGGCAAGACTGCTTCCGCCCCGAATACCAGAGAATAGGGGGTCTCCCCTGTGGCTGTCCGCCTAGTTGTCCTGTAGGCCCATAGTACATGAGGTAATTCTGCCACCCATAATCCTTTCTTCTGTTGGAGCTTTTTCTTCAGGAGCTTCTTGATGGTTTTGTTAGTAGCTTCGACCAGTCCATTGGTTTAAGCATGAGCCACCGAAGCAAAACGGAGATTAATCTTCCGGTCTTCACAGAATTCCATGAAGTTGACATTGTCGAACTGCTTTCCCAAATCAGTTATGATGGCCATCGGGGTGCCAAATCGGCAGACAATGTGCTCCTTGACAAAGTTGGTAGTCTTTTCTTCAGTTATCCGAGTAAGAGCCTTGGCTTCTACCTACCGAGTAAAGTAATCTATCGCCACTACTGCATGCTTGGCTTGGCCTGGTGCAGTGGGGAGTGGCCCGATCAAATCTAGTCCCCAGATGGCAAAGGGGTAGGGAGTACTGATCGAGGAGAGCCTCTCTGGTGGGAGATGATGGAGGTTAGCTGTTTTCTGACAAGCCTCGCAGGATCGTGCGAACTGTTTTGCATCCTGGTGTATGGTTGGCCAATAGTAACCTATCCTGATTACCTGGTAAGCCAAAGTTTCTCCTGACACGTGGTTACCACAATCCCCCGAATGCACCTCGTTGAGCGCCCAGCGTGCGTCATCGGGGTGGAGACACCTAAGTAGAGGAAGGGATTTCCCTTTACGGTATAGGTATCCTTCTACCAAACAGTACCGGGTAGCTGTCCTTTTGAGCCGGCGGGCTTGATCCTGGTCTACCGGGAGAATGCCACTTTGGAGATAGTCTGTTATTGGATCCATCCAACACGGGAGGCGGTTCACAGGAAGGATCTCTACTTCTCTGGCTATACTGGAGGAAGGAATCAATTGGAGGGGTACCCCTTTTGGTAACGCGTGTCCCTCTCCAGTGGCAATCTTAGCTAGTACATCAGCGCGGTGATTTTTCTCCCTGGGCACTTGCTCTATTCTTACACCCTTGAATTTCTTCATAGCCTCCTGGGCTTTAGCTAGATAGGCCACCATGTTATCTCCCTTTGCTTGGTACAACCCTGTCACCTGATTGACCACTAATTGAGAATGACTTTTAATCTGAAGGTACTCAGCCCCCAGAGCTCTAGCTACTCTCATTCCTGCTAGTAGAGCTTCATATTCTGCTTCGTTGTTGGTGGCTCTGAATTCAAACCTGAAACAGTGACTTATCTCTACTCCAGTGGGGTCGATCAGGACGATCCCAGCTCCGCATCCTGCCTAGTTCGAAGCTCCATCCGTGTAAAGTATCCATATCTTACTGTCTTCAGGCCATCCCAGAGGGGTTTGACTCGGATCGGGGTCTACTGACTCGGCTGGGTCCAGGATTGGGCTAAACTCCACTATGAAATCCGCTAGGGCTTGAGCTTTAATCGTAGTTCTCGCTCTGTATTTGATGTCGAATTGTGTGAGTTCTAGGGCCCACAGGACCAATCTGCCTGACACATCTGGCCTCTGGAGGAATTGTCTCAAAGGCTGATCTGTGACCACCGCGATGGTGTGAGCTTGAAAATAAGGCCGGAGCTTTCTGGATATGGTCACCAAAGCGTAGGAGAGCTTCTCTAGTAAGGTATAATTCTTCTTGGACTTTGTAAAAGCCCGGCTTACGTAATAGATCGGCCTCTGCACTCCATCACTGCATTCCTTCACTAAGGCTCCACTAGTAGCTGCCTCAGAGACTGCTAGGTAGAGTAAGAGCTCTTCACCCGGGATCGGCTTTACCAACAGCGGCGGGCTTGACAGGTATCCCTTTAGAGCTTGAAAAGCCTGCTCGCTCTGCTCGCTCTGCTCGCTCTGCTCGCTCTGCTCGTCCCACTTCATCTTTTTCCCCTGCTTGATGATTTTGAAAAAGGGGAGACATTTGTCTGTGGAGCGGGATATGAACCGGTTCAGGGCCGCTATCCGCCCGGTTAATCCTTTTGCCTGCTTGAGGTTTGTAGGAGACTCAAGATCTAAAATGGCTTTGATCTTCTCAGGATTTGCTTCAATTCCTCTTTCATGCACCATGAATCCCAAGAATTTGCCTGCTGCCACCCCGAATGCACACTTAGCGGGGTTCAGCCTCATCTGGTTCTGCCTTATTATCTGGAAGGTCTGGCGTAAGTCCCCTGTATGCTGTCTTGCTTCTGGAGATTTAGTGATCATGTCATCTATGTATACCTCCATGGACTTCCCTATCTGTTCCTTGAATAGTTTGTTCACCATGCGCTGATAGGTGGCACCTGCATTTTTAAGTCCGAATGGCATTACCTTATAACAGTAGAGGCCTTGCCCTATGATGAAGCTAGTTTTGTCTTGGTCTGAGGGATGCATCATGATCTGATTGTACCCTGAGAAAGCATCCATGAAGCTCAGGAGCTTGTTTCCTGCAGTGGAATCAATAAGCTGGTCTATTTTAGGTAGGGGGAAGCTATCTTTGGGGCAGGCCCGATTGAGATCGGTGTAATTCACGCACATTCGCCACTTCCTGTTAGACTTAGTTACCATAACCACATTGACGATCCAGTCGGGGTACCGGGCTTCCCTGATGAACCCGGCCTTCAGGAGTTTGTCAACCTCTTCTTGGACCGCGGTATTGCGTTCAGCATTGAAGTGCCTTCTTTTTTGTTTTATCGGTTTGAAGGTTGCATCCACTGCCAACCTATGGGTCGCCAGGCTAAGAGGAATGCCAGGCATATCCTCATGGCTCCAAGCAAAGATATCACTGTACTCCCTGAGAAGTTCTATCAAATCCTTCTCCACTCCCGGGTCCAGACCTTCTCCCACTTTTACTGTCTTTGCTGGCTCTTCACATCGGATCTGGACCTCCTATAACTGTTCTGATGGATGTCCGCTGCTCCAACCACGCTCTTCCTCTTCTGATTCTTCCACGACTATGTCTGGTACCTCTCCTTCCTCTAAGACATGATCATCCCGCTCTGTGGTTTTTGGACCTGGGTAGCTGGCCACCAATGCGCATTGCTTAGCCAACGCAGCGGGGTTGGTTGACACCGCATAGCAGTTGCGGGCTGCTTGCTGGTCTCCTCTTACCTCTCCTACTCCCTATCCTACCGGAAACTTCAACACGTTGTGGTAGATAGACATCACTCCTCTAATCCCTGATAGGAAAGGCCTTCCCAAGATTGCATTGTACGCCGACGGGGTGTCCACTACAACAAACTCCGTCATTATGTTCTGTTGAAAAGGAGCCTCTCCGACTATTACTGGCAGTATCTTTGTTCCCATCGGCATTACGGAGTCCCCAGTGAATCCGTATAGTAGAGAGGTACAGCTGTTGAAGCAAGAGTTCTTTAGATTGAGCTGCTCATGAGCCCCTTTGAACAAAATATCTACGCTGCTTCCCGTATCGATCAAGACGCGGTGCACTAAGCAGTTGGCGATCTGTACTGTTATGACCATGGGATTGTAGGGAAAAATACCGTAGTACCCGCAGCGGAAGCGAGACTAAAAAAAAATAGTGTTGGGTAGGTTTTAAAATTTTTCCAATTATGAACCTTAAACCCTTTTGATTAATTAAATATATATAACAAAGTAATAAAATTTAATACCTCTTGTCGCGTGATCCGATTGACTTGCGTCGATGGTAATCCGCAAGATCTTCAATCCTAGCACGAACTTGGATCACCTAGGAGCGTGGTCTCCCTTCTCTTTGAATTGCAAACCTGTGATGGGATTAAACAAACTTTTCTTTCTTGATCGTTAGTCACAAAAACAATCAAAAGAA
Source organism: Acer campestre (assembly GCA_954870605.1). Lineage (NCBI taxonomy): Eukaryota > Viridiplantae > Streptophyta > Magnoliopsida > Sapindales > Sapindaceae > Acer > Acer campestre. The sequence continues at coordinate 12,031,578 of OX940806.1, read as the reverse complement.
ATCTAAGATTATTCCGGTCACTTTTGAGTTCTCAATCTAATGATCGAAACTCGCGTGAACCTTAATCGATGTTGTATACACAAGCTTATCAATGATCAAGCAAGTAGTACACCATCAAAGAATAATCTATGTTCCTTTTTCTTTTGTTTTAGTTGAATAAAATCTCTATCTATGAGTTAAGAAGAAGAAGAAAAATAATTTTCTGCACTCAGCCTTAGGGCTAGCCGAAAATAATATATGTGCATATATATATGGCCCAAATTTTTCTCCTTTCTTTTTTTAGCTTTAGGGTTGGCCGAATTCTCTTCCTTGATGCATTAGGGTTGCCGCAATTTCCAAAACAAGTTAACTAGTTTGAATTGCACCCTAATTCTTATTTAGAAAAGATTTCCCAAACCTAATCAAACTCATAAATCTTTTATTCTCATATTTGACTAAAATAAAAAGACTTCCTGTTTGAATAAATAAAACTAATTATTTATTTCCTTGTCAAACAAGTCTTTCTATTTAATTATACTACTACCAATAGTATACCTTTAGGAAATATATTTCCTAATAAGAAAAGATTTGTATCTTAATTAAATAAATAATTAATTAATTAATTAATTCTTATTTAATTAAATAATGAAAACAAAATAATATTTTAGGTTATTATTTAACCTTGCCGCCCCATATTAGTAATGGGCCAAATATTATTTTTCCTATTTCATTTAATCCATAGGACTTTAATTAAAAGGCCCACATGTGAACTAGACCCAATCTTACTAAAAGAAACAAGCCCACATGTCATCCATTAATATATAAATATAATTGTGCAGCCCATTACATAAATAATGTGCAAATTATATTCTTAATATATTAAATTGCAATTCTAGATGGACCCTAAATTGGTCCGGTAGAATATATCAAGTGATCCATGCAAGTCCGTGTGGATTGGGGATCTTGGCGGGCTATCTAAATTTAAGCTCCAATCGACATAACCTAATCACAATCAACTAATGATTCACTTAGGTCCGATCCATTAATTTTAGCTCATTCCACTAAAGAGCTAAAATTGAACTCTTAAATAAAGACAGAAAAGGAAGATGCTTCCTCATTCATACCCTAGACAATCATATTGGAGATAGTGTATCCTCGTGATTAATATCAGTAATCGCCAAGAGTTCATAGACCGCCTATAACTCTCCAAGTTACCATATTTACTCATATGACCACATTTTGAACTTGGATATTTTGACTTGTCCAGAAGCCATGTTTTCAATAGACACTATTGAAAACTCAACGTTGAGATTTAATATCCAATTACCTCAAAACATCCATATGATGATATTATACTCTCATTTAATAAATGGAGCCACGATGTCCATATCTATAAATGAAGTCCTCTATCGATTAACAAATGAATATCACCAAACTATCGAGGATAGACTATGCGATATAATCGTACTCATTGATAGCTCAAATGATATCACCTGCAACCATAAGTCCATCATTTATCTCAGGATTAAGATAGACTCTCCGATTGTCCTGATAATGAAATTACTTTTATCTACTGACGGTTATAGATAAAGTATTTCATTGTGATCCTGTTCAATGCACCCAGTGCACTAGATCCTTTTGCTCGAAGACACTCCGATGATTTTAGACTCATCATATCTCATTTGATCCCACTCAAATGCTAGCAAAAGAATTCTACAACTTTAACAAGATAAAGGTGCCCAACCTTTAACTTAAGTTGTGAACGATATTCAAGACTAACTAAAGAATTGTGTCTACCACATACATATCCAGATGTATGAACAATTCTTCTTTTCTCATAGTCTTTAGACCTTATGATTATTTACTTTAACAATTATTAAACTATAAATGCTATAAGATTTGTTTAAACCAGAAATCACTTTATTAATATGAATAAGATTGTTAATTACACTATTACACTCTTGCTATTGAGCATAATCCTAACAATCTCCCACTTGCGTTATAGCAAATGTGTCATATCTCTCAAGCCCATATTCTCTAGGTGCCCATCGAAACTCTTCTGAGGTAGAGCCTTTGTGAAGGGATCTGCTAGATTTTCCGCTGACGCGATTTTTGTAATCGTCACGTCACCTCTTTGAACAATCTCCCTTAAAAGATGATATTTCCTTTCTATGTGTTTACCCCTCTTGTGACTTCTTGGTTCTTTCGAATTAGCCACTGCTCCACTGTTGTCACAGTAGATAGTGATCTGCTTATTCGCACTAGGAACCACTTCCAAGTCAATCAAGAATTGGCGGAGCCAAACAGCCTCTTTGGCAGCCTCGCATGCAGCAACATACTCAGCTTCCATGGTGGAATCAGCAATACAAGATTGCTTGATACTCCTCTATATAACTGCTCCTCCTCCAATAGTAAACACAGCCCCTGATGTGGATTTTCTGGAGTCAGAATCTGATTGAAAATCAGAATCTGTATACCCAACGGGAATCAAATCCCCTCCAGAGTATACAAGCATATTATCTCTCGTTCTCTTGAGATACTTGAAAATATGCTTGACTGCCGTCCAGTGATCAGGACCAGGTTTCGATTGAAACCTGCTAACTATGCCAACAGCAAAACAAATATCTGGTCTAGTGCAGAGCATTGCATACATGAGACTTCCAACTGCCGAGGCATATGGAACTCTACTCATGAACTGCTCTTCATGCTCATTCTTAGGAACTTGTTCCTTAGAAAGCTTGATTCCATGTCTGAAAGGTAACATACCTTTCTTGGAATCCTGCATGGAAAACCTAGACAAGATATTTTCTATGTATGAAGCTTGGGATAATGTAATCGTTCTATTCTTTCTATCCCTTATAACTTGGATACCTAGAATAAAACTTGCTTCTCCTAAGTCCTTCATATCAAATTGTTTTGCTAACCATTCTTTTACTGATGTCAATACACCTACATCGTTTCTGATGAGTAGTATATCATCAACATAAAGAATCAGGAAAACCAACTTGTCGCCCTTAATCCTCTTGTATACATAAGGTTCGTCAAGATTCTGAATAAATCCAAAACCTTTGACAGCTTGATCGAACCTTATGTTCCAGGATCTGGATGCTTGCTTTAATCCATATATGGATTTCTGCAACTTGCATACCTTGTCCATTTGGCCCTTTTCAATGAATCCCTCTGGTTGCATCATGTAGATGCTTTCGTCAAGACTTCCATTAAGGAAAGCTGTCTTGACATCCATTTGCCAAATCTCTAGATCTAAAGATGCTGCAATGGATAAGAGTATCCTAATGGATTTAAGCATGGCCACAGGAGAGAAGGTTTCCTCGTAATCGATACCTTCTTTCTGTGTATACCCTTTAGCTACCAATCTAGCTTTAAAGGTTTCCACCTTTCCATCCATACCTCTTTTCCTCTTGTATACCCACTTGCACCCAATGGGTTTTATCCCTTTAGGCAAGTCTACAAGGGACCAGACTTTGTTATTGAACATAGATTCAATCTCGGATTGCATTGCCTTTTGCCAATGGCGACTATCAACATCCTCCATAGCTTCCTTGTATGTATAGGGATCATCGTCGTCCGGGAGATTCTCTACAGATTCTCCCAGACCGATGTATCTTTCGGGTTGTGTTCTAACCCTCCCACTACGACGAGGAATGGTAGGTTGTTGATCTTGTGTTGGATCGAAACTTACAATTGGGTTAGGTTGTGTAACCTCTCGTGGAATTGTATCTCCTGACATCTCATTCAGGACAATTCTACTTTTAGGTACAAAATCATTCATATAGTCCTTATCCAGAAATTTAGCATTTGTCGAAACAAATACTTTAAGATCTGAAGGACTATAAAAATAATATCCTTTAGTTTCTTTCGGATACCCTACAAATATACATGTTTCTGAACGGGACTCCATCTTTTCTGTCTTTCCTTTTAACACTTGCGCAGGACATCCAAATATCCTTAAGTGTTGTAAACTAGGCTTGCGCCCAGTCCACAACTCATGCGGTGTTTGAGGAACAGACTTAGATGGTACTCGGTTTAGAATGTATATTGCAGTTTGTAAAGTATATCCCCAGAAAGAAATAGGAAGTGTTGAATAACTCAACATAGACCTAACCATATCCAAAAGAGTTCTATTTCTCCTTTCTGCTACCCCATTTTGTTGAGGTGTACCAGGTGCAGAAAACTGAGAAACTATCCCATTTTCAATAAGATATTGCTGAAACTCCCCAGATAGATATTCTCCACCACGATCAGATCTCAAGATTTTTATGTGTTTCTCAAGCTGATTTTCCACTTCAGCTTTAAATGCTTTGAACATGTCAAAAGCATCCGACTTATGTCGCATGAGATACACATATCCAAATCTTGAGTAATCGTCTGTGAAAGTGATGAAGTACTCATATCCACCTCTAGCTTGAATGCTCATAGGTCCACATACATCAGTGTGTATCAATCCTAAACATTCAGTGGCTCTGGCACCTTTGGCAGAGAACGTCCTTTTGGTCATTTTACCTTCCAAACAAGATTCACAAGTTGGTAGATCATCAACCTTTAAGTCACTCAAAGGTCCGTCACTTACCAATCTTTTAATCCTATTAAGGTTAATATGACCTAAGCGTAAATGCCAAAGGTAGGTTTCATCTTTTGATAATTTAACTCTTTTATGATCAGGTTCCGTTATTTCTGTGTCTAACGAGTGAGAGATATTTCTATTCAAGAAGTATAGACCGTTTTCCAATGTACCTTTGCAAATAACTTTGTCATTCTTACTAATAATAAAAACTTTATTAAAAGTAACCGAATATCCAAATTTATTCAAACAAGAAACTGAAATTAAATTCCTCTTGAATTGAGGTACATAATAAACGTCTATTAAATCTAAATGCCTTCTAGAATCCAAACAAACTCTAATATCTCCCACTGCACTTGCAGACACTAACGTTCCGTTGCCCAAGCGCAAATTGATCTCATTCTTATTTAGCCTTCTCCTTTCTTGGAACCCCTGCAAGGAATAACAAACATGATTAGTGGCTCATGAGTCTATGATCCAAGAATCTATAGAATCAGCCAAAAAACATGTTTCAAGATAATTCAAATTACCTTCTTCCTTCTTGTTCTGGGACTTTGGGCAATTTCTCTTCCAATGTCCCTTTTCACCACAAAGGAAGCATTTCCCTTTGATCTTGGTTACTTTCTTGGTGTCCTTCTTGGCAGGCCCAAGTTGCTTTTTCTTCTGTTGTTTCTTGACCTTTTGACGGGCCTTAACAGTAGCAACTTTACCAACCACATGAATCTCTTGACCTTTGCCTTTCACAAGGATCTTTTCAGCACTTTGAACATCTTGCATCAGGCTCTGTAAGGTGTATTCCTTTTTGTTCAAAGTGTAGTCCAATTTGAACTGATCAAAGGAATCTGACAATGAATTGACAACCATATCAATCTTTGTCTCACCATCTATCTCAGCGCCATGCAGTTCAGCAATGTTGAGATGTGCTATGACTTTCATCATGTGATCTTTCACAGCCTGTCCAGGTTTCATCCTAAGATTCATAAAAGCAGTCACTGCCTCTCTCTTAGTCGTCCTGGACTTCATAGCAAACATCTCCTCTAGACACATCATTATATCAGCAGCAGACTCCATTCCTTCATGCTGCTGTTGCAACACGTCGGAGATAGTGGCCATAATATAACATTTGGCCATATCATCTGAAGTCTTCCATTGCTCATACTCATCTCTTTGCACAATGCTTGATTCAATTGTAGGAGCAGGTGGTTTAGGAGTGGTTAGAACAAACTTATGTTTTTCACTTTGCAGCAACAACCCAATTTTCCTTTTCCATGTTACATAGTTATCTCCAGTTAAGGTGTTATCTTTCAGGATGTTCATAAGTGATGGGGTCATGATTTCTGAATGAAAACAAAACATATATAAGTAAATAATCATTAAAAAGCTCTTTTAAATATTTATCTTGAATTAAATGAATAACTCAATCATAAAATTCAACGGTGATCTAACACCCATAAATGTTACGCCTCCTTTGGGAGTTCGCACCATTTACTAGTTAGACTAGGTCCCACCTAATTGTTAACATAACAACCAGCGTTTTCAATTTTAGCCTTGCAATTTTACTGACAAGAACTCTTTGGAGGATATCAATAAAATTATATTGAGTGTGTCACCAAGATATCGACCCTCAATTTTCTCTAACGAAAATCCCTCCTTTGGGAGTAGATCTCGTTGAGTCCATTGTCTAGTCTATCCTTGTAAGGAAGTATATTGCTTAATTCCATTTATGGATGTCCCTTTGGGGAATTACCATAAAATAATTAAGCTCAACTAATCTTGGAAGCCATAGGTGTTACAAAAACACCTTCTCCCACTCAATTATTTAAGGTGTGTGATTAAATCCCATAGAATGATTTACCAAGTTATCTAGATGCCAATTTAGATACCTAAATCATTCAATGCATGTTCATACCAAAAGAGATATATGAGTGGCACTCCTATTCTATATGTCATGTTATCATACAACAACAAATATTGTAATATTTAAGCATAAATTAAATAGCAACAATTTTGGCCCATCCTAGAAAAACAAGTAAATTACATTTGATATAGGAATACAAGATCTTCGAGTGGCCCATCACCATAAGCCCATCCTCCGGCCTCCCTCCTCGGGACTTCACGGCCCACCACCTCTCAAAGGGGCTGCCATGCGCAGCCCATAAGGCTTTGCATGGCTGCCATGCGCAGCCCACCAAGCTTTGGGCTTGCATTGTGCGGCCCAATCCACTCCTAGGGTGCGCACGGTGCTCGTTCTCGGTTCCGGTTTGCTTCACGTCTTCAATTCTTCGATATAGGACGTGTTACAATTTAATTTAAACAAAATAAAATACTGCAGAAATTTTTTTTTTTTTTTTAATCACAGCAGTAAAATACTGCACACAAAAAAAATACTGCAGAAAAAATACTGCAGAAAAATTTTTAATACAATAAAAAAAAAATACTAGCAACTACCAAGAAGGAATTATGGCGATGATAGACCACCCTTCTTGTTACAATTCCGAAACCAAAAATACATTGAAAATCTAGAGCCAAAATCGAGCAATAACAATCCACATAAAAACATATATTAATCCATACATCACATGTAATAATATATGCGAATACCTAGAGTGCCATCTCTTTCTAAAACATGCATAATCACAATAAAAAGAAATCGATCCACGTATATATACGTTAATTAATTAAAAGGGTTCAACCTAGGCTTTGATACCAATTGTAGGGAAAAATACCGTAGTACCCGCAGCGGAAGCGAGACTAAAAAAAAATAGTGTTGGGTAGCTTTTAAAATTTTTCCAATTATGAACCTTAAACCCTTTTGATTAATTAAATATATATAACAAAGTAATAACATTTAATACCTCTTGTCGCGTGATCCGATTGACTTGCGTCGATGGTAATCCGCAAGATCTTTAATCCTAGCACGAACGTGGATCACCTAGGAGCGTGGTCTCCCTTCTCTTTGAATTGCAAACCTGTGATGGGATTAAACAAACTTTTCTTTCTTGATCGTTAGTCACAAAAACAATCAAAAGAAATCTAAGATTATTCCGGTCACTTTTGAGTTCTCAATCTAATGATCGAAACTCGCGTGAACCTTAATCGATGTTGTATACACAAGCTTATCAATGATCAAGCAAGTAGTACACCATCAAAGAATAATCTATGTTCCTTTTTCTTTTGTTTTAGTTGAATAAAATCTCTATCTATGAGTTAAGAAGAAGAAGAAAAATAATTTTCTGCACTCAGCCTTAGGGCTAGCCGAAAATAATATATGTGCATATATATATGGCCCAAATTTTTCTCCTTTCTTTTTTTAGCTTTAGGGTTGGCCGAATTCTCTTCCTTGATGCATTAGGGTTGCCGCAATTTCCAAAACAAGTTAACTAGTTTGAATTGCACCCTAATTCCTATTTAGAAAAGATTTCCCAAACCTAATCAAACTCATAAATCTTTTATTCTCATATTTGACTAAAATAAAAAGACTTCCTGTTTGAATAAATAAAACTAATTATTTATTTCCTTGTCAAACAAGTCTTTCTATTTAATTATACTACTACCAATAGTATACCTTTAGGAAATATATTTCCTAATAAGAAAAGATTTGTATCTTAATTAAATAATTAATTAATGAATTAATTAATTCTTATTTAATTAAATAATGAAAACAAAATAATATTTTAGGTTATTATTTAACCTTGCCGCCCCATATTAGTAATGGGCCAAATATTATTTTTCCTATTTCATTTAATCCATAGGACTTTAATTAAAAGGCCCACATGTGAACTAGACCCAATCTTACTAAAAGAAACAAGCCCACATGTCATCCATTAATATATAAATATAATTGTGCAGCCCATTACATAAATAATGTGCAAATTATATTCTTAATATATTAAATTGCAATTCTAGATGGACCCTAAATTGGTCCGGTAGAATATATCAAGTGATCCATGCAAGTCCGTGTGGATTGGGGATCTTGGCGGGCTATCTAAATTTAAGCTCCAATCGACATAACCTAATCACAATCAACTAATGATTCACTTAGGTCCGATCCATTAATTTTAGCTCATTCCACTAAAGAGCTAAAATTGAACTCTTAAATAAAGACAGAAAAGGAAGATGCTTCCTCATTCATACCCTAGACAATCATATTGGAGATAGTGTATCCTCGTGATTAATATCAGTAATCGCCAAGAGTTCATAGACCGCCTATAACTCTCCAAGTTACCATATTTACTCATATGACCACATTTTGAACTTGGATATTTTGACTTGTCCAGAAGCCATGTTTTCAATAGACACTATTGAAAACTCAACGTTGAGATTTAATATCCAATTACCTCAAAACATCCATATGATGATATTATACTCTCATTTAATAAATGGAGCCACGATGTCCATATCTATAAATGAAGTCCTCTATCGATTAACAAATGAATATCACCAAACTATCGAGGATAGACTATGCGATATAATCGTACTCATTGATAGCTCAAATGATATCACCTGCAACCATAAGTCCATCATTTATCTCAGGATTAAGATAGACTCTCCGATTGTCCTGATAATGAAATTACTTTTATCTACTGACGGTTATAGATAAAGTATTTCATTGTGATCCTGTTCAATGCACCCAGTGCACTAGATCCTTTTGCTCGAAGACACTCCGATGATTTTAGACTCATCATATCTCATTTGATCCCACTCAAATGCTAGCAAAAGAATTCTACAACTTTAACAAGATAAAGGTGCCCAACCTTTAACTTAAGTTGTGAACGATATTCAAGACTAACTAAAGAATTGTGTCTACCACATACATATCCAGATGTATGAACAATTCTTCTTTTCTCATAGTCTTTAGACCTTATGATTATTTACTTTAACAATTATTAAACTATAAATGCTATAAGATTTGTTTAAACCAGAAATCACTTTATTAATATGAATAAGATTGTTAATTACACTATTACACTCTTGCTATTGAGCATAATCCTAACAGGGATCATCATGCGGCTACATCGTATTGTAAACATCCTCCTCCGTAAAGATGATTTTGGTGGAGCGGGATAAGTCTCGGGGTCCTCCATTAATCTTTAGCAGTTCATGTTCAGCGTTGAGTCTGGGAATCTTCCTTGCGTGGTTCTTTCTTGAATTGTTGGAGGTTCCTGCTAGGGTGGGGCCTCCACTGATGGTGTGGATCACTTGGATCTGCTGCATTAGATCCTTCTCTCCTTCTCTCCTTCTTTCTGCGGCTTTCTGCATCCCACTCTAAACCTGCTTTCCTTCTTTGATGCTGTCTCGTACCTGTTGTAAGAATTCAGTCAGAAGTCCTCCCCTTACTAGTGCTTCTATCTGATTGCGGAGACTGTAGCATTCTGAGGTGTTGTGTCCCACATCTTCACGGAAGTCGCAATACTTATATTGATTCCTCCTGTCCACAGGGATCTTCATTGGGACTGGCTTTCTGAGTAGGCCTTTATCCCGTATAGCGAGATAGATAGTTTCCCATGAAGCATTTAGGGGGGTGTAGTGGTTATACCCCTCTTCCTCTCTTGCTATTCGGGATACCTCCTTCAAGGGAAGTTCTCTGGGAGGGGATCTCCTAACTGGGTATCTATCCTGGTACGAAGGAATTGGAGGCGGCCTGTAAGTAGACCGATTTGGAGGCAGATTCTGAAACTTCCTAGCTGGTGCAGGCTTCGGAGCCTCCTTCTTTGGGCATAGCGCTAATCGAGCTTCATCGTGCTCAATTTTGATCCGAAGTTGTTCCTCGATGTCCACCTATTCCAGAGCCCGATTATAGGCTTCCTGATACGTCTCAGGAGGATGCTTGGCAAAAGACCGGAATAGCCTGCCAGCCCACAAGTTCCTCCGGAAATTGGCTAAAGTTTCCTTCTCGTTGAACACACCCATCTGGACGACCTCTTTGTGGAATTTCTCCACATAAGATCTCAGAGTTTCACCCCACTCTTGAACTACATACTGCAGCAGGATAGGATCCTTGGGACGGGGTTTGATTCCCTGAAACTGTGCACAAAAAGCTTTGGTAAGTTTGGAGAAAGAATCAACACTACTTGGTGGTAATTTTCTGAACCATGTCTTGGCACAGTTTGTCAGGGTCGAGGGGAACATCCTGCACATGGCAATCCTGGTTGCACTCTGAACTTCCATCTGGTGAACGAAGCTTTCTAGGTGGCTGACGGGATCCTCGGTTCCAGAATACTTCTCTAAAGGCATCCTGAATTTGGGGGGCAAACCTGCTTCTCTCACCCTTTTGGAAAATGGTGCGTTCATCTCACCCAGGGGGTTTTTCTGACTCCCTTGATGTTTTCCCTTCTTCAGCTGCTCCAACTCCTTTTCCATCTTTGTCATTTGATCGTCCAGGCGTTGAGACTTCTTGGCTCCAGATCGGGCTACTGAAACTTCCTCATCTGATGAATCTGAATCCAGGATTACCTCCTTTCGTTTAGCTCTTTGGCGCTTTTCTCTGGTGCTCTTTCGGGATTTGGCACTTCCTTCTGAATCAAGATGCGGATCCCTCTCCTTTGCCCATGGTTTTGGTGGAGACTGAACCTTCCTTGGAGGAACCTCAATTGCGGACTTCACTAGCCTGGGTATGAGCTCTGCCTGTCGGACTAAGAGGGGTGGGCCCAATCGGTCGAAAACAGGTGCCTTGACACTTGGGCTAGCATCCCCTGGGATCCCGGTTGCTTCAAAGGGAATCCCCTGGGCTATCATCCGGAGTCGGATTGCTTCTACATAGGCTGTGGCGTGCTGTTCTAAGACATCCCGATTGGCTTCTTCCCTAACGGGGTCTTGAGGGACAAGGCCTACAGCTGGTGGGGGCACCGGCGGAGGATTCTCGTTCCTAGTGCCCTTACCCCGCCTCTGGGCTCTTTCAGTGGAAGCAAGGGACTGGAGTCCTGATGGCTTCGGGTGACCCTGGGAGGATCGGAGTCTTATTCTGGATATTTTCAGATGGAAGAAGACCGTTTTGAATGATGGTTGGGATTTATTTTTCCCAGAGACGATGCCAAAAGTGTTACCTGAAAATCGTTATTGGGGTTGGATTCCAAATAACAACTTTAAAGATGACCAAGATCAAGATTGACCCTGGTCGGAGGGGTATCACGTAGTTCGATACCGACTAAATCCCTATCAACGCAAGAATTATATAATGTATATGAAACTAATCAACAATAGGTTTTATTTGATTGTTTCTTCTCATTACAATACATGAACTATTTCTGATTTAGATTACAATGGTGTAAGGATCGTAACCACGAAGATGGAGATGGTGATGGTGGAGGAACTGTGCCTGTCGATAAGTAGTGTCTAGGGTTTTATTCTCCTGTCCTTTTTCTTCGATGAATAACTATTGTATATATAGGTCCTGCTTGCTTGCCATGCACTCCTACAATCTCGGGTTAGGGTTTGGGCAGCTGCAGGATCCTCCTCTTTTTTGGAGGTAATCTCAGAGTTTTTTACGTGCAGAATTCTGTCTTTCCTTTCTAGGAGGAATCAATCTCATCCCTTCCTAATTGGACTCTTATTGTGTTGACCTGTTCAAAAATAGGATTCTTTGGCGGGAGGGAGTATAATCCCTTTGTACGGCGACGTTTTTGTTGGATCTTCGTGGAGCTTTGAGTATTTGGAGTTAAAAATCCTGCTTCCTAGCATGCTTTTACCTAGCGGGCTGTCTTTGTCTAATAAGCGTCCTTCTGGCGGTAGTAGGGGGATATGTAGCTGACTTTGTTACAGGATGATCAGCAGAACTCCGTGTCAGGGTGCTGCGGGGTCCACAGGAGGTAGTGTTGGGATAACCCAGGGTCCATAGGAGGTAGTGTTGGGACGATGCGGGGTCCCTAGGAAGCCCGGTCATGACCGGATTTGGTCTTGTTGTGGGTTCTGGTGAGTATCTCGGGTTTTGGCCACTTTATTGAGTTAAGATGCTGGCGGGGTGGACCCCGCTGAAGGAGGTACATATTTGGGCCAAGCGGGATCCACTTTGTCGAGGTATCCGGATTATGTTCGCACTTCTATATCCTTCTTACGTCGAGGTGGAAAATTCTTCTTTGGTCCCTCGCCAATTTTGGCGGTTAACATCCCCCTTTGGCTATTCCATGGCAAAACCTCATCCTCACTATACAATGATCATTCCAATAAACTCAATGTTGATAGCATTCTCTCACCTCAAATTACAAAGAGAACCCTAAACTAAAAGATCTTCAAGTCTTCTTGAGTCTTCAAGAATCTCTTCTTTGAACTTCAAAGTACCTATGAGAAAAGAAGCAAACCAACAAGAGATCTTCTTCCAAAGAAGAATGGTGAGAAATTATCACATAAACAAATAACAAAAACTTCCCTTATCTCTAACAAAAAAAATGCAATATCTCAAGTGAATAAATGTTATAACATTAAAAGCTCTCCCTTAAAAACCTTAACACAATAAGGCAAGAATTCTTTTCTCCCCCTTAGGATAAGAATTCTCCCCCATAAGACAAAGTCTCTAATAAGCACAAAGAGGTACAAAACTCACGCAATTGGAGCATTTCTCCATGTTGAACATGGTAAGGTTTCTCCTTTTTATGGTGAGGTTTCTCCCCCTTTTTATTAAGGAATAGAGTAAGGGCACAAGAGATAAAGAACGAGATATTAAGTAAACAAATCGTATAGAAAGCGTAGTTAAATAAACTAAAGCTCCCTCTTAACATATGCTCCAAATATTATCACCAATTAGATTTGTTCACAAAGGACTCACACATTCAGACATTCAAGCAATAAGATAAAATATTTCATCACTTTTCAAAGTCCAAGAGAGAATCATAGATTTTCATTAATCTCTCAAAAATATTCTCACATTGCTAATGAATCAAGCACATAAGAAAAATGTGTGTGTGTGTGTGTGTGTGTATGTGTGTGTGTGTGTGTGTGTGTGTGTGTGTGTGCGTGTGTGTGTGAATGCTTCTCATATATATAGAAGGAGTAATTGTGATATCAACATGCAAAAAATTTCCACACCTATCCAACTAAAGCATTTCCAAAAATAGGTCAAACCGATATTCATTTGGATTTTTGCTTTAAAAGAATAGTTATCAACATGTGAGCGTGTGTGTGCATGTGGCTCGTTTTCCCGTTTCTATTTGTCAACCCGAGCTTTTCACAATTCTCAACTATACACCATCAAGCCTTTTTGTTTTTCATTTCTTTTAGGCTTAGAATCAAAGATTTTTTTTTTATGATTCTTATCAACACTTCTTTGATTTTACTAACAAAAACATATACACCTCTTGGCAGCTTTCACTCATCACAAAGGCGTAGCCCTTTCCAACATTGGGCAGCATCACAACCAATGTGTGTAGCCCTTTCGCAGAGGATGCTCGTTGAATACTATGTAGTGCCGAAGCAAAATTGATACATATCATAGGTCATTTATCATGTACTAAGCAATAAGCTTCTAGATGCATCCATAATCTACATACTTTCAACCACATATACTCAACACTAAAACATATAAGAGAAGCATTTGTGCACATTTCAAAAATAAGATTTTTTTTCAAGCTTAAGTGCATGATCTAGAAACAATACAATTTATTAGTTAAGATCATTACTTCTCAAGTGAGTAGCTCTTAAGGATATTGATATACAAATAAAGATATTAAGTAGCTCATCAAACCACTCACAATCACACAAGCACATTTAATCAACACAAATCATGCCAATGGATATTCTAAGAGTTTTAAACCTCTCTTTGTCCAAGGGCTTAATGAACAAGTCCGCAAGTTGGTTTTTAGTAGGCATATGCTCTAGAGTAACAATAGAATGTTCAATTAGATCTCTAATGAAATAATGCCTAATATCAATGTGCTTTGTGTGGGAGTGTTGAACCAGATTTAAAGAGATATTAATGGCACTTATGTTATCACAATAAAGTGTCATTTTTCCTTGTTATATCTCATAATCCTTAAGGAATTGTTTTATCCAAAGTAATTGTGTGCATGCACTTCCAGCCGCAATGTACTCGGCTTCGGAAAAAGAGAGGGAAACGGAATTTTGTTTCTTAGTAGACCAAGAAACCAAGTTATTTCCAATATAAAAGCAACCGCCGGACGTGCTTTTACAATCATCTATATTTCTCGCCCAATCGGCATCACAATAGCCTACAAGAATATCATTGATATCAAATGAATAAAATAGACCAAGACTATGAGTTCGTTTGATGTACCTAATGATCCTCTTGACGGCTTTTAAGTGAGATTCCTTGGAACCGGCTTGGAATCTAGCACACAAGCCTACACTAAAGCAAATTTTCGGTCTACTAGCCGTTAGGTAAAGTAGACTACCAATCAAGCTTCTATAAAGGATTTGGTCAACACTTTTTCTTTTTTCATCTTTGTCAAGTTTAAGAGTGGTGCTCATGGGAGTTTCAAAATCTTTTCCATTTTATAGGCCAAATCACTTAACAATTTTAGCTTATTTAGATTGATTCAACATTATGCCCATACTATTTTTCTTTACTTGCATTCCTAGAAAGTAATACAACTCACCCACCATACTCATTTCAAATTCACTTGACATCACATTAACAAATTCATCAACCTTGGTTTTATTAGTAGAGCCAAAACAATGTCATCAACATATATTTATGCAACAAAAATATCATGATCATGATGTTTGATAAACAATGTTCTATCAATGCCACCTCTCCTATAATGGTTGTCAATAAGGTATTGAGTCAACCTATCATACCAAGCTCTTGGAGCTTGTTTAAGATGATAAATAGCCTTTTTCAATTTAAACACAAGATTAGGAGAGTGTGGGTCTACAAAACCCTTAGGTTGTTCAACATATACTTCTTCTTGAAGGTATCCATTTAGAAAAGCACTTTTGACATCCATTTGAAATAATTTGAACTTTTTAATGCATGTAATGGACAACAAAAGACTAATGGACTCGAGACGAGCAACCGGTGCAAAAGTCTCATCAAAGTCTACACCCTCAACTTGACTGTAACCTTGAGCCACTAGTCTTGCTTTATTTCTCACAATTTTGCCACTTTCATCAATCTTATACCTAAAAACCCATTTAGTGCCAATTACATTTATATATTTAGGTCTAGGAACCAAGGACCACACTTCATTCCTCTCAAATTGATTAAGTTCATCTTGCATAGCCCCAACCCAATATTCATCAACAATAGCTTCATTAATATTTTTGGGTTCAATTTGAGAAGTATAGCAAGCATAAGAAATTTGGTTAGCAATTTGATTTCTAGCTCTAACCCCTTCATTTAAGTCACCTATGATGTCATCTTGATAGTATAGATTTCAAAGTCTAGGATGAGGAGAATTTTCAACGACTTGGTCATTTTGTTGATTATTATTTAAAACATTTTCCAATCCTTGACTTTGAACTTCAATACCACTATCTTTGTCATCATCCTGACTAGATTCACTACTAGCCACATCAATAGATGCAATAATGTCATTAACAAGATTTTCATTAGGTTCATTGACATTATTATCATCACACAAATTAAGCATGCTAAGGTTATCTATCTTAACATTGATAGATTCCATAATAGTCTTAGTATTCAAGTTGAACACTTTATAAGCACGACTATTAATAGCATACCCAAGAAAGAGACCAACATCACTTTTAGCATCAAATTTACCCAAGTGATCTCTATCATTCAAAATATAACATTTACTCTCGAAAGTGTAGAAGTAACTAACATTAGGCTTCTTACCCTTCCATAGCTCATAGGACGTTTGTTTTGTGCCAGGCCTTCTAAAAACTCTATTAGACACATAACAAGCGGTATTGACCGCTTCGGCCCAAAGGTTTTTAGGGACTTTCTTGCTATTGAGCATGACTCTAGCCATCTCTTGCAAGACATGGTTTTTTCTCTTAACAGCTCCATTTTGTTGAGGAGTTCTAAGTGCCAAGAACTCATGAGAAATCCCTAAACCATCACAAAACTCACTAAATTTAGCATTTTCAAATTCCGTCCCATGATCACTCATAATGCGATATATTTTCTTGAACTTGACTTTTCACGTGCCTTGTTTTTGGTCTCTATAAATACATCCTTATCTCTGGTTCCCAAACTAAGTCTTCTGATCCTTAAAACCCTAGAGAGATATATAGAGAGACTTAAGAGAAAAAGCTTAAAGATTACATCTTTATTTCTCTCAACCCATTTCTTCATGCATAAATTATGATCTAAGCATTATCTAGGATCATCTAGTGTATGCTAATGCATGGGTCTTCTTCAACACACATGGTATAATTTGTTGAACACTAATTTTATCTAATCTTAGTGTTTTTACTTATCAGTTTATCTCATTTATCACTTGTATGTTCTTTGAGTAATTTCTACATACATGATTGAGATTATGTGTTGATTGGGTTAATTTTACATAGCTTAATTGATTAGGTCATTATTGCCTAAAAGCTATGCCATAAACATTTTTTGTGTGATTTATTGATAACTAGATTGATAGATTGTTTTTTAATCAACTAGTTAATCCTTTGAATGTTTGTGGGTTATTTGTAATAGCTTTATATCTAGGATTGGTTATCCTTTACTTAGCTAAAGTTGTATGCCTTGACATATAGCTATTTTCATATTTATGATTGATTTTATTGTCATCATGTAATCCTAGGTAAGCATATAGAGTACCCTAGCTCTATCTTGCATATTTGGATATCATTGCATATTCACTTAGGGTGTTGATCTCTTCGGAGAAGTAAGTCTTGTGTGATAGACCTGGATTAGGTCGTACACCGGGATTAGGTGGTCACATGAGCAAATTGGACTAGATCCACTTTTACAGGCCTGCGGGTAGTGGTAGTGGGATATTGGCCGGGATTAGGCCGTCAAACCAAGATTAGATTGTATACGCTATCACAATTAATGGATTCAAGGTTAGACTGTGGCGCACTTACTAGCCCATGGTTTTTCCCTATTGAGGGTTTCCACATAAAAATCTAGTGTCGTTTATATTTCCGCACCATATTACACTTGATTATTTTTTTGTGAATTGGGGTTATATTTGTAATATTGACTAATCCGAAAATTTGATAATAACGGATTAACCCTCTCACACACCCTCTATGTCATATTTAAAAGACACGCACACGTATAATGGTAAAATTATACATTTTCACATCTCAAGAGCATACTTTTCCACCTTGAGTTCCTCTCTTAGAATCACCTACGCTCTCAACTTCATCTTCTTGGCTATTCTTCTCATACAATTGAACCAAGTTGCATACTTTCCTACCCTTATTCTTTGGTGGTTGCACATCCACCACATAGCAACTCCCAATGCTCTTTAGATCATCATTGCACATGATGGTATCAATCTCAAGCTCTTTCTCAAATGAATGCATAAAAACTCTCATTTTGCACACATCAATCTTTATTTGAGCGGTAGCCATGAAGGGTCTACCAAGTAGAACTTTCCACTCCCTATCATCATTGGATTTGTCTTTGATGTTCAACACCACGAAGTCTGTTAGGACCACTATTCCGTCTATTAGAATAGGCACATCTTTTATCTCACGATGTGATGTTAGTGAAGTTTGGTCCGCTAACATGAGCTTCTTCCCGGTTGGCTTCAAACCTATCAAACTCAATTTCACATAAACCGATAGGGGCATCATACTAATTCTTACACCCAAGTCAAGCACTCCCTTAAGCAACCCACTATCACCAATGGATATGGGTCACAAAACTTCTAGGATCATCAACCTTTTGTGGAAATGCTTCTTCAAGTATCATTGCTTCATTTATAGCTCCATCCCTATTGACAAAATTCCCTTCCTTGGCTTGTTCAGTGTGGCTTGGAAACTTTCCCTTCTCGTGTTTTTGGAGAGCTTTGGTAATTTGCCCCATTTGAGTTTCCAACTTCCCAAACAATGCCTCTAAGTTGCCAAACCTTTGGCCACTAGCTTGCGTAAAGTTTGTCAAAGTGTGTTCGGCCCTTTGGAAGCCTTGCATCATCCCTCTCATTTCTATATCTATGTTACGGCGAGGTTGGTATAAGCTAGATTGAGCGTTGTTGTTGTTGTTCCATTGATTTCCTCCTTGGGGGTATCCACCTTGTTGTTCTCTTTGACGGTATCCTCCTTGTTGTTGGTTCCTAGGTTATGGCTTTAAGATGTTGTTGTTGTTATTGGACCAAAAGAGGTTGGGATGGTTTCTCCACGGTTGATTGTAGTTATTTGAGTAGAAACTATTTCTTTGCCCTTGGAAACCCATAGCTTGTACTTCCTCTTGCTCTTGCCCTTGATTTGTGTCATCAAGTCCTTCATTCTTACTAAATTGACCACTAGAGCTTCCCTCTTGTCTTCCTAACATCTTCACTCCCGCCTTTGGAAATCCTATGCTCTCAATGTACGAAGTCAAAGACTCTATTTTCTTGTTCATCCTAGAAATCTCAATGGAGGTTTTCGTGCTAGCAATCATATCAAACTTTCCACCACAAATACTATTTGCATTTCTTTGTTAAGGGTTTTGAGCTAGCATCTCATATATCTCATATATCTCAGTGGCGATCTTCGTGTCATACGAGCTTCCACAAGCATTATCCACCAAAACATGAGAGAAACGAGTGAGACCACCTTGGAAACAAGATACCTTGTACTCCTCGATGAACATGTGAGGAGGGCATTGGGCCAAGAGAAGTTGATATCTCTCCAATGATTCATGAAACAACTCTCCTTCACTTTCATAGAAATCCGTAATCTTGACCTTCAACTTCTTTGCTTTCCTAGCTGGGAAAAACCTATTGAAGAATACTCTGCAAATCTGACTCCAGCTTGTTAATGGCCCCGGCCTAAGTCCCATTACCCACTTCATAGCCAAGTCCTTCAAACAGTATTGAAAACAACGCATATGCAACTGCTCACGAGAAAGACGCATGATAGGGAATGTTTCAATAATGAAGTTGAATTCCTTCATAAACTGTAGACAGTCTTTGTTCAGCTTCCCATAAAAAGCAAGCAACAAATTGACATGCATCATCCTAAGCTCATATCCTCTAGCATCTGGGTCCAACACAATCGTCATCCTTTGACCATGGGTAGCGAGTTTTCTTTAGTCATCTTTTCCCTAAAAGGGGCTTCTTCCTCCCTCCTAGGTTGTTGTCCTTCCGTACTCATAGCTTGTCTAGGAATCTCTTTAAACTCTCTCACATGGCTAATACCTTCCAATGGGGGATGTACTCCTCTACCTAAAGACCTCCTACCGTGCATATAACTAAGTACCTGAAAATGGAATAGATAAAGAGATACAAGGAAAAAGGTAAAAAAGAACTATGAAAAAGTTAACAACCAATATATTCAAAATAATTACTAACAATCTAAACTACACAAGTAAACTATAAAGAGAAGTCAATCTATGTAACAAACACTACCACTCCCCGGCAGCGGCGCCAATTTTCAATGAGCCATCATGTGCTCACAAAAACAATGTATTTAATTTGATCTTTTGAAAACCCTTTTTTAGCCACTTAAAATCCTTTAAGGTATAAATTTATAGCAAGTGGTAAGCAAGTTCGTTCCACAAGGATATGGAGTGCTATGTTAGATAGATTGACTAATCCTTAAACAAAATAAAATAAATCATTGAATGTGATAGATGTGTGGTTTCATAAACCACCAAAGTTAACTACTAAAATGAACATGTAAAAGTGATATGAAAAATAGAAGACTCAACAACTTTGATAAAATAAATGGATGTAAACAATTAATATAGATACTAGGGAATAGATTGATTAGCAAATGGGTGTGGGTAATGCTTTTTAAGCCACTTTAATGGACCAATCTCTATATGTTAACCAATTGAGGTTTAGATTACTGTGGTTGATATACCCACCACTAATCTATCCTATTCATTAAGTTCTTAATCACACAAGGGTGTCAATCCAAGAATGATTGCATAACATATTACTCTAAACAAGATTGCAATTAACAAGTGGATATACAAGTCAATCACATAGTGAATAGAATCTAATGAATAAATAAATAGAACACATATAGAGATTCAATAAAAAGCTTAAGCAAATACCCAAAACCAAATATTCCTCAAATCTATCCCCTAGATTAGGGGTTTAGTTACACATAGTAGCAATGAAATAGAAAGTAAGTAATAGGTAAGGAAATCACCCTTGGGCCTCCTTCTTTAATGCTTGATCCTTCATTTCCTTTTATGCTCCTAGTAAAAAGAATGGGAGAAGAGGATGTGTCTAGATAGGTGGGTGTCTAATGGTGAGTGACAAAGGTATTTGGATGTAGAGAATGGTAAGAGAGGAATGATTTATGGAAGTAGTCAAGATTTGGTGTTGAGGTTTGGATAGAAAAGGTGAGTTCAAGTAAAGAAATGGAGGAGGTTGAAAGATGAACAATGGAGGAGAAAATCTAGATCTAATCTCAGTAAATTCATGCTCTAAATTGTGCTAGGATGTCCTCTGAAGATGAAGAGCCAAAGTATTTATATTGGCATTTGGACATGTACTAATAATTGCTTGATTCGCTGATGTGGCACGAATGTTGCCATTTGGTCGCCATAGCGACCTTTAGGTGCAAAATGGTTACGCCTTCTGAGATTCAGATGTCGCCATGAAAGTCATCTTTTTCGCCCTAGAGCAAGTCGACCCTATGTATTTTCCAATGAGGTCGCCATTTATCACTCAAGGTAGAGCAAATGGCGACCATGAGTCAAATTTGTGGTGTCACCATGGCGACATACCTAATGCTTTGCAAATTACTCTATTGCCATGGCGACCATGTGGCGACCTTGAGGGCAAACTTCTAATACTTGAATAATTCCTCTATCGTCATGGCAACCATAGGGCAACCTTCTCTTGCTCAAATAGTGGGAATGCCCTGTTTCACCTATTTGTGTGTCTTTTTGCACCAAAGTCCTCATCTTCTTCCCAAATGCTCTTGAAGCCTAAGAAAACTTGAAACACTCGATTTTATAATATGAAATACGGGGAAATGCCTAAGAATCAAGCATAAAGAGACGGGAATGAGGGCCAAAATCATACCAATTTTGGCTTGCTCACTCTCACCATTTGAGTCAATTTCTTCTTGCTTGTCTTCTCCCTCTTCTTTGTCACTCATAACTTCATTGCTATTGTGAGAGGATGAGAAAGCAATGAAGTTGGCAACTTGGTCTTCATCATCATCCGAAGACTTATCTTCCTCTATTGGGTCATCACTATCACTCCAAGTCACCGTCATGACTTTTCCTCTTTTCTTCTTCAAGTTAGCACACTCGAGAGCAATTTGTCCAAAGCCACTACACTCATAGCATTGGACACCTTTCTTGTGGTCTTTCTCTTGAGTTTACTCCACTTTCTTGAAATGAGCATTCTTCTTCACAAACTTTCCCTTGGACCCAATCCCTCTCTTCTCAAACCTCATAAATTGCTTAAACCTTTTTGCCATTAAAACAATTTCTTCATCCAAATCTTCTTCATCCTGTTCCACATTGATGCTCTTCAAGGCATGACTCTTTTGCTTCTTTGGAGGTGTAGATGTGGGACCCTTCTTAGATTCATAAGCCAAGAGCCTTCCAATTACTTCACTTGGATTCATCTTTGAGTAGTCACTATTTTCTTCCAACGCCATCACTTTAGATTCAAACCTCTCAGGAAGTGATCTCATGATCTTTTGCTTTATTCTTCTATCCGAGTAGGGATCACCAAGTTGGTGACTTTGATTCACTATATCCATAAGTTTCACTTGGAAATCATTGAAGCATTCATCCTCCTCCATCCTTATGGTCTCAAATTGTGTTTGGAGGACTTGGAGCTTAGAGTCCTTAACCACCTCGGTTCCTTCATGAGCCATCTTCAATATGTCCCAAGCTTCCTTTGCTATCCTTGTAGTTTGAATGAGTTTGTATTGGTTGTCATCTGTGGCACATAAGATTGCATACATGGCTTTGTTATTCCATTTTGAAGCCTCAAACTCTTAGGGGCCCATTGTGCCTTCAGCTTGGAGACTTCCTCTGCACCTCCCGTAGGAGTCATCATAGGTGGTGTGTACCCATCTTCAATCGCCATCCATGCCCGGTTATGAATTTGGCACACATGTGCTTCCATTTTGCCTTTCCATGATGCGTAATTGACCCCGGTGAGCAAGGGAGGTCTTGTGCTAGAGGCACCCTCGCCTCCAATTCCATTTCCACTCATTGTGTTTGGGTGAGAATGATATGAATGCACACAAGACCACAAAAAAAAAAAAATGTAAACAAATGCAAAAACTCTAACAAGAGCAAGGGATCTACTAATTATGTTAAGGAACCCGCTCTGATACCAATTGACAATAAATATAAACGAGTCCTAATATAATCTAGAGGGTGAATATATTTTAATCCATTTTTACCAATTTTCGAGATTAGTCAATATTACAAAATTAACCCCAACTAGTTAAAACTAAAATCAAGTGTAAAAATGCAGAAAGTAAAGGGCACTTGATTTTTACGTGGAAACCCACACGAGAAAAAACCACGTGCTATTATGTGCGCCACACAAGAACCTCAATCCACTAATTGTAATGGTTATTAATACATAGGTTAACCACATCAAACCATATACGGTTACTAATCCACCACTACTACCGCAGGCCTTCAAAAGTGAATCTAGTCCCTTGCTTGCAAACTATCAAAAGGCAAATACAAGACTTGTCTCTCAAAGAGAAGAGATAAACACAACCTAAGGTGAATATATGCAGTATTCAAGATGCAAAAATGCAAGGTTAGACATTTAAGCTTATCTAGGCATGGATGAACATGTTAGAGACATTCCTAGATGTCATGTGGCTATATGACATTCATATAACCTAGCTATATGTGCAAATCAAACCCTATAGGCAATAGCTATCACAAACAACTCACAAAACACAATAAAAACTATCTTGAAACTAGTCAAGTCATAAAGATGTAATCGTGAGACTAGTCAGGTAATAAAAAAGCTATCTTGCAGAAAAAGAACATGTGAAGTGATGCTAATGATGTTCTAACTACAAGTCATGTGAGAAAAGATGAAAACCCTATAAAAATCAAACTAGAACATGCTAGATGATGTATGAAACATGAAAGTATGATGGGTGTTTGTGTTTTGTGTAATAAAAATCAAGTCTTGATACCTTTGCTTTGAAGATACTCAATAGCTCTCAAAAGTTGTAATTTTTGCTCTAAAAAAAGACCAAAGACTATCAAGACATATATATAAGATCCAAGTAAAGTGAGGTCGTTTTGGAAAAAATGTTCCAGCTTCTCTTTTATTGCGTTGGTGCTATGCTAGCCGAGTAGCGCACGACCAGCACACCATGACCAGCGCGCAACCAGCAGCATATCTCTGCCAAAGTTGCGCTGGTCAATTTGCGCATGACGACTAGCACACCACCAATGGCAACCCTCTGCCAATGTTGCATTGGTCATCTGCGCTGGTTCGACGTATGACCACATGCGCACAGCGTGAGTTTTACGCTGGTAAGGGGACCAGCGCACAACATAAGTTGCATATATCAAACACAAAAATGTGCAAGTGTGATTTGTGAAATACATACACTTAAAAATCAATAATCACACATGCATGCTAGAGTAGTGTGTGTGTGCAACTAAATCTCTTCAAATAAGAGTCAAGATCAAGTAAGCTACCTTCCTTTAAGCTCTTGATATCCACAATGAGGTCCAAGCATTTGAGTAGAATTTCTTCAATCATAAGCTACCCTTACAAGATTGAACCTCATTGTGATTTTGTCAACGAAATAAGCCAATCAAAAAGTGAGGCACCCGTAGACAAACCAGCAAGTTCAGACCGACTTCTCAAAGAGAATAATCCCATGAAAGAAGTTCGTGTAGAAAGGGAAAGATCATCCAGTGGGTTCAAACCGCTGGAAAGAAGCCGCGACACATACCCACGGAGACGTCTAACGAGCTACAAGTGGATCGAATCTTGTCTATACCAGTCAAGCCCCAATTTCTATCTACTTGCTTGAATCGACCTTCTAAGTCAAGAGAGGACCCTCACTTGTCTTTTAAAAGGCCTCCCCAAATGCACATCCCATCTCACTTACTTCTCTATTAAATGTTCTCAACCACTACACACTTAGGAGCTACCATTAGACACTAGGAGGAATTAGATATTAAGAAGGAATTCTCTTATAAAAAGAGAAAGCCAAGTTAGTTTTCTTGGCACTTTCTAGGCAACCAAACACCCATTTTTGTACCTTAGTTTAGTTTACTTAAAGTTTACGTAGAAGAATTTATTGCTTGGACTGCAAAAAGGATCATCTCTACATCACAAGAGTTACCAACCGGTGATGTGTTCTTCATTTGTATCTCCTTGTTACTTTGATTCTATGTGTAACTGAAACCCTCCTTGTTAGGGGTTAGATGTAATTCTTGTAAATGACCTTGCTATATAATCAATCTATGTTTATTTCACCTCTCAAGCTTGTATGTGTGCTTATTATCCTATTTATGAATGGTGGTTGTAACAACCACTCATCTCTCATTAAATGCACAATATGCTTGAGGATGCAATATGCAATAAAGACCATTAATGCATGTTACACTTATGCCATATATGTTGTAGAGATTTACTAACCTTATGAATCTTTACCAACACCTTTGAGCAAACCTCCTTTAATTCACTCCTCTAATCTTAGGTTGTGATTAAAGTGAAGGATTTAGTGCCTTATAATTTGTCATGAATAGATGCATGTTTAGGTCATTGTGAATGAGCTTAATGTATGCTTGATTATCTAATAAGGTATTACTTGAACGAATCTTTCCCCTAGCAATCTTTTAATCTAGAATTTGAACCAAGTAGTTATAGTTGTTAATTTTAATCAGTTCTCATCTTAGTTTAGTTAAGTTTTAATCATCTTAGTTAATTAATTAGACATTTGTTAGAGTTAGTTACTTGTGTTATTACTTTATATCTATTTAAGTTTAAATTTTTTTTTTCTCATTGGAATGATAACCTATACTTGTGCACCCTATATTAGTTGAACGACTTGTGCACTTGCAAAGGGTGAAACACTCGCGCGCCTCTTTAGTATAGCCAAAGTAAAATAGTGTAGACCTTTGGTAGTCTTTTTAGAACCGGTTCAGGCACATAAAGAATATAGGTCCAGTGGAGTGTGATCAAAGTAATGAAATCAGGTCAGATGTTTTGATGACGTTTTCAGAAAAGGTTAGGGAATCTTCTACTAAACAAGTTGCGGAGATGGAGTCTATGGCATCTATGAAAGAAAGGAATAATGGGTTACCTGAGATTGTTTTAGGTCCAGAAAAGGAGAGTATAAAGGATATTCAGAATATGGTTGTGGGAATGCAAGAGGTATGCCAAGCTGAAACTATGAGAATGAATGGTAGCCAATCTTTAAGGGGGAGTACTGGTACACTGGTGGTAGGTCTATTCTCCCCTATAATCATGGTGACTAGAAATGGCAGGTGAGGGCTGGTAGCTTGAAGGGCAAGAAACGGGTAGGTGAGATGTTGTTGGATAAAAAAAAAGGGTATGAGGTGTTTAAAGAGGCGACACAGGGGTGTGTTAAAAAAAAAAAAAGATTAATGGTTCAGAGCATCATTCCGATGGAGGATTAGCAGGTCAAGAGTTATCCTTGGCTTGAAAATATTATTTTGGAATGCTCAAGAAGTGGGGGGATGCCGAGCATTCCGGGTTCTACATTCGCTTTTACGGGATCATCGTCCCAAGATTTTATTTTTGATGGAAACAATTTGCGATCATAGGATTATGGAAGGTCTACACATTAAACTAGGTTTTGATGTGAAATTGTGGTTGTCCGTGCTAGTAATAGTGGTGGATTATGCATCTTCTAGAATGGGGATGTGGATGTTTCTTTGCTCTCCTTTTCTTGGTTTCACATTGATGTTATGGTTACTTCTGATAATAATAAAATGTGGAGGTTGATAGGATTTTACGATCACCTGGTTACAGCTCAACGAGTTCATGGTTGGACTCTTTTGAGAAGATTGGCTAGGATGTCTTCTATGCCTTGGCTAATGGGTTGTGACTTTTATGAGATTATTGGCTTGTCTAAAAAAGAAGGTGGTGTTGTCAGACAGGAGACTCTGATGAATAATTTTCGTACAATTCTAGAAGATTGTGGTTTAAAGGATTTAAGTTTCTCGGGCCCTAGCTTCACTTGGACTAATTGTCGTGAGATTTCTCAGCTGGTTCAGGAAAGGCTGGATAGGTGTGTTAGTAATCTAGAGTGGAAGATGTTTTTTTCTAATGTTGTGGTTAAACATTTAAGGTTTTTGAAGTTGAACCATCATCCAATTCTTTCAGATTTCTCAATAAAGAAGGAGAGATCTAGTAGGGTGAATCGATTCCATTATGAGCTTTGTCGGGCAGATAAGAAATAGTGCTTGGAGTTGATTAGAAATGTTTGGAAAGACACAGATGGCAGGAACAATATGTTTCGGGTGGTAAATGGTTTTAAGGTGTGTATGAATTCGTTGAAAATATGGAATGGTAATAATAAGTTGAATATGAAAATGGGGATTGAAGCCAAAAAGAATGAGTTAAGGTGTCTTGATGCGATGGAAGGATTGGTGGATTGGAAAAGAAGAAATAGTGTTAAGAATGAGCTGGACGAGTTGTTGAAAGATGAATAAGCTTTTTGGAAGCAACGGTCAAGAGTGAATTGGTTGAAGGAGGGAAACTGCAACTACGAAGAGAAGCCGAAATATGCTATGGGGGCTGTTTGACACGGGGGGAGTTTGGCAGGATGATGAGGCTCAAATGGAAAACATCATCAACCTGTATTTTAATGATATCTTTTCTAGCTCCCAACCGAACCATATCCAGCTTGTAATAGTATGTAACACGGTAGACTCGAGAATTCCTTCGTACTTGACAACCTTCTTGGACTTGAATTTTACAACAAAAGAGGTCCAGGTGGCTCTTTTCCAAATGAGTCCCTTGAAAGCTCTTGGATATGATGGGTTCCCAACTGATTTTTTCCAAAGGTTTTGGAGTAATAATGGGGAAGATGTTACTAATATGTGTTTGGAATATCTTAATGATGGGCTTCTGGTGGGCATGATCAACCATACGCTATTGTGCTTGATCCTAAAAGTTAAGAATATTGAAAGGATGGCTGAGTTGAGGTCAATTAGCCTTTGCAATGTTGTGTATAAGTGTATCTCGAAGTCTATTGCAAACTAGTTATGGAAAGTATTAGATTCCGTGATATCTGAAACCCAAAGTGCCTTTATTCCGGGTAGGGTGATTACTGATAATGTTATGGTAGGTTTTGAGTGTATGCATGCTCTACGACGGAAAGTCCAAGGTAAGAAAGGCTTCATGTCTCTCAAGTTAAATATGTCCAAAGCTTATGATAGAGTGGAGTTGGGTTTTTTGGAGAGGATGATGCATCGTATGGGTTTTTCTGAAGCTTGGATTTCATTGATTATGAGATGTGTATCCTCCGTTACTTATTCCTTTATTCTTAATGGTAAGATCAAAGGTAATATTCGACCTTTGAGAGGATTAAGGCAAGGTGACCCGCTCTCTCTGTATATCTTTCTTATTTGTGCAGAATGTCTGTCAAGCCTAATCTTACAATCCGAGAAGAGTTGGCTTTACTCTAGCTTTCGTTATAGTCAGTATGGTCCCAAAATTACACACCTCTTATTTACCAATGATAGTTTGCTTTTTACTCGTGCCACCAGGGAGGAATGTGCTAATATTAGGCGGATTTTAGATGTGTATTCTATAGCTTCGGGACAAGTTGTTAACTTCAACAAATCGGTGGTGTGTTTTAGCAAACAAATCTCTCATAGGGATAGAACTCGGTTGGACAATGTGTTAGAGATGGAGGTGGTGGATGTCCATTCAAGGTACCTAGGACTCCCATGTTAACTAATAGAAACAAGTGTATCCTTTTTTTATTAAGGATCAGGTGTGGAAGAAAATTTAGAGTTGGTGCAATTGATTCTTTTCGGCTGGGGGTCACGAGGTGTTGCTGAAGGCGGTTATCCAATCCATCCTGATTTAATCGATGAACTTATTTAAGCTTCTTGTCACTCTCATTCAATATCTTCATCGTCTTAGTGCTAGGTTTTGGTGGTGTGGTAATGGAAATAAGCGAAAAATGGATTGGTGTTCTTGGGATAATTTATGTAAGCCGAAAAATGATTGTGGTCTTGGCTTCCGTGATTTAGGTGCTTTTAACAAAGCTATGTTAGCTAAGCAATGTTGGCGGATTATAAATTCCTAAAGTCCCTAGTAGCAAGAGTTCTTAAAGGTTGCTATTTCTAGGTTTCAACCTTTTTGGTGGTGAAAGCTGGTTATGGGTCGTATCTTTGGAAATGCCTTCTTTAGGGTAGAGAACTAATTAAGAAGGGCTCTCACTGGAGAGTTGGGAGTGGTAAGTCCATCCGGACTTATAAAGACTGCCGATTACCACATTGTTCTACCTTCAAGGTTGTCTCACAGCAGTTGCTTGAGGAAAATGCTACTGTTGCTAAAAATGGAATCTGGTAGATGGGATGCAACGTTGGTGAGGGAGTCCTTTCTGGCGAATGAGGCTAAGGAAATTCTAGGCCTCCCTCCTTGCAACAATGAGTCTGATGATAGGCTTCTTTGGCATTTCAATAGTTCGGGGTCTTACTCAGTTCGTAGTGGGTATTGGCTCGTTGTCTCCTCTCCTTCAAAGCCTAGCTGCTCTAGTATGGATGCGTTTGAGTCTTGGTGGAAGTTTTTTTAGCGTCTGAAAATTCCTTTAAAGATCAAGCTCTTTCTCTAGAAAGCTTGTAATAATTTGATCCCTACTAGAAGGAACTTGGCTGCTCATGGTATGCAGATGGATGTGTGTTGTCCTTTTTGTTTGAAGAAAACCAAGACCTCTTTGCATGCCCTTTGGCTGCTCATCTCTAAAAAATGTAAGAGCAGCTTATGGTGTTATTTCTAGTGGCCCGTTTTTGGACTCTTCTTTCTTTTTTGACTTTGTTCTTTCCTATTCCTACCAAGTTGGAGTTAAAGATTTTGAGCTGCTTTGTGTTCTATGGTAGAGGGTTTGGCATAGAAGGAATTTGGCCCTCCATAATCAGCTGTTGCTTTCTGACTCGGCTGTTTATGAATGGGCAGCCTCTTTCATCGAGGAGTATAGGATTGCTTAGGAGAATGATAATCCCCAGGTCGAGAAAGTGCTGATTGGGCACTGTTGGAAGTCTCCACCACCAGGAATCTTGAAGATTAACATTGATGCCTCTTTGAATATTCAAGATAAGGTTTCAGGTTTGGGGGTGGTGATTCGCGACTGTAACGGTCGAGTGATGGCTTCTTGTTGCAATAACATTAAGGTTGGTTATCATCCCCAAGTTGTTGAGGCTTTGGCTATTCTTGCAGGGGATTCATTTGGCAGTTGACTGTTAGGATTATGCTCAATAGCAAGAGTGTAATAGTGTAATTAACAATCTTATTCATATTAATAAAGTGATTTCTGGTTTAAACAAATCTTATAGCATTTATAGTTTAATAATTGTTAAAGTAAATAATCATAAGGTCTAAAGACTATGAGAAAAGAAGAATTGTTCATACATCTGGATATGTATGTGGTAGACACAATTCTTTAGTTAGTCTTGAATATCGTTCACAACTTAAGTTAAAGGTTGGGCACCTTTATCTTGTTAAAGTTGTAGAATTCTTTTGCTAGCATTTGAGTGGGATCAAATGAGATATGATGAGTCTAAAATTCGTCGGAGTGTCTTCGAGCAAAAGGATCTAGTGCACTGGGTGCATTGAACAGGATCACAATGAAATACTTTATCTATAACCGTCAGTAGATAAAAGTAATTTCATTATCAGGACAATCGGAGAGTCTATCTTAATCCTGAGATAAATGATGGACTTATGGTTGCAGGTGATATCATTTGAGCTATCAATGAGTACGATTATATCGCATAGTCTATCCTCGATAGTTTGGTGATATTCATTTGTTAATCGATAGAGGACTTCATTTATAGATATGGACATCGTGGCTCCATTTGTTAAATGAGAGTATAATATCATCATATGGATGTTTTGAGGTAATTGGATATTAAATCTCAACGTTGAGTTTTTCAATAGTGTCTATTGAAAACATGGCTTCTGGACAAGTCAAAATATCCAAGTTCAAAATGTGGTCATATGAGTAAATATGGTAACTTGGAGAGTTATAGGCGGTCTATGAACTCTTGGCGATTACTGATATTAATCACGAGGATACACTATCTCCAATATGATTGTCTAGGGTATGAATGAGGAAGCATCTTCCTTTTCTGTCTTTATTTAAGAGTTCAATTTTAGCTCTTTAGTGGAATGAGCTAAAATTAATGGATCGGACCTAAGTGAATCATTTGTTGATTGTGATTAGGTTATGTCTATTGGAGCTTAAATTTAGATAGCCCGCCAAGATCCCCAATCCACACGGACTTGCATGGATCACTTGAAATATTCTACCGGACCAATTTATGGTCCATCTAGAACTGCAATTTAATATATTAAGAATATAATTTGCACATTATTTATGTAATGGGCTGCACAATTATATTTATATATTAATGGATAACATGTGGGCTTGTTTCTTTTAGTAAGAATGGGTCTAGTTCACATGTGGGCTTTTTATTTAAAGTCCTATGGATTTAATGAAATAAGAAAAATAATATTTGGCCCAATACACATATGGGGCGGCAACATGCTATAATGGCATTTAATATTATTTTGTTTCATTATTTAATTAAATAAGAATTAATTAATTTATTAATTAATTGTTTAATTAAAGTAACAAATCTTTTCTAAATAGGAAATATGATTCCTATTTGTATACTATTGGTAGTAGTATAATAAAATAGAAAGACTTGTTTGACAAGGAAATAAATAATTAATTTTATTTAATCAAATAGGAAGTCTTTTTATTTTAGTCAAATAAGGAATAAAAGATTATTGAGTTTCATTAGGGTTTGGAAATCTTAAACAAAATAGGAATTAGGGTGCAACTAAATCTCCAATATTTTAGGAGTAAAATTGCGGCAACCCTAATTAGTTTTGGTCAAGGATTTCGGTCACCCTAGGGTAAGAAAGAAGAGAAATTTTCGGCCACCTATATATGTATACATATAGATTTCGGCCACCCCCTAGTGCTAATGTGCAGAATTTTTCTTCTTCTTCTTCTTCTAAACTCATAGCAAGAAATCTATTATTCTACTAAGAACAAAAAAGAACATAGATTATTCTTTGATTGTATTCTAGTTGCTTATTCATCTATGAGCTTGTGAATACTATATCGATTAAGGTTCACGCGAGTTTCGATCATTAGATTGAGAACTCAAAAGTGACCGGAATAAACTTAGGTTCTTTTAGATTGTTTTTGGGACTAACGGATCAAGAAAAGTTTGTTGAATCCAATCACAGGTTTGCAATTCAAAGAAATGGAGACCACGCTCCTAGGTGATCCACGTTCGTGCTAGGATTGAAGATCTTGCGGATTACCATCGACGCAAGTCAATCGGATCACGCTACAAGAGGTATTAATATATTTTATTACTTTCTTATATATATATGTTTGATTAATCAAAAGGGTTTAAGGTTCATAATTGGAAAAATTTTAAAAGCTACCCAAACACTATTTTCTAGTCTCGCTTCCGCTGCGGGTACGTATATTTTTCCCTACAATTGGTATCAGAGCCTGGTTGAACCCTTTTAATTAATTAACGTATATATACGTGGATCGATTTCTTTTATTGTGATTATGCATGTTTTAGAAAGAGATGGCACTCTAGGTATTCGCATATATTATTACATGTGATGTATGGATTAATATATGTTTTTATGTGGATTGTTATTGCTCAATTTTGGCTCTAGATTTTCAATGTATTTTTGGTTTCGGAATTGTAACAAGAAGGGTGGTCTATCATCGCCATAATTCCTTCTTGGTAGTTGCTAGTTTTTTTTTATGTATTAAAAAATTGCTGCAGTTTTTAATGTATTATTTATTATAATGTGCAGTATTTTTTACTGTCATGAATAAAAAAAAAAAAAAAAATTCTGCAGTAATTTTATTTGATTAAATTAAATTGTAACACGTTCTACATCGAAGTATCGAAGAAACGAAGCAACCGGAACCGAGAACGAGCACCGTGCGCACCCTAGGAGTGGATTGGGCTGCGCATGGCATGCCCGAAATCCAGTGGGCTGCACACGGCAGCCTTGCCACCAAGAGGGCTGCACACGGCATCCATGCAAGGCCCATGGGCTGCGCATGGCAGCCCCTTACGTGGGGTTGTGGGCCGTGCAATCCCGTGGAGGGAGGCTGGAGGATGGGCTTATGGTGATGGGCCACTCGAAGATCTTGTATTCCTATATCAATGTAATTTATTTGTTTTTCTAGGATGGGCCAAAATTGTTGCTATTTAATTTATGCTTAAATATTACAATTTTTGTTGTTGTATGATAACATGACATATAGAATAGGAGTGTCACTCATATATCTCTTTTGGTATGAACATGCATTGAATGATTTAGGTATCTAAATTGGCATCTAGATAACTTGGTAAATCATTCTATGGGATTTAATCACACGCCTTAAATAATTGAGTGGGAGAAGGTGTTTTTGTAACACCTATGGCTTCCAAGATTAGTTGAGCTTAATTATTTTATGGTAATTCCCCAAAGGGACATCCATGAATGGAATTAAGCAATATACTTCCTTACAAGGATAGACTAGACAATGGACTCAACGAGATCTACTCCCAAAGGAGGGATTTTCGTGAGAGAAAATTGAGGGTCGATATCTTGGTAACACACTCAATGTAATTTTATTGATATCCTCCAAAGAGTTCTTGTCAGTAAAATTGCAAGGCTAAAATTGAAAACGCTGGTTGTTATGTTAACAATTAGGTGGGACCTAGTCTAACTAGTAAATGGTGCGAACTCCCAAAGGAGGCGTAACATTTATGGGTGTTAGATCACCGTTGAATTTTTATGATTGAGTTATTCATTTAATTCAAGATAAATATTTAAAAGTGCTTTATAATGATTATTTACTTATATTAATTTTTGTTTAATTAAGAAATCATGACCCCATCACTTATGAACATCCTGAAAGATAAAAGTTTAACCGGTAATAATTATGTCACATGGAAAAGGAAAATTGGGTTGTTGCTGCAAGCTGAAAAAAATATAAATTTTGTTCTAACTACTCTTAAACCACCTGCTCTTACTAATGAATCTAATAAGACGAGTATGAGCAGTGGAACACCTCTAATGAGATGGCCAAATGGCTACCATCTCCGACGTGTTGCAACAGCAGCATGAAGGAATAGGGTCTGCTGCTAATATGATGATGTCTCTAGAAGAGATTCATATGGTTGGTAAAGTTGCTACTATTAAGACCCGTCAGAAGGTCAAGGAATAATAGAAGAAAAAGCAACTTGGGCCTACTAAGAAAGAGACTAAGAAAGTAACCAAGATCAAAAGGAAGTGCTTCTTTTGTGGTGAAAAGAGACATTGGAAAAGTAATTGCCCAAAGTCTCAAAATAAGAAGGAACAAGGTAATATGAATTATCTTGAAACATGTTTTTCTGGTAGATTCTACAGATTCTTGGATCGTAGACTCTGGAGCCACTAATCATGTTTGTTATTCCTTACTGGGGTTTCAAGAAAAGAGAAGGCTAAATAAGAATGAAATCTATTTGCGCTTGGGCAACGGAACGTTAGTGTCTGCAAGTACAGTGGGAGATATTAGAGTTTGTTTGGATTCTAAAAGGCATTTAGATTTGATAGACGTTTATTATGTACCTCAATTCAAGAGGAATTTAATTTTAGTTTCTTGTTTGAATAAATTTGGATATTCGGTTACTTTTAATAAAGCTTTTATTATTAGTAAGAATAACAAAGTTATTTGCGAAGGTACATTGGAAAACGGTCTATACTTTTTGCATAGAAATATCTCTCACTCGTTAGACACAGAAATAACGGAACCTAATCATAAAAGAGTTAAATTATCAAAAGATGAAACCTACCTATGGCATTTACGCCTAGGTCATATTAACCTTAATAGGATTAAAAGATTGGTAAGTGACGGACCTTTGAGTGACTTAAAGGTTGATGATCTACCAACTTGTGAATCTTGTTTGGAAGGTAAAATGACCAAAAGGACGTTCTCTGCCAAAGGTGCCAGAGCCACTGAATGTTTAGGATTGATACACACTGATGTATGTGGACCCATGAGCATTCAAGCTAGAGGTGGATATGAGTACTTCATCACTTTCACAGATGATTACTCAAGATTTGGCTATGTGTATCTCATGCGACATAAGTCGGATGCTTTTGACATGTTCAAAGCATTTAAAGCTGAAGTGGAAAATCAGCTTGAGAAACACATAAAAATCTTGAGATCTGATCGTGGTGGAGAATATCTATCTGGTGAGTTTCAGCAATATCTTATTGATAATGGGATAGTTTCTCAGTTTTCTGCACCTGGTACACCTCAACAAAATGGGGTAGCAGAAAGGAGAAATAGAACTCTTTTGGATATGGTTAGGTCTATGTTGAGTTATTCAACACTTCCTATTTCTTTCTGGGGATATGCTTTACAAACTGCAATATACATTCTAAACCGTGTACCATCTAAGTCTGTTCCTAAAACACCGCATGAGTTGTGGACTGGGCGCAAGCCTAGTTTACAACACTTAAGGATATTTGGATGTCCTGCGCACGTGTTAAAAGGAAAGACAGAAAAGATGGAGTCCCGTTCAGAAACATGTATATTTGTAGGGTATCCGAAAGAAACTAAAGGATATTATTTTTATAGTCCTTCAGATCTTAAAGTATTTGTTTCGACAAATGCTAAATTTCTGGATAAGGACTATATGAATGATTTTGTGCCTAAAAGTAGAATTGTCCTGAATGAGATGTCAGGAGATACAATTCCACGAGAGGTTACACAACCTAACCCAATTGTAAGTTCCGATCCAACACAAGGTCAACAACCTACCATTCCTCGTCGTAGTGGGAGGGTTAGAACACAACCCGAAAGATACATCGGTCTGGGAGAATCTGTAGAGAATCTCCCGGACGACGATGATCCCTATACGTACAAGGAAGCTATAGAGGATGTTGATAGTCGCCATTGGCAAAAGGCAATGCAATATGAGATTGAATCTATGTTCAATAACAAAGTCTGGTCCCTTGTAGACTTGCCTAAAGGGATAAAACCCATTGGGTGCAAGTGGGTATACAAGAGGAAAAGAGGTATAGATGGAAAGGTGGAAACCTTTAAAGCTAGACTGGTAGCTAAAGGGTATACACAGAAAGAAGGTATCGATTACGAGGAAACCTTCTCTCCTGTGGCCATGCTTAAATCCATTAGGATAATCTTATCCATTGCAGCATCTTTAGATCTAGAGATTTGGCAAATGGACGTCAAGACAGCTTTCCTTAATGGAAGTCTTGACGAAAGCATCTACATGATGCAACCAGAGGGATTCATTGAAAAGGGCCAAATGGAAAAGGTATGCAAGTTGCAGAAATCCATATATGGATTAAAGCAAGCATCCAGATCCTGGAACATAAGGTTCGATCAAGCAGTCAAAGGTTTTGGATTTATTCAGAATCTTGACGAACCTTGTGTATACAAGAGGATTAAGGGCGACAAGTTGGTTTTCCTGATTCTTTATGTTGATGATATACTACTCATCGGAAACGATGTAGGTGTATTGACATCAGTAAAAGAATGGTTAGCAAAACAATTTGATATGAAGGACTTAGGAGAAGCAAGTTTTATTCTAGGTATCCAAGTTATAAGGGATAGAAAGAATAGAACGATTGCATTATCCCAAGCTTCATACATAGACAAAATCTTGTCTAGGTTTTCCATGCAGGATTCCAAGAAAGGTATGTTACCTTTCAGACATGGAATCAAGCTTTCTGAGGAACAAGTTCCTAAGAATGAGCATGAAGAGCAGTTCATGAGTAGAGTTCCATATGCCTCGGCAGTTGGAAGTCTCATGTATGCAATGCTCTGCACTAGACCAGATATTTGTTTTGCTGTTGGCATAGTTAGCAGGTTTCAATCGAAGCCTGGTCCTGATCACTGGACGGCAGTCAAGCATATTTTCAAGTATCTCAAGAGAACTAGAGATAATATGCTTGTATACTCTGGAGGGGATTTGATTCCCGTTGGGTATACAGATTCTGATTTTCAATCAGATTCTGACTCCAGAAAATCCACATCAGGGGCTGTGTTTACTATTGGAGGAGGAGCAGTTATATGGAGGAGCAGTTATATGGAGGAGTATCAAGCAATCTTGTATTGCTGATTCCACCATGGAAGCTGAGTATGTTGCTGCATGCGAGGCTGCCAAAGAGGCTGTTTGGCTCCGTCAATTCTTGATTGACTTGGACGTGGTTCCTAGTGCGAATAAGCAGATCACTATCTACTGTGACAACAGTGGAGCAGTGGCTAATTCGAAAGAACCAAGAAGTCACAAGAGAGGTAAACACATAGAAAGGAAATATCATCTTTTAAGGGAGATTGTTCAAAGAGGTGACGTGACGATTACCAAAATCGCGTCAGCGGAAAATCTAGCAGATCCCTTCACAAAGGCTCTACCTCAGAAGAGTTTTGATGGGCACCTAGAGAATATGGGCTTGAGAGATATGACACATTTGCTATAGCGCAAGTGGGAGATTGTTAGGATTATGCTCAATAGCAAGAGTGTAATAGTGTAATTAACAATCTTATTCATATTAATAAAGTGATTTCTGGTTTAAACAAATCTTATAGCATTTATAGTTTAATAATTGTTAAAGTAAATAATCATAAGGTCTAAAGACTATGAGAAAAGAAGAATTGTTCATACATCTGGATATGTATGTGGTAGACACAATTCTTTAGTTAGTCTTGAATATCGTTCACAACTTAAGTTAAAGGTTGGGCACCTTTATCTTGTTAAAGTTGTAGAATTCTTTTGCTAGCATTTGAGTGGGATCAAATGAGATATGATGAGTCTAAAATCATCGGAGTGTCTTCGAGCAAAAGGATCTAGTGCACTGGGTGCATTGAACAGGATCACAATGAAATACTTTATCTATAACCGTCAGTAGATAAAAGTAATTTCATTATCAGGACAATCGGAGAGTCTATCTTAATCCTGAGATAAATGATGGACTTATGGTTGCAGGTGATATCATTTGAGCTATCAATGAGTACGATTATATCGCATAGTCTATCCTCGATAGTTTGGTGATATTCATTTGTTAATCGATAGAGGACTTCATTTATAGATATGGACATCGTGGCTCCATTTGTTAAATGAGAGTATAATATCATCATATGGATGTTTTGAGGTAATTGGATATTAAATCTCAACGTTGAGTTTTTCAATAGTGTCTATTGAAAACATGGCTTCTGGACAAGTCAAAATATCCAAGTTCAAAATGTGGTCATATGAGTAAATATGGTAACTTGGAGAGTTATAGGCGGTCTATGAACTCTTGGCGATTACTGATATTAATCACGAGGATACACTATCTCCAATATGATTGTCTAGGGTATGAATGAGGAAGCATCTTCCTTTTCTGTCTTTATTTAAGAGTTCAATTTTAGCTCTTTAGTGAAATGAGCTAAAATTAATGGATCGGACCTAAGTGAATCATTTGTTGATTGTGATTAGGTTATGTCTATTGGAGCTTAAATTTAGATAGCCCGCCAAGATCCCCAATCCACACGGACTTGCATGGATCACTTGAAATATTCTACCGGACCAATTTAGGGTCCATCTAGAATTGCAATTTAATATATTAAGAATATAATTTGCACATTATTTATGTAATGGGCTGCACAATTATATTTATATATTAATGGATAACATGTGGGCTTGTTTCTTTTAGTAAGAATGGGTCTAGTTCACATGTGGGCTTTTTATTTAAAGTCCTATGGATTTAATGAAATAAGAAAAATAATATTTGGCCCAATACACATATGGGGCGGCAACATGCTATAATGGCATTTAATATTATTTTGTTTCATTATTTAATTAAATAAGAATTAATTAATTTATTAATTAATTGTTTAATTAAAGTAACAAATCTTTTCTAAATAGGAAATATGATTCCTATTTGTATACTATTGGTAGTAGTATAATAAAATAGAAAGACTTGTTTGACAAGGAAATAAATAATTAATTTTATTTAATCAAATAGGAAGTCTTTTTATTTTAGTCAAATAAGGAATAAAAGATTATTGAGTTTCATTAGGGTTTGGAAATCTTAAACAAAATAGGAATTAGGGTGCAACTAAATCTCCAATATTTTAGGAGTAAAATTGCGGCAACCCTAATTAGTTTTGGTCAAGGATTTCGGTCACCCTAGGGTAAGAAAGAAGAGAAATTTTCGGCCACCTATATATGTATACATATAGATTTCGGCCACCCCCTAGTGCTAATGTGCAGAATTTTTCTTCTTCTTCTTCTTCTAAACTCATAGCAAGAAATCTATTATTCTACTAAGAACAAAAAAGAACATAGATTATTCTTTGATTGTATTCTAGTTGCTTATTCATCTATGAGCTTGTGAATACTATATCGATTAAGGTTCACGCGAGTTTCGATCATTAGATTGAGAACTCAAAAGTGACCGGAATAATCTTAGGTTCTTTTAGATTGTTTTTGGGACTAACGGATCAAGAAAAGTTTGTTGAATCCAATCACAGGTTTGCAATTCAAAGAAAGGGAGACCACGCTCCTAGGTGATCCACGTTCGTGCTAGGATTGAAGATCTTGCGGATTACCATCGACGCAAGTCAATCGGATCACGCTACAAGAGGTATTAATATATTTTATTACTTTCTTATATATATATGTTTGATTAATCAAAAGGGTTTAAGGTTCATAATTGGAAAAATTTTAAAAGCTACCCAAACACTATTTTTCTAGTCTCGCTTCCGCTGCGGGTACGTATATTTTTCCCTACATTGACTTGTTGCTTTTACCAGCTATTTTGGAGTCCGATGCTTTATCGGTGGTGAAAGTGATTCATTTGAGGGATTCTCCCTTATCAGAGGTTGGGGTTGTTGTCAATGACATTTTAAATTTGCTCAGTCAGGTTAATATTATTTCAGTTATTTTTGTTCCTAGGTTGGTTAATAAGGTGGCCCATTGTTTAGCTAAGTTGGCTCTATCCCATGTGGGCGAGTCGGTTTGGTTTGATGACTATCCGTTATGTGTGGAGAGTCTAGTTCTGGGTGATTTCCCCAATTCTCTGTAATCCTTTTTCTTATTGAATGATCTTTTCAAAAAAAAAAAAATGGTGTTACATTATTTGATGTAATTATAACATTTTTATTTCGATGACTTTTTATTTCCTATTTTATTATGTTGCAGTCTTGATTTTCAGTTATTATATTGATTTTTATAAGTATTTACTATTTATTAAAGAAAAAATAATAATAAGTAAATATACATAGAGGATCGAGGACCTCATTTTTATTGTCACCTCAGACCCCTAAAATCTCAGGACCAACCCTATGGCTCTTCTTGCTCTTTTATTCTGTCAGAAGAAAATACTAAAACCGCTGTTACTATTAGCAAGAATTCTCTGTTGATGAAAGATTTTTCATTATTCTTCACCTCAGATGTAAGCAGACATGTTAACGTACGTTGAACCACGTACATAGAATTGTTGTCTCTTTTATATGATTACATATTATTTATTTGATCATGAATTATTGATTTCAACAACCTAACCTAATCCCGTTGTTTTATATAACCTTTTGGTTAAAATTCAAAAACGTCAATAAAGTTAGCAATTAACAAGAAAAACGTACTTCTCAAAATATATATATATATATGGTGGTTCTCTGGAAAGGATGTCCTGAAATTATAAATTAAGGACGTCCAACTATAGTCATACATTCATATTGTATGTGGGTATTTGTTAATGTGGGGTTATGGATCCACTGTAAATGTGTGGATGTGGTTAGATGTCCTGAAATTATAAAGTCAGGATGGTCCTAATTAGAGAAATATTATATATATAAATACATATATAGGGGTGAATTCATAAAGAGCCAAAAAAATTATTGGCTTATTGTTTTTAGCCACCAATTTATATTTTATTGTTTTCATCACTTTTGACCACTTTTGGACACAATTACCCCTAAATTTTACTTCACCTAACATGTAACTTGGTTACATACCATTTGATTCCAAGTTACATGTAAGTTGATTTTCAAGTTACATGTCAGTTAAGTTTTAAATTACATGCCAATTGACTTTCAACTTACATGTCAGTTGATTTCCAAATTTTTAGTTGGGTGAAGTAAAGACAAAATGGAGGGCAATCTTGTCTATTAAAGGCTAAATGTGAGAAGTATAATAAAATATAAATTGATGGCTAAAAACAATAAACCAATAAATTTTTGGGTTACTTCTTGCAATTTCCTCTTCCTCTCTCTCTCTCTCTATATATATAGATATATATATATATATTCTATTGTCAATTTGTCCTGATATAAAATATATTAGGACGAAGAATGTGGACCATTAGATTTACATACTTTGGCTCAAAATGTATACAGTTGTCAAAACTTCTCTATAATCTATGGTCTACATTCTTCATCTCGATATATTTTATATTAGAACAAACTGACAGTAGAAAGACTGTATATATATAGGGCTGCCCTTAGGTGTAACGTTACATGATGCAACTTAGAAAATTTTGACTATGATCATGTCTTCTTTGGTACAACCACATCAACTAATATGTGATTTCATGTTCTAACATACAATCAAAATAATTTAATTATGTGATCACGTACAATTCATATGCGATAACATTATATATATTTGTGATCACATGCAAACATATGTGATCACATACTGTTGTATCGTGTAATGTTGCACCGAATAATGATATATATATACGGTCTCGTTCACATCAGTGCGCACTGATGTAAATATATAAGGACATTAAATCTGAGTCACACATTATAGAAAAGTTTTGACAAGGGCTTACACACTAAGTCAAAGCATAAAAAATGAGTAGCTCACATTCAATGTTCTCATATATTTATATCAGTACATACTGATTTGAACATTTATGTGTATATATATATATATATTAACAAGAAAAACGTGTTGACATAATATAAGTAGGGACGGAAAAAATCTCTGACCCGCACCAAGCCAATGGGGCTCAGATCCATTTGGGGTGGGTTTAGAGCACTTAAAACGAGGATCGGGTCGGGTTTGGAGCACTTAAAATAGGGCTCAGGTCAGGTTTGGGTCAAACTTTTTTGACCCGATTTTTTATCGAGTTGGGTACGGGTCAACTCTTTATGCTCCGACACATCCCGTTTGACCCAGTAATTATATAATTATTTTTTAAAATATAAAAATGTAAAGGGAAAAACAAATCTCTAATCTCTTTGTCTCTTTACCTAATCATATTTTA
Source organism: Acer campestre (assembly GCA_954870605.1). Taxonomy (NCBI): domain Eukaryota; kingdom Viridiplantae; phylum Streptophyta; class Magnoliopsida; order Sapindales; family Sapindaceae; genus Acer; species Acer campestre. Next base: position 11,989,527 of record OX940806.1, on the reverse strand, counting down.
TGTTTGAATTTAAAGTTTATTAAAATTAGATGTTGTGGTTTTATTAAATTTAAGTTTATGTATAAATTTTAAGTGTATGTTAAAATATTTTTTTCGATGGTGCATGTTTGTATTTAAATGTATATTTAAATTTCCAATAAAAAAGAAAACATATTGTATATATATATATGAATTTAATGTTGAAATTTAAGTCAGTGTCCTAAAATTCAATCATATGGTAAAATAATTTATATATTTAGTGGTTTGAGATATTTTTTTTTTCAAGGATAAAATGAATCAGGTCATTTGGGTCGGGTTTGGGGCTGAAATCAAAAACCCATTCGAATGATGGGTCGGGTTTAAAGCAACCTGTAAAAAACAGGTTTCGGGTTTGGGGTGGGGGTGGATCTGGCCCCAATCTGACCCATTGTCATCCCTAATTATAAGCGATTTAATGGTAAGCTTCTTTTATACACACACCTCCGGATAGAGCTAACCACGGTTTGGTTAAACCGTCGGTTTTGTCCGCGGTTTAACCGGAATCGGATTGGCCAAACCGGAACCGAAACCGAAACCACCGGTTTGGACCGGTTGGAAACCGGTGGTTCCGGTTCCGGTTCCGGTTTCGGTTTCGGTTTCGGTTTCGGTTTCGGTTTCGGTTTCGGTTTGGGATTCCTCCAAACCGTCCAAAACCGCCGGTTTATAAAAAAATAAAAAATAAATAAATAATCAACCAATCAAAAGTTGCTACGTGGCACTTTTTTTTTTTTTTTTGAAAAACCGCTCAAACCGTACCCAAACCGCTGGTTTTGAAATCGAAACCGAAACCGGAACCGCCAAACCTGCGGTTTGAAACCGGTTTTCCCGGTTTCTGTTTCGGTTTCAGTTTCGGTTTCGGTTTCGATTTATGGTGCCCTACAAACCGAAACCAGCGGTTTGGAACCGAAACCGGAACCAAACCGAACCGGTGCCACCTTTACCTCCGGACCTCCACTCAGTTTCCAAATTCTTAATTGAAAACATAATTAAAACATAAAAAGCATGTGCAAGTGCTGATAGGAAGGATAAAACATTGCTTACCTTTTCGGTGAATAGATCCAATTATATTTGAGGGTTAATTGCAATAAAATACCCTGACGTTTTGTAATAGCACACGAAGATTGAACTTTAATGTTTATTACAAGAATGTACCCTTGACTAACTGTTGACTATCACTAAATGTTGAAATGACCAAACGTCCTTCCTTTAATGATTTATCGATTTTAAATAAATATTAAAAAGAAATAAAAATCAATTATCAACAATAAAAATTATAAATTAAGAAAAATAACAATTCAAATTCAAATCTCATTTCATCGATCCATTGTAACCAAAAGAAATATGAAATCAATCGATCATCATCATCTTCTTATGTTGCTTTAACTAGTTATTAATTTACAAAAAGTTCTTTAGAGAGAGACTGAATCAATATCAAATTATTATTTTTAGGTTTGAAGTACAAACAAGCCGAAAATCAGAAAAGGAGTTGGAGTTCACTTGAGTTTGCAACCAAAACTTAGAGAAATCAGTAATTGATAGCCAAAACTAGGAGAAAATCTGTTAGTTTGCAACTGGTTTTCTTAAAGGCCAAACCACAAACACCAGTGAACACTTGATACTAATTAATAGTGATTAAAAATCACAATACTGCATGAAATTCAATATCTCTCAAAGCCAAAATCACTCCCCACCAACAAACCACTCTCACTCAAATGACCTAGATCCAGTGGAGGAGAGATTGAGAGAAGGGGTGGGATTAGAGGCGGCGAATGGTGGAGGAAAATGAGATGGTAGTTGATGCGACGGGAGAGGAGGTAGGGAGATTGTCGGGTGATTCGGCAGCGCAGGAAGCAGAATGAGAGAGGCGATCGGCTATGTTGCAGTGAATTCGGAGAGAGACGATCTCGGGTGATGGGTCATGGAGGTGTCGGTGGAGGGAGAGACATAGATAGAGGGAAGATGTGCACCATTCTTCAACAAAATCTCAGGTTCAACCAAGATGTGATTTTTTTTAATTTGTTTAATGATTTTCAATTTTTATTATTTCTTAAAATAAATGTAAAATACTTTGTTATTAACTTGCTGCCGAAAAGACTTTTTTGCCCTTCCCACCGTTAAGTCAACATTAAATCCAATACTTGTCTAACTAGTTAAAGGTATCTTCTTGTAATAAATGCAAGAGTTCAATATTTGTGTATTATTACAAAATGCCAGGATATCTTATTGCAATTACCCCATATTTGATGAAGATTATCTGTAGACTGTAGTCACGTTTTAAAATGATAAAAACTGAATTATTGGGGGAGTGAAGTACTGCACTACTTCATTTGTATTCTATATAAAGACAAGGTAGTGAGATAAGTTTTCTCCAAGTCCAACCTTAATTTTCATTTGCCAAATCGAAACTTTTGTTGAAGGAGTAAGAAAAAAAAGAAGATGGGTCTAGCTGGTAAACTCGAGGTTGATGTAGAGCTGAAGGCATCCGGTGATGAGTTCTACAAAATCTTCAGCAATCAGGTTCACCAAATGCCTACTGCCTCCAGTAGAATTCAAGCAGTTGACCTTCATGAAGGTGACTGGGAAACTCCAGGATCTATCAAGCTCTGGAAATATACCATAGGTAATCAGGCAACTTGTAGTATTATAAAATTTGCTCTTTTAATTATCAACTGTTTTGATGAATCTGGATGTCATTTGTTGTTACGTGTATATAGATGGAAAGACGGAGGTTTTCAAGGAGAGGGTACACTTCGATGATAAAGATAAATGCATTATTATGGATGGAGTGGGAGGTCATGTCCTGGAAAAATTCAAGAAATACAAAGGAATCTTTCAGGTGATTAACAAGGATGAAGGAGGGTTGGTGAAACTGACTCTCGAGTATGAAAAACACAAAGAAGCCGATGAACCTCCTTCCCAGTACCTGGATTTTGTGGCTGCTCTTATCAGAGATATTGATGAACACCTTGTCAAGGCCGCATGATCATGATATAATTATATAAGCTTGATCGAGAGTCACAAGCACTAGTACTTGTCGATTCAGCTAGCTTGTTTAAGTTTTTATATATGGTGTGGTGTGTTTTCAATTTTATATATGGTGTGTGTTGATAATGATATTAGAATAAATTGTTGCACCTCCTGTACTACTAGGAGATGAGAACCAATGAAGCTACCTTGTATTAAAACTTTTATGGTGTGTTGAAAATATTCAAGTACCAATCTTCTCTTTTTCTGTCTCTGTGTCTCTATATAATAGCGAACAAATTTTGATATGTGAAAAGTTTCAGAAGAAACTGAAGAACAAATAAGAAAAGATGAACGTGTTTGATGAAGGTCTCACGAAGAGAACCAGAGAGAAAATAATGCTGCCATGATACTCAGGAGAGCTTAATTTATTTCTTAAAACAGAGAAAGAAAGCTAATTCTGTTACAAGAAGACTACGGTTGTGCAAAGACCGAACACCGCTGAATTTTACTATAAACCTTATAATGACTGAAAACTAAAAATCGAATAATATGTTTGTATTTTTTTCATTGAAAACTAAATATAATTATATAAGTAAAATGTTGTTTGTATTTTTAAGTTTCAAATATCTAAAAAATACACACTTTTACATATATGCCCTTTTGACTATTCTTTATTATATATTTATATTTTACTATATTAAAAGACAACTATAACAAGTAATTTAAATACTAAAACAAAGCAAGTAATTTAATATTTTTTATTTAAAAGATTTATAGTTTGAGACTATCAGTTTTGTTTGTGTGGCTCACATACATGGAACTTAATTTGATAAAAATGATCGTTCTCATCCTAAATTGTACAAGTTTACTAGCAATTGCATTGCCATTAAATATTTAGACCAAGAAATTTGTATATTTCATGTGATTGAATTTATTAAATAATGTAGTTTCGAGAACAAGTAAAAGAAACCTCAAACTCTAAAATAAAATTTAAAAAACTAATCAAATTATGGAAAAAAAAAAAAATAGAAAAAGAAAAAAAAGAAAGAAAGAAAAGCCCTTAACAGAATATAGGTGGAAATCCAAGGATTCCAATGGAGTTGTTTGACTCATAAAGCAACTAGGTTTGTGTTTGTTAAATTTTTTTTAAAGATGAAAGAAAAAAATATATATGGTTAGGGTCGTGAAAGAAGTCAAAACTAGAAATATATTAAATTTATAATGATATTTTTGGAAGTATAAAATTGATATAATTTCAGCTTTTTTTATTAATTTTCAATTTCTATAAATTTAATAAGTGATTTTTATCACTTAAAAAATCAAAAAATAAAATAAATAAAAACCCCAATGGAAAAATCAAACATACCCTAAACTAATTAATACTAAAAATCAAAGCCTTTCTAAAACTAACTCTAACTAACTTCCCACTAATAACGGAATTTAAGCGAGAATTAATTTAGCTAGAATTTGAGTCGGGGCTGAAAAATTATATAGCACTTTTCGAGAGTGATTTTTGGAATTAGCACAACTTTAATAACTATAGTTTAAATAGTACCAAAGATGAGATTGGGACAAAAATACCCCCATTCTTTTATCATTTTTTCTACCAATCTTGTTTTTTAAAATAAAAACCTTCATTGGAGCTCGGAGTTGCCGCTGTCGACGTTATCACTAGAGAGTTAACCGACAAAACCACTGGAAAAACGTTTGTTAGGTGCCAACTGTGGTAACCGAAGTGTCCATTTTCAGATTCGAGATGTGTGGAGAGAGAAACAAAGCAAAACCTGAATGGCTGAATCATTGTCGAACCTTCATCGTCAGATCTGCGACGATCCGTCCCGAATCTAACAAAAACAATCGCGCTAGCGAATTTAGCGTCATCTGATCTTCTAGATCTGACTTTCACTAGAGTCAATCGTCGTTGTAGATGGCTCATCGGTTTGATTCGACCTCCATCGCGAGGAAAAAGAAGACCAAATAAAAAAAAATTCTTAATTTATCCCCGGTAAGTCTAAAATTTGTAAAAATACCTCATAAGTCTAGAATTTGTAAAAATACAAGTTTTGAATTTCCCCAATTCATCTCGAATTTGACTCTATAAGTTTCGAATTTACAAATTAAGTCTCGAAATTGTAAAATAAGTCTCGAATTTGGAAATGTAGGGGTCTCCTTTAGTGCATCGGTGCACTCATTGTGATGATGCCTAATTTGGCCAATCACATCAACTCACATGTGATCATATTAAATTCACATCCGATCATTTTAAAATTTATCAGTGCTTTGACGTTTTAATATTCACTATTCTTTGTTATATATTTACGTTTTAATATATTAAAAGACAACTATAACAAGTAATTTAAATACTAAAACAAAGCAAGCAATTTAATATTTTTTATATAAAACATTTATAGTTTGAGGCCCTAATTATCAGTTTTGTTGTGTGGCTTCATCAATTTTTTTTTCAAAGCTCAAAAAAAATTCTCAAAATTAGAAACAAAAATTAAAATCAATATTTACATGTGTATATATAATCATATTCCTCTTCTTCCTTGGATGCTACCGAAAATTTTCTCTATGATTTCTCTCTCAATCTTAAGATCCCACCTCAGTTTCTCTCTTTTTTATTCAAGAATCGATGTAATCTCACCAAAAGATGAGCCTAGTGACTTAGCGTCTCATGATATAGAACCTAGATCTTTGTTCTTTAACAAGCCTCACGCATTTTCTAGTGAAATAGCAACATCGACTGTGATTCGCTGTGTTTGGTGGGTTCTTCATGAAATTTGATAAAGAAGAAGAATATGAAGATCGACAGCTTTTTGAAGAGTTTTCTTTTGTGTTTTTGTGATTTCGATTTGGTGTGTGTGAGGGAGAAAAGAGTTTCTAGTTCTCTTCCATAAATCATCATCTCCAACCATCTACACAGGTTAGGGTTTGATGGTGGAGGAAGATGATGATGATGATGATAAAACTGGTTTTTTTTTTTCTCTTTATTTTTATTTTTATGATCCAGATTGGGTTTTCTATGTTGGGTTCATGGATGTGTTGTGTATGTGTGATGAATCAGTTTCGATTTGGTTTCAATTTGGGTCGATTAGGTTTCAATTTGGTTTTGGTCTATTTGGTTTCGAATATGGATTTTTGGATCGATTGTTGTGTGGTGGTGGTAGTTGAATTTTGGTGGTAGTGATAGGTGGTTCACGGTTGGGTCTTGATTTTGGGGGTGGTGATGGGTGGTTCACGATGGTGGCTAGATTTAGGGGGTGGTGATGGGTGGTTCACGGTTTGGTCTTTGAGGTGTGGTAGTGGCTAGGGTTTAGTGTTTGAGTTATGATAGATTAGGTTAAGGTTTGTGTGTTGGAGATGGTGGTGGTCTGGTGGAGAAGATGATGATCACAATGACGGAAAGAGATTGAGTTGGAGGAGATGATAATTTGGGTTTCCAAATGTTCCAGATTTGGCGGTAGAGATCCACCAGATTTTTTTATTTAAATTTTTTATTATTTTAAATTCTGTTTCAAAATTTAAATAAAAAAAAATAGATATTTCGAGATGGACGATGGAAATCTTTTTTTTTTTTTCAATTTTGTTTTTTAATATATATTTTTCTGTTTTTTTTTATTATATTTTTTATTTAATGAATATCTAAGAGGGTGTAAAATTGTAATTTTAGCTATTACACCACGTGTTGTCTGGCATTTTAAAGTCATAATGGGTAATCTCGTCTTTTTACCCACTGCACATTGTCAAAGTTGACTTTTCTGTTGAAAAAGCTAACAAAAACGTTATTTTGATTTCAGAGGGGAAATGGGCCAATATGGGCAAACCCTATCCTCACCTTTCTTATAAGGTAAAGGTCTGGGGGCAAACGATCTTTTTCCTAATTTTAATGATCGATCTCATCCTAAATTGTACACGTTTACAAGCAATTGCATTGCCATTAAATATGTAAACCAAGAAATTTGTATATTTTAGGTGATTGAATTTATTCAATAATGTAGTTTCAAGAACAAGTAAAAGAAACGTCAAACTCTAAATTGAAATTAATAAAACTAATCAAATTATGAAAAAAAAAAATGCCCATAACAGGATATAGTTGGAAATCGAATTTGGATTCCAATGGAGTTGTTTGACTCATGAAGCAACTAGATTTTATGGTTGTTAACTTTTTTTCAAAGATGAGAAGAAAAAATAAAATTAATACGGTTAGGGTTGTGAAAGAAGTCAAAACTAGAAATATATTAGATTTATGATGATATTTTTGGAAGTATAAATTTGATATAAATTTCAGTTGTTTTATTAATTTTCATTTTTATAAATTTAATAAGTTATTTTAGGAGTTGTATAAGTGATTTTTATCACTTAAAAAAATAAATAAATCAAAACAACTCAATGGAAAAATCAAACATGCCCTAAGCTAATTAATACTAAAAATCAAAACCTTTCTAAAACTAAGGGGTCGTTTGTTTTTTTTTTACTTAAAACTCAATGAGTCTGAATTGAAATTATTAAGTTATTATGTTTATTTTTTTAAATACTCAAACAACTTAAAAATACCAATAAAATAACTTAAAATAAAAAGTAAGAAATCCTGACTTTTAACTTAATTCCAATTCACTGAATTACATTTAATATATTTTCTTCCAAGATTATCCTATCAAAGATAACATATTTTCAATTTTATCATAATTTTATATTTATTTCTTTTAACCTATTACTTATAATAAATATCTCCAAAAAAAAAAACAAAAAAAACAAAAAAAAAAAAACTTTAATTATATTGTAATTTTCAACACCATCATTGAACCTTCAATTCTTTTTCTTTTTTTAAAATCAAAATCATTTCTAAATCATTATTTATTCTTTTTTAAAAAATAAAAGAAAAACAATTATTTATCATATATTGCAATTATTGCATAAAATTGGTTTAAGATTTGTTAAATTATTTTGTTTAGTTGTCTATATCATATAAAATGAAAATACATAGCAATTAATAGTAACAAGGGTATAAATGTCAAATTACTTTTTTTAAAACAATTTATACTAATAAAAAAAATATATATGTCATTCAGGTTCAGGTTTCAATCACTATTCAATTTTCAGTAAAATTCAGAACTGTTCAAGTTTCAAAAAAAAAAAAAAAAAAAAAAAAAAAAAAGACCCAAAACTCTAACTAAATTCCCACTAATCACGGAATTTAGGTGAGAATTAATTTAGCTAGAATTTGAGTTGGACTGAAAATTATATAGCACTTTTCGGAGAGTGACTTTTGGAATTAGCACCACTTTAATAACTCTAGTTTAAATAGCACCAAAGATGAGATTGGGACAAAAATACCCCCATTCTTCTATCATTTTCCCTTACCAGTCTTTTATTTTAAATAAAAACCGTCATTGGAGCTCAAAGTGTCGTTGTTGACGTCATCATCGGAGAGTTGACCGACAAAACCACTGGGAAAACGTTCGTTGGGTGCCAAGCGTTGTAATCAAAGTGTCCGTTTTCATATTCGAACTATGTGTAAAGAGAAACAAAGACAAACCTAAACCGTCGCCAAACCTTCATCGTCAGATATGCGACGATCAATCCCGAATCCAACGAAACCAATCGCTAGAGAATTTAGCGTCATCCGATCTGACTATCACCAAAATCAACCAGCATCGTAGATGGCTCGTTGGTTTCACCATTGTTGGAGGTCGAAGACCTCCATCGCAAGGAATAACAAGACCAAATAAAAAATAAATAAAAAATTCTTATTTTATCCCCGGTAAGTCTAGAATTCATAAAAATACCCTAGGAGTCTCGAATTTTCAAAACAAGTCTCGAATTTGACTCAATAAGTCTCAAATTCTCAAATTAAGTCTCGAATTTGGCCAATAAATCTCGAATTTTTTCCAATAAGTCCTAAACTTGTAAAATAAGTCTCAAATTTGTATAGTGCATTGGTGTACTCATTGTGATGATGCCTATTTTGGCCCAATCACATCAACTCACATGTGATCATATAAAATTCACATCCAATCATTTTAAAATTGTGTGATCACATGCAATTCATATGCGATAACATTACTTATATATATAGTGGTTCTCTTATAAGAGATCCTTTATTTTATTTTCAATAAAGTCCTTGATGAAATCACGTTGATTTTTATGAATTTTGATCTGAATTTTTTTGTGGATGATAAGTTCAATAAAACCTACCTATCAATAAAATTTAAGAATTTTGCAGGCACTACAACTATTTATTCTGATTTTGTTAAATATGAGGCATCGGAAAATTATCGAAATATAGGAAAATTCAAGAAAATTAGTTGTAATTCTTGAAAAATTCTCAAATTTTATTAATATGTAGATTTCAATAAACATATCATCCACAAAAAAATTTAGATCAAAATTCATAAAAATGAATGTGATTTCATCAAAATCCTTACCGAAATTAAAATAAAAGATCTCTTACTAGTGAACCACTGATATATAGATTATGCAACTCACATGCAATAGTATATCGTTCCTCCCGTGCACCAGTGTACTTAGAACGTCCCTGAAATATATAGAGTGGACATACTAAAGTGAAAAGACAGAAGTTTCACATGATTGGGAGTAAGGATAATATGGTACTTTCTTTGTAAAATGAGTTATATTTATAGAAATTTCAAATTTGTGTTGGGTTTTACAGCATTTAATTTGAGTCACCAAATGGACCCTTAAGTAATTTCCATATATATTATTTTACCGTGTTAAGCTTTTAAGGCCAATAAACGACTTCTATCGTAATTGAAATTCGAGTCATATATAACAACATTATCATTTGTCTTTAATTTTACATCTATAAGATTAAGAGAAGAAAATATCATATCCTTAAAATAAGAGCTTAAATCAATCTTTTTCCTTAAGATAAGAGCTCATATATTTAAAATCCTTTTTCTGCATATTTTGGGGAGCAATATATTAGGTTAATAGTTAGGGCCGATAAGAGAAAGCAGAAAGGTCCTATAATGGCCGGATGTCTCAGAATGAATAGCATCATTCAACGTTTTCCCATACTTCTTCTTGTACTCTACCTTGATGTGGTGCATATCAAGCTCAGTCCTTGTAGCAACTATCCAGATTAGTGTAGAGTCATCTGTTCCCAAACCCCTCATTGCCTTTCGCAATACCTGCAAAACTCTTACATATTATATCAGGAGGAGGACCACTTAATTTTCTGGGGTTTGGATCCCGTCCTTACCTTAAGTATCCTTACCTTTAAAATTTATTGACATGTGTCTAATAATTAAATCAATGGGCTGAATTAATTTTATCTTTTCACGGAGTAAAGACATAAAAGTAAATCTAGTTCATTGATTTGTTTATTAGACACATGTCAATAGATTATGAAGATGATGACAAGGCGATGACACTTAGGTGAGGAGAGGATCCACATTCTAATTTCCAAAACACAGTAGGCATAGTTTAGCAGAAGGAAGCCAGAATTCTACCTTGGCAAAGTACATTGAAGAATTATCTGCACATCTTAGAATGACTAAAAGACTGTACTCAAAATTTCCGGATGTTTCCTTTCTTATTGCCTGCATTGTATGGACATTGTTTAGGCAACATATATATATATATATATATTGAAGATAGCTATTAATGACAGAGTTGTGGAAATTAATTAATGTACCTTTTCCAGTGGTTTTCCAAACATATTTTTGTAAGCAGAAATGAGAGCAGCCAAATGTGCTCTGCTTCTGTCAGTGAAAATGGGAATGAAGACCTTTTCAGCAACTGACTTTGTTTCCCCTGCTGTATTTATAGCTTTACAATCATCCTCTATCATCTTTGTTTGAATTTCTGGGCCTTCATAGCGCGTGGTATTTACAAATGCAAGCAGCAACTACACCAAAAACATTTCGAATTAAATTCCAAAGATTGAATGCTTTAATGCAAGAGAATGGTAGAGAGATAATTACCTTTTTATGATCACCATGAGCTTCTTTTTCTATATCTTGCATTAGCTGTATCTGGAAAATTGAATAATAAGCTTGTTTCAGCTGTCTTAACTGGGATGGAGTGCGAGAACATATTATATCAGTAGAACCTTTGTGATCGGTACTGATTGTTCCTTTTAAAGCCTCCTTCAACATGAGAGCATCTCGTGACACTGGATCTTCCACCCACAATACAGCCAATTTCTGAACCAATAAACAATATACATATGTTTGGTAATTTTATGGTAAAAGTTTAAAGATTAATTACAATGACTAAATTAGAAATGATTTTACAACCCTATTTCATTTTTATTTTAATTTTTTCATTAATTATATGTATTAAATCAATATTTAAGTAGAATATTTAAGTAGAATATTTAAATTAGAAAATAAAAATTCATAATAACAATAAAAATATTTTTAACAGATTTTATAAATCAAATCAATTTTTATAGAGAATATTTAATTTGATGATGAAATAAGATATATAAATGATTTTAGCTAGATTTCATAAGGATAATAGTGATATTTTAAAAAATTCATTAAATGCTGAAATAAATTATTTCATAATCACTTTCAAAAAGTAACCCCCGTCAAAATTTGTCAGATTATCTAATAATCACTTTTGGAAGTTTTACCAAACATCATTTTATTTCAAAATTAGAAAATAAACTGATTTTAACTTTTCAAAACAATACCAAACTGACCCTTAATTACGTTTATCAAAAATTCATTAAATGACATGAACCGCATATATATTAGAAGCCATGGATCCACCTGTTATGTACGTAATCCACATGTGAAGCACAAGAACATGGAATAAAGCTCACGTTGGTCAAAAAAAAAAAGATGAGAGTATATATTTAAAATTCAATTAATAGACTAGCATAATGTGTCACTTGTAATAAAAATATACAAATATTGAAATTTAACACTACGTGTATCTTAATTTATAAGAAAAGGATATAAATACCTTAAAATGGCCGTGAAGCTCGGAAGCTAAACGTTTTTTAAGTTCGTGAGAAAATTTAGATTCATACTCTTGTTGGATGGATTCAAGTTGTGCTGAATCCCTATGGGCAAGAATATTGATAATTGCAGTTTGGTCACACCCTAGTCCTGAAATTAAATAACAAATCAATAATGCTACACTTCAATTTTAAACACTGTCTAGATCTTCGTAATATAAATTTTGATGTACTAGTCATTAAATGGTAGTCTAAAAACTGCATTTAAATCTCTCTCAATTAAAAAAAAAAAACGATGCTCAATGTGACAATCAATAAAATCATGAGAATCTCAAAGAGGTTTAAGAAATTAATTTATCATTATTTTTCTGTTTTCTTCTGTACTAAATCGCTTCAATTGTTAGAGGATTGATTTTGTCGTTCAAATGATATGAACATTTTTGTGATGGAAGAAAATTATGTTCCCAAAACAACAGAAACAATTCAAGAATTAGAAAATGAAATCAGAAATATATTGATATATTATTAAAAAATTAAAATAAAATAAAATAAAATAAAATAAAAAATAAAAAAAAGAACATGCAAATGAAATGATAACAAATATAAAAGGAAAGATATAAATCTGAAAAATATTGGGGAAAAAATGATACCTTTAAAAGCAGCGTGGAGTTGCTTAGCATCCTCTCGGGCAGAAGGTAATGCTACAGGTATTAATAAGGTCGACATTTTCTCTGGAGGAAAACGAAGAAGAAAACAATTAATTTCTTCAGATGATTTTCTGTTTCAATTAGGTTTTAGCAATTCTGTTTCTGTTTCTGTTGTATTGGAATGAAAGAAGATGGAAAAGGGTGGTCAAACAATCTTCCTTTGTAATAATTCTAATTTTGCATTTCTGTTTATTTCTGGCCAAATGCCATATTTGAAAAATATATATATATATATATCTTTAAAAATAAATAAATAAAATTCAGAATCCAGACCAGGTAGAATTTAATTCTAATTTGAGATACCTATAATTAGATTAAAGTGGATGTAATAATATTTCTTTTTATTTTAGGGCAAATTGGGTGTACAAATTATTTGAGTTTGTTGAAAACTAAATATACGAAAGAGTAATACAAGGCTTCCCAAATTATTTTCCAAAAAACTTCTCAAATCATGTTGGTATGTAATTAAGTTGTCAATATCTTATAAATCAAGAGTTTATATGATGAGGGATATAATGACAACTCACATGCCAACATAATTTGGAAATTTTTTTAGGGAAAAATTTGGAAAGCCTGGCATTACTTTTTCATATATTTATTTTTCAACAAACTAAATAATTTGTAACCCAATTTGCCCTAAAATAAAAAATAAAAAAGAAATATTATTTTTAAAGATAATATTGATTCCATACTTGAATCTTCTTCTTCCTACTTTTTTTTTTTTTTTTTTTAAAGTATTACAATAGGATTTGATAAGATTATGAATCTTTATAATTGGAAAGTCTTTTAATATTTCTTTGCTTGCACTCCAAGAGCTTGTAATCCAAGTTGTATAGTTTGCTTGTTCTCCAATTTTCTTGTCCTCCAAGTTGTAATCAATATATATACATCAATACTGTAAGGATTCCCGGTTTTTGATTGGCTTATTTCGTGTGCAAACCACATATTGGGGTTGTTTGTAAAGGGTAGCTTAAGTGATAGGTGTTCATGCTCAATGACCCTTCTCAAGACCTCAAGGTGGACAAGCACTCAAAGGTATATCTTGTGCTTACTTTCTTATTGAAGAGATTTAGTTGCACACACTCACTTGTAATACTTGCATATGTATGCTTTACTTTAGTGTGCATTCTCTTCAAATGTCACTTTTCACACTAGCACATTGTTTGTCATATCTTGTTGTGTGTTTTGTGTCGTGTAATTCGTTTCCTGAATATGTTCGGAAACGTCCGCGCTCGCATGATAATGTGCTTGGTTTTGCGCGAAGATCGCCTTCGGAGAATGCCCTTGGCTTCTCCTTTGGTTTCACCATCATTGGTGAAACGGCGGTTTGATTGGCGGCCATTGACCGCCGAATGAAACCGCCGTTTGATTCCAGAAAGCTCTGGATTGAATCTGTGGTTACGATCGGCTATCAGGCCGCCGAATCGAAACCGCCGAATTGACCTGATGCATTTATTATTCTCGGGTTTGATTCTGCGGTTTAATCGGCGGCCTGGCCGCCGAATTGAAACCGCCGAATTAGATATTTTAGGTCGGTTTCATTTTTGGGTTTTGATCGGCGGTTTCGATTGACCGCCGAATGTACCCCTGCTTCTCGGGTTCAATTCGGCGGTTACATTCTGCGGCCACAACCGCAGAATGAAACCGCCGATCGGTGATTTCAAGGGCATTTTGGTCTTTTCACTTGCCCTGTTCTTGATGCCTATAAATATCATACTTTCTCATATCTCTAACTTAGTTCTCTGACTCTAAAAGAACCCTAAACTTGAAAGAGAGATTTTTGAGAGGAAATCAAATCAAGAACTCATTTTTATACACTCAAACCATACACATGTGCATCAAAGATCATCTAAGCATTTTCTAGCATAGTTAGTTTGCTTAGTTGCATGGTTTTTGGTCATCACACTTCCCTTGGTATGTTCTTCACTTTTATCATTGTGATTTAGTGTTTTATTTATCAAGGCATCTCTTTTATCATTTGAATGATCTTAGATTAATATCTTATATTCAAAATAGAGATGTTTGTGATGACATGATTGAGTGTTGTATTGTGATAGCTATCTAGTTTTTTATAATCTATTGTTAGCTAAGCTATTTGACCTGTCATTTAGCCATTGATATCTAGGATTGCATTTGTTGCCATATTATCATCCTAGATAAGCATATAGGGTTGCCTAGCTCTTATTGCATTCATTGAGTATTGTTGAATATTCACATAGGTTGTATAATCTCTTTATTGAGAATTTAAGTCTTGTTGACTAAGGTTGCTTAGGCCACAAGCAAGATGGACTAGAGCCACTTTTAAAGGCCCGCGTGGTAGAAGTGGGGGGTTACAGACCGGAGTGTTAGACGAGGTCTACATAGGTTGTAAACTTCATTTCAATTAGTGGATTTCGAGGTTCAAGTGTGGCGCACTAAACAGCCCGTGGTTTTTTCCCAGTGGTTGGGTTTTCCACGTATACATCAAGTGTCATTTATAATTCCGCACCATATTACACTTGTTGTTTTTATATTGACTATTAGGGGCTTTTTCGGAATATTGACCTTAAACGAAAATTGGGTGAAAACTAGTTAAAATCTATTCACCCCCCCCCCCTCTAGATTAATATTGTATACACACCGTGTTAATTTGTGAACTTTCAAATACATACAAACCTCATTCATCTTGAGGCTTACAAATATTATCTTTTATTTAATATTGTTTCATGGTATCAGAGCATTAAAAAGTCTCACCACTATCTCTCATTCATATATATATATATATATTTTCTGTTTTGCATTCTTATCATGAGTTCCACTTCCAATATGCCAATTGGCCCCTCTTCTTCTCTCATACCGAATATCACAAACTCTGTTTATGTTCGTCTTGACCGAAACAATTATACTTTATGGCTTGCTCAAATTGTCCCTCTTCTTCGAAGCAAGAACTTGCAAAAATATGTCAATGGTGAAAGTTCTTGTCCTCCTGCCTTTGTCAAAGATGAAACTGGTAAAGATACTACCACAGTTAATCCCGCTTATCAAGAATGGATTCAGCATGATCAGCTTTTTCTCTCATGGATTAATGGCTCACTTTCTTTGCCTCTTCTTAGCACTGTTGCACGTTATACTTCTGCCTTTGATGTATGGGTGTCGTTGTAAGAATGTTTTGCCTCTCAAAATCAACAAAGAGTTATTGAGTTGCGCTCTGAATTGGTTACTACCCGAAGGGGTGATCTTTCTATATCTGATTTCTTAGATAAAGTACATGCTATTGCTAATAATCTTTCTCTCTCTGGAAGTCCAATTTCTGATCAAGATTTGGTGGCCATCATTATGAGCAATGTTGGTCCTCTCTATGAAAATACCATTACCTCGGTTCAAGCTCGTGAAACTCCCATCACATATTCCGGCCTTGAAACACTACTACTTAGTGCAGAGTGTCGTTTGAATTCCTTACAGCAGCAGCAAGCCCCTACCGAATCTACTGTAGCTATAACAGCATCTCGTGGTGGTCAAACTGGTCGGGGAAGCCGTAATTATTCTCGCAATAATGGTGGCCATGGCTCTTTTCGCGGTCGCGGTTTTAATGGTGGTGGTTCATTTCCCTCTAACATTCGCGGTTCTTCTTCTTCGGCCTCCAACAATATGGGTGCTACTAATTCTAGAAATTCTTCTGGATCTTTTTCCAATGGTAATCGTTTGCAATGTCAAATTTGTAACAGAATGGGACACTCACCACTTATTACTTGTGTCACTGTGCCTCCAGATGATCCTTCTCCCTCACATCCTATGATTACTCGAGCAAAGGCTGGTATAGTGAAACCAAATCCAAAATATGCTAATGTTGTTTCCATAACTAATGATGTTGTTGAGCCTTCTGGTTTTGCACAAGCCAATAAAGATGAACAATGGCGAACAACAATGGGAGAAGAGTTCAATGCTCTTCAGCGTACTGGTACATGGGTGTTGGTTCCTCCTCATCCATCTTATAATGTTCTTCCAAATAAATGGGTGTATCGAATTAAGCGCAAGGCTGATGGTAGTATTAAGCGTTATAAAGCTCGTTTGGTGGCTAATGGTTTTCATCAACAACATGGTCTTGATTTTGGAGAGACTTTCAGTCCGATGATTAATCACTATATCATACGTCTTATTTTGGCTATATCTGTCACAAATAAGTGGCCTGTTAGACAATTGGATGTTCAAAATGCCTTCTTACATGGCTATCTTCAAGAAGATGTGTACATGCGTCAACCTACAGGTTTTGTTGATCCACAGTTTCCTCATTTTGTGTGCAAGCTTCGACGTTCTCTCTACGGTCTTAAGCAAGCCCCGAGAGCATGGTTTTAATGCTTCTCTAATCATTTGGAGCAATTGGGCTTTCGTGAATCCCTTGCTGACTATTCCATGTTTATTTATTCTCATGGTTTAGTTCTTATTTATCTTCTTATCTATGTTGATGACATTCTTATTACAGGGAATAGTCCCTCACATATTGATTGGTTGATTAGCCACATGGGTCAACTATTTTCCATGAAGGATCTTGGTCTTTTACACTACTTTTTGGGCATTGAAGCTACTCAAACTCCATTAGGGCTTCACTGGTGTCAATCCAAGTATGTTACAGATCTTTTGGGTCGTACAAAATTTTTGGACTTCAAGCCCATGACTACACCAGCAGTGAGTGGTCATCGTCTTAGTATCTTTGATGGTGATTTGCTTCCCAATCCTACTGAGTATCGAAGTGTTGTAGGTGCTTTACAATATCTTACGCTTACACAGCCTGACATCTCTTTTGCTGTTAATCAAGTTTGTCAATACATGCATAGACCTACATTTACCCATTGGATTGCAGTCAAACAGATCTTACGCTATTTGAAGAGCACTTCTACACATGGTCTTCTTTATTCTCCAGGTTCTTTGACTCTACAAGCTTATTGTGATGTTGATTATGCTGGTGATCCTGATGATCATCGCTCTATTGGTGGTTCTGTCTTTTCTTGGGTCCTAATCTCATCTCATGGAGTTCCAAAAAGCAAGGAGGGGTTTCTCGTTCTAGCACTGAGGCTGAGTATCGTCAACTTGCTTATACGGCTGCCACTATTTCTTGGTTTCGTTCTATTTTTAAATATTTACATCTTCATCTCACTTGTCCTCGCATTTGGTGTGATAACATTAGTGCAATCTCATTGGCTTCTAATCCTGTTTTTCATGCACGCACTCGCCATGTCGAAGTTGATTATCATTATGTTCGTGAAAAGGTGGTTCGAAAAGAGCTCGAAGTTTGTTATGTGTCTACTCAAGATTAGCTTGCCGATTTCCTTACTAAAGGATTATCTACTTCTCGCTTCCGTTACTTGATTTCCAAGCTTCCAGTTCGTCCTCATCCTGTCAGCTTGCGGGGGTGTGATAAGATTATGAAATCTTTATAATTGGAAAGTCTTTTAATATTTCTTTGCTTGCACTCCAAGAGCTTGTAATCCAAGTTGTATAGTTTGCTTGTTCTCCAATTTTCTTGTCCTCCAAGTTGTAATCAATATATATACATCAATACATGCAAACCTCATTCATCTTGAGGCTTACAAATATTATCTTTTATTTAATATTGTTTCAGGATTGACGTAACCAATCGAGATCAAACAATACATATGCGGTTTGGATATCTACTCCTGTAATACATATGCGGCCCAGATATCTACTCCTACAAACTGAGAAGAAAACTACCCACACATTTTTATAAAACGCGCATGGTCGGATTTGAACAACACATCAAAGACATAAAATAAAAATCTTTAAAAATCTCACAATAAGTCTTAAATTTAAAATACACCTGCACAATCCATTCATCTCCATTTTTTCAATCAACTTGGGAAACTTTGGGACTTTTGAACCCTTTCATGGCACCTCCTACTTCTCTCTAAATACCGCAATGATATAGTTTTTTCTTATAATTTTTGTCTTCCAATTTTGGAATTTAAGGTAAGTAGTTGAATTATATATATATATATATATTTGTTTTGAAAAAATTGCTATTAATTTACCAATTACGACTATAATTTTAGTTAATGAAAACTCTCTGGTATCATAAAAATTCACCATTAAAATGAAAACATTATTTAATTTAAATAGTATGACATTTTACCGATACAAAAATTTCATATTAGCCTACCCACAAAAAGATTTCCGGTTTTGACCCTGTGTGTAATAGTAAGTCCTATGGTCTGAAAAGTTGATGTTAGAAACTGATGTAGGACAGTTGGCGTTGGATTTTGAAGAAGAGATGGACAGAAAACTGTCCAAAAGGGGTGCTCCGAAGAAACGGGCATAACTTTTAGCTCGGTTGTCAGATTTCCTATTATAATATGTTTTCGGAAAAGGTTTTCAGAGCTCTACAGCAGGGCAACTGAGGTTCCCCCGGTTGACGTCATTTGCGTCCTCAACGGAGCTGTTTAAGTTAGGTTGTCGGGCAGCCGAAGTTTTTAGTGTTTTTATTTGTTTTCCGTTTTGGTTTAGTTTGAGGATATTTTAGTCTTTTTGCTTATTTTAGGGTTTCCTGAGTCTATTTAAGGCTCTTTTTATCAGTTTCGCATTATTGAATAATATTATTATTTTGGTTTCAATTGAATTTACTGGTGGATTCCAGATTGTGAGAACTTAGAGTTTACGCTGGTAAATCCTTTACTTCCGTTCTGCGTCAGAAACATGGTGAAGTCTTATGAAGAATCGGAGTTAAAGATTTGACACAAAGCAAGACAATAGATAGAGAGTGAGAGTGAGACCTTTCCAGAGCTTCTTGAGTAGAGAAGTTAGATACATAGCCTAAAATAGGTCGGCAATCAATACAAGCAGTGAGGGGAGTAAAACAATTCCATACAGCTTCCAAGTTAGACACTTAAGTGGGAAACTCTATACAGTAATAGGCGTAAGTCCATGTCCTAGAGCATCCGAAGGGATGTTAGATACTTAGGTCACTACTACAAAAAACGCAAAAGAAATCGGTTATTTTACATGGAAGAAATCGGTTTTTAAAATTTTTAAAACCGATGTCTATTTGAGTGATTTAGAAAAAAGCGAGCTAAAGACATCGGTTTTTAACCGATGTAAAAGCATGAGAAAACACATCGGTTATATATAAAACCGATTTAAAAACCCTGACGTAAAATTAATGAATTATAAAAATTAATCTCGCCGTCCGACCGCTCCATCGTCCGGCCACCGTCGTCCGGTTGCCACTGCCAGCCTACCCCACCATCCGGCTGCCGCCGCCGGCGGCCACCGTCCGACCACAACTGTCGGCCAACCCCACCTCTAATAATAATCACAATTAATCGTCAATATGAGGAATCGAACTTGCAACCTCAGAGTCAAAGTGGTAAAGCCTTTACCGCTTGACTACAAGATTGAATGTGTTAACTATTGCACAATATTTATATGTAACCTATATGAGTTGTTAGAAATAGAAATAAAAAATAAAAACTTGTTTGATAAATTTAAATTTACTCAACTAATCAAAATTCTAATTTCTACTACAAACATCTATTAAAAAATTTTATTGGTGGGTTTATTTTTCATTTCATTTTTTGTGTGGTTTTGCATGTGTTTTGCTAGAGATATTTTTGTGCAAACTTTTTTCTTAAAACTGTATCTTTTGGTAATGAAATAATTTTTTTCGTCCATGTTGGGTTCTTAAATTTTTCGATACGAATCCAACGGTATAAAGAACATAAAATTTTGGGCGGTATTTTGAAAGTTATGAACAATTATTTAGTCAAAGGTCAGAAGTGATTGGAGATATTTTTGTGCAAACTATTTCCTTAAAACTGTATCTTTTGGCAAGGAAATAAATTTTTTTGTCTATGTTGGGTTCTTTAATATTTTGATACGAATCCAAAGGTATAAAGAACGTAAAATTTTGGCCAGTATTTTGAAAGTTATGATCAATTATTCAGTCAAAGGTCAGAAGCGATTGGAGATGATCAATTTTTGTGAAAACTTTTACCTTAAAACTGTATCTTTTGGTAAATAAATAAATTTTTTCGTCCATGTAATGTTCTTCAATTTTTCGATACGAATCCAACGGTATAAAGAACGTAAAATTTTGGCCAGTATTTTGAAAGTTATGATCGATTATTCAGTCAAAGGTCAGAAGCGACGCGAATCCGCGAGTGAGATGTTTTCATCGCTCATTTTTACACTTTTCCAAATCGATTTTTGGAATATTTTCTGAACGAAAAATGTTTTTTTGCATGTCTAATTTCTTTTATCCAAATTTTAGAAAATAACGTTGAGTATTTTTAGAGATGTGCACTTGAATGTGGACATAGGTCAGATTTGAATTTCAGCAGAATTTTGCTTTTGAATCCATATCGGTTTTCCCAAAAACCGTTTGAAAACTAGTAAAGCGGTAAGCTTAAGATTCGTTCCACAGGGATTAGGTTAGATTAATCAATTTGCTATCTAATCTAAGTTAGTCTAACTAGTGTGCAATAACGTAAATCATGATTAATGGGATAGTGTGTGGTTTGAGAAACCACCAAACAATGCATGTAAAGTAAATATACAAAAATGTAAAGAGAATATGAATGGAGATAGGAATCCAATACAAACAACTTAGATAAGAAAATGAGTTTAAACAATTAAGAGAGGTTTAGGGAAATGATAGAGTAGCTAATGGACCATTAAGCAATTCATACAAAACTTCATTAACGCACAATCTACACAATCAAGGACCGATCTCATTCGAAAGTGTTGTTTAGGTCGTCACTACGAACCCTAAATAACTTCCCACCAAAATGCCTAACCGATTAAGGAAAGGGGGTCAAGGTGGGATCGGTTAGTGACGATCGAATGGCCTAGGCAATTGGGGTGATATCCCCACCAACAACCTAACCTATTCACTATGTGCTCTAATCAATCAAGTGTGTCAATAACTTAACCAATTTTATCACAAATAAATCCTACAACATATTGTAATCAACAAGTGTGTCAATACTCATTTAATCACATAAGTGCAAGATCTAATTAAAAAGTAAATAGAACTATAATTATGCAAACATAATATCCAAAGCTTTAATAAATACTCAATGTCCAAATAATCTCTCAAATCATCCCCCTAAAATGGGGGTTTAATTATACATAATAACAAACAAGAAAAGGAAGTAAAATGTAGAGAAATCACTCTTGGGTCTCTCTTGTAAGCTTAATCTGTTAGGATTATGCTCAATAGCAAGAGTGTACTATTGTAATTAACAATCTTTTTCATATTAATAAAGTGATTTCTGGTTTAAACAAATCTTATAGCATTTATAGTTTAATATTATAATTGTCAAAGTAAATAATCATAAGGTCTAAAGACTATGAGAAAAGAAGAATTGTTCGTACATCTGGATATGTATGTGGTAGACACAATTCTTTAGTTAGTCTTGAATATTGTTCACAACTTAAGTTAAAAGTTGGGCACCTTTATCTTGTTAAAGTTGTAGAATTCTTTTGCTAGCATTTGAGTGGGATCAAATGAGATATGATGAGTCTAAAATCATTGGAGTGTCTTCGAGCAAAAGAATCTAGTGCACTAGGTGCATTGAACTGGATCACAATGAAATACTTTATCTATAACCGTCAGTAGATAAAAGTCTTTTCATTATCAAGACAATCGGAGAGTCTATCTTAATCCTAAGATAAATGATGGACTTATGGTTGCAAGTGATATCATTTGAGTTATCAATGAGTACGATTATATCGCATAGTCTATCCTCGATAGTTTGGTGATATTCATTTGTTAATCGATAGAGGACTTCATTTATAGATATGGACATCGTGGCTCCATTTATTAAATGAGAGTATAATATCATCATATGGATGTTTTGAGGTAATTAGATATTAAATCTCAACGTTGAGTTTTCGATAGTGTCTATTGACAACATGGCTTCTGGACAAGTCAAAATATCCAAGTTTAAAACATGGTCATATGAGTAAATATGGTAACTTGGAGAGTTATAGGCGGTCTATGAACTCTTGGCGATTATTGATATTAATCACGAGGATACACTATCTCCAACATGATTGCCTAGGATATGAATGAGGAACATCTTCCTTTTCTGTCTTTATTTAAGAGTTCAATTTTAGCTCTTTAGTGGAATGAGTTAAAATTAATGGATCGGACCTAAGTGAATCATTTGTTGATTGTGATTAGGTTATGTCTATTGAAGCTTAAATTTAGATAGCCCGCCAAGATCCCCAATCCACACGGACTTGTATGGATCACTTGATATATTCTACCGGACCAATTTATGGGTCCATTTAGAATTGCATTTAATATATTAAGAATATAATTTGCACATTATTTATTTAATGGGCTGCTCAATTATATTAATATATTAATGAAAGGTATGTGGGCTTGTTTCTTTTAGTAAGAATGGGTCTGGTTCACATGTGGGCTTTTTATTTAAAGTCCAATGGATCAAATGAAATAAGAAAATAATATATGGCCCATTTGTATGAGTGGGGCGGCAAGGTGTTTTATTTAACCTAATATATTATTTTGTTTCATTGTTTTAATTAAATAAGAATTAATTGATTTATAAATTAATTGTTTAATTAAGAAACAAATCTTTTATGATTAGGAAATATGATTCCTAGAGTTATACTATTGGTAGTAGTATACTAAAATTAAAAGACTTGTTTGATAAGAAAATAAATAATTAATTTTATTTATTTAATCAAATAAGAAGTCTTTTTATTTAGTCAAATAAAAGAATAAAATACCTATGAGTTGGATTAGGGTTTGAAGTCTTAAACTAGATGTGAATTAGGGTGCAACACAAACTCCTTTTTTGGCTCGTGATTTGCTGCAACCCTAGTCCATTTTGAGGAAGATTTTCGGCCACCCTAAAAGAAAAAGAGGAAGAAAATTTGGCCACCTATATATTTGTACTTATAGAATTCGGCCACAATGAGTGAAAGAGTGAGTGGTGCTTGATTCCATCTTCTTCTTCTTCTCAATTCATAGAAAGGATTATTTAATTCTACTAAAACATAAAAGAGTGAATAGATTATTTTTTGATGGTACACTAATTGCTTGTTCATCAATAAGCTTGTGTGTACAACATTGATTTAGGTTCACGCGAGTTTCAATCATTAGATTGAGAACTCAAAAGTGACCGGAATAATCTTAGTCTTCTTTTGATTGTTTTGTGACTAACAAAAAGAAAAGAAAAGTTTGTTTGTCCATTCTCAGGTTTGCAATTCAAAGAAAAAGGGAGACCACGCTCCTAGGTGATTCACGTTCGTGCTAGGATTGAAGATCTTGCGGATTACCATCGACGTAAGTCAATCGGATCACGCAACAAAAGGTATTCTTCTTTTGTTGATTATATACATGTTTAATTAATTAAAGGGTTAAGGTTCATAAAAAGGAAAAAATTTTAAAGTTACTAAATCTATTTTTAGTCTCACTTCCGCTGCGTGTACTACGGTATTTTTCCCTAAAATTGGTATCAGAGCCTGGTTGAACCCTTTTAATTAATTAACGTATATATACGTGAATCTATTTCTTTTTATTGTGATTATGCATGTTTAGAAAGAGATGGCACTCTAGGTATTCGCATATATAATTACATGTGGATGCATGGAATTATATATGTTTATGTGGATTGTTATTGCTCGATTTTGGTCCTAGATTTTCAATGTAATTTTTGTTTCGGAATTGTAACAAGAAGGGTGGTCTATCATCGCCATAATTCCTTCTTGGTAGTTGCTAGGTTTTATTTGTTTATTTATTTTTAGTGCAGTTTTTTACTGCAGTTTTTTTTTTTTTAATTTTTGTGCAGTTTTTTGTTTGTAAAAAGTACTGCAGTGAATAAAAAAAAAATTACTGCAGTATTTTATTGTTTAAATAAAATTGTAATACGTTCTACATCGAAGAATCGAAGACGTGAAGAAAAAGGAAGCAACCGGAACTAAGAACGAGCACCGTGCGCACCCTAGGAGTGGATTGGGCTGTGCATGGCAAGCCCATTACATGGTGGGCTGCGCACGGCAGCCATGTGTAGCCTATGCGCAGCCCCTTTGTGGGGTTGTGGGCTGTGCACGCCTATGGGAGGAGGCCGAAGGATGAGCATATGGTTGATGGGCCACTTGAAGATCTTGTATTCCTAAACAATTGTAATTTACTTGTTTTTCTAGGATGGGCCAAAATTGTTGCTATTTAATTTTTGCTTTAATATTACAATATTTGTTATTGTATGATAACATGACATATAGAATAGGAGTGCCACTCATATATCTCTTTTGGTATGAACATGCATTGAATGATTTAGGTATCTAAATTGGCATGTAGATAACTTGGTAAATCATTCTACGGGATTTAATCACACGCCTTAAATAATTGAGTGGGAGAAGGTGTTTTTGTAACACCTATGGCTTCCAAGGTTAGTTGAGCTTAATTATTTATTGGTAATCCCCCCAAGAGGTGTCCATGAATGGAATTTAGCAACATACTTCCTTACAAGGATAGACTAGACAATGGACTCAAACGAGATCTACTCCCAAGGAGGGATTTTTGTGAGAGAAAATTGAGGGTCGATATATTGGTAACACACTCAATGTAATTTTAATGATATCCTCCCAAGAGTTCTTGTCAGTAAAATTGCAAGGCTAAAATTGAAAATACTGGTTGTTATGTTAACAATTAGGTGGGACCTAGTCTAACTAGTAAATGGTGCGAACTCCCAAAGGAGGCGTAACATTTATGGGTGTTGGATCACCGTTGAATTTTTATGATTGAGTTATTTATTTAATTCGAGATAAATATTTAAAGTGCTTTATGATGATTATTTACTTATATATGTTTTGTTTTTATTCAGAAATCATGACCCCATCACTTATGAACATCTTGAAAGATAACACTTTAACTGGAGATAATTATGTCACATGGAAAAGGAAAATTGGGTTGTTGCTGCAAAGTGAAAAACATAAGTTTGTTCTAACTACTCCTAAAACACCTGCTCCTAATAATGAATCTAGCATAATGCAAAGTGAAAGTTCACACAAATAAATAAATGCGTGTGCGTGTGTCTTTTAAAAACGACATAGAGGGTGTGTGAATGGGTTGTTAATCCGTTATTACCAAATTTTCGGATTAGTCAATATTACAAATATAACCCAATTCACAAAACAATAATCAAGTGTAATAAGGTGCGGAAATATAAACAACACTTGATTTTTACGTGGAAACCCTCAACAGGGAAAAACCACGGGCTATTATAGTGCGCCACACTCGAACCTCGAATCCACTAATTGTGATAGCGTATACAACCTAATCCCGGTATGACGGCCTAATCCTGGCCTATATCCCGCTACCACTACCCGCAGGCCTGTAAAAGTGGACCTAGTCCAATTTGCTCATGTGACCACCTAATCCCGGTGTACGACCTAATCCCAGTCTATCACACAAGACTTACTTCTCCGAAGAGATCAACACCCTATGTGAATATGCAATGATATCCAAATATGCAATAAGAGCTAGGGTACTCTAGATGCTTACCTAGGATTATATGATGACAATAAAATCAATCCTAGATATGAAAATAGCTATATGACATGGCATACAACTTTAGCTAAATAAAGGATAACCAATCCTAGATACAAAGCTATCAAAAATAACCCACAAACATTCAAAGGATTAACTAGTTGATTAAAACACAATCTATCAACCTAGTTATCAATAAAGCACACAAGAATGTTTATGGCATAGCTTTTAGGCAATAATGACCTAATCAATTAAGCTATGTTAAAATAAACCCAATCAACACATAATCTCAATCATGTATGTAGAAATTACTCAAGAACATACAAGTAATAAAAGAGATAAAATTGATAAGTAAAAACACTAAAATTAGATGAGATTAGTGTTCAACAAATCATACCATGTGTGTTGAAGAAGACCCATGCTCAAATGATGTTGAATGATGCAAGATGGAGATGGGTTTTGGGTTTAGAGAGTTAAAGAAGCAATCTTGGTGCTTTCTCTCTCAAGAATATGGAGCCTCTCTCTCTAGGGTTTCATTTTGTGGCTCACACCTCAAAATGATGAGAAAGATATGTATTTATACTGCCCAAGTGAAACTATGTCGTTTTGGAAGAAATAGAAAAACTATGGGCATTTTCGCGGTACTCGCGACAGTGCAGTAGCTCAAGATTCGAGTGCTCCGAAACATGACCAAACAACATTGAAACCTTTCGTATAATATATTGTTGGAAAGGTATGGATGTTTAATTTCTACTCGTTTTTACAGAATGACATTTCAGTATCTGTAGAAAAAGTTATGGTCAATTGAGTGACCAAAGGTCAGAAACGGACAACAACATAGTTGCCCTGTTTTGGTGGTCACTTTGGAGATTTCAAAACCAATCCAAACGGTCATGAAATATTACGAATAATATACCGTTGGAAAGGTATGTGTGTCTAGTTTGTACAGAAATTTTCAAAACTCATTTTAAAGTTTTTCATAAAACGTTATGGTCACATGACCATACATAGGTCAGTTTTGAAAATCATTTAAATCATTGAAATCCAATCTTTTGAACCTAGACACTTCACTCCAAATAACCAAACCGAATCTACCACTTATCCAAGAGAAGAATGAGACCTTCTCAAGTGGTCAACCATCGTGCTAAGACATGCACACCATCATGCAAGCACGGACATTTCCGATCACTCAAACGGAAACGAATTACATCACACTTAAAGATAACAAACATGAAGTGCAAGTGTGGGAATTGAATGCATCCTAATGCCTATCATGTCATGACATTATCATAGAACAAGATGCAATCAATTCAAATAAGCATGGATAAAATTCATGACTTTGCATCCTAATGCCTAAACATATCATGGCATTTTAATGAGATAGATGCAATTAAATAATCAAGCATGAAGAGATATTCAACAATTAAGAATGCACACATATAAAACACACAACATACAAGAATAAGAGATATGCATGAGTTGTGTGTGTGTGCAACTAGATCTCTTTAAAGCAAGTAAGCACTAGAATATACCTTTTGTGCTTCTTCTCTTGAGGTCTTGAGAGGGCCATTGGATGATCACCAATTCCTAGGCTACCCTTACATCAACCCCAACATGTGGTTTGTCCACGAAACAAGCCAATCAACAAATGAGAATCCTTACACAAAGAGATGAGTATGAGCAGTGGAAGACTTCAGATGATATGGCCAAATGTTATATTATGGCCACTATCTCCGACGTGTTGCAACAGCAGCATGAAGGAATGGAGTCCGCTGCTGATATAATGATGTCTCTAGAGGAGATGTTTGCTATGAAGTCCAGGACGACTAAGAGAGAGGCAGTGACTACTTTTATGAATCTTAGGATGAAACCTGGACAGGCTGTGAAGGATCACATGATGAAAGTCATAGCACATCTCAAAATTGCTGAACTGCATGGCGCTGAGATAGATGGTGAGACAAAAATTGATATGGTTGTCAATTCATTGTCAGATTCCTTTGATCAGTTCAAATTGGACTACACTTTGAACAAAAAGGAATACACCTTACAAGGCCTGATGCAAGATGTTCAAAGTGCTGAAAAGATCCTTGCAAAAAGCAAAGGTCAAGAGATTCATATGGTTGGTAAAGTTGCTACTGTTAAGACCCGTCAGAAGGTCAAGAAACAACAGAAGAAAAAGCAACTTGGGCCTACCAAGAAGGAGACCAAGAAAGTAACCAAGATCAAAGGGAAATGCTTCCTTTGTGGTGAAGAGGGACATTGGAAAAGAAATTGCACAAAGTCCCAGAACAAGAAGAAAGAAGGTAATGTGAATTATCATGAAACATGTTTTTTGGTAGATTCTACAGATTCTTGGATCATAGACTTTGGAGCCACTAATCATGTTTGTTATTCCTTGTAGGGGTTCCAAGAAAGGAGAAGGCTGAGTAAGAATGAAATCAATTTGCACTTGGGCAACGGAACGTTAGTGTCTGCAAGTGCAGTGGGAGATATTAGAGTTTGAAATTCCCTTTAAAGTTTAGTGTTTTATACCTAGAGGGGGGGTGAATAGTTATAGTCCCAAATTCTTCCAATATTCAAAAAGATGTGGAATATAAGAATGAAAATGAATACTTGTAATGATATAGCAATTGTATATTATGAATCAATTCATGTAAGCATCAATATACAAAAGAATCAATACAAGAGAACATATGGAAGATAAGGAAATATAAAGCAAAAATGAGACACAATGTTTTTACGTGGTAAAAACCTCAAAGAGGAAACATCCACGGGTTGAATCCACAACCACCGGCAAAGCGAATCCACTATATGAAAAGAACTTACACACTCAAAGCTATCAACACTATGATATCCACTTCAAGCTATCAAATCCTAATCACCTCTCAAAGGCCTAGTGAATTACCTAGCCTACTCTCTATCTAAGATGTATCCCACACCTCTAGAGAGCAACTTCCTATCCAAGACTAAAAAGCCTCTAGGAAGATTTCTTTGCTTAGCAATCTAGATCAAGAGATCCTAGTTAAGCTATCCTAGCTCAACCATCCGGAGTATTCAAACTCCTTGCTAAGACTTCTTGCTTAGTTATCCGAATCACCTTGATTCTAACTAAGGCTTCTTGCTTGGCTATCCGGAAACCTTTCCTAGCCAAGTCTTCTTGCTCAAGTCAAATAGGCTTCACTCACCTTGACAAGAAACTTCAACCTATTACAAGGCAATGATCTAGGTGATGCAAATGATGCAAGCACACACAAATAGAGTAAGTAGATCAAACACACTCTATGAACATGCTTAATGATAATCTAGAATATACTATCAACACACAATCACAAATCTATCTAGAAATCAAAGCATGTCAAAACAATAAGAACAAGATTACGATATTCAATATATGTCACAAACATCTTAGTTCTTATATCAAGAAATTGAGCCTAGAAGATAACATGAAGCACATTATAAAAACAATTTCTAGAATCAATTTCAATCAATCTCAAGTTTAGCAAAAATGTGTTTAAGAGAAATCACAAAGCTAAACTCAATTAACTAATCAATCATACAAC
Organism: Acer campestre; assembly: GCA_954870605.1. Lineage (NCBI taxonomy): Eukaryota > Viridiplantae > Streptophyta > Magnoliopsida > Sapindales > Sapindaceae > Acer > Acer campestre. The sequence goes on along the minus strand of OX940806.1, from coordinate 11,959,830 downwards.
CCTAGCATATGATCTAACATACTTCTCAACATATTTCAACAATCAAATAGAAAGAATCATAGAGATGATCAAATGAAATTGCAAGAGAAGAAGTATCACATACAACTAATGACCTCGTACTGAAAATCAGAGTGCTGCGAAAAATGACGAAATCAATTGCCTCTGAAAATGCTTGAGGATTGTAGCTCTTGTTGAGACCAACAATTTTGGCTTTTGAATCACTCAATTTCAAGTTCGTATGAAGAAGTTATGATCAAAGTAAGTAAGTCAAAAACATGAACATTTCTGCAGAAATTTCAGATTTGATCTTGTTCAAGTTATAAAAAAATGGAGGGAAGAGAGGTCATTTGAGGAGGAGAGAAGAGGGGCAAAATTGTCCAAATTTTAGGGGGACTTCAGACAGCCCACGTGTGGTCAGCGTGTGCCACACGTGGCCAGAGAGGAGCTCTGGCCGTGTGGCACACGTGGTCCACACGTGGCCACCTCTTGCTTGGCTTTTGGCCGAGCAACCTCCTCGCGTTCTTCAGCCGTATTCGGGCATCCGAACTCTGAATTCGAATCCGTTTTCGGATTACGATCCGTGACTCCCTTACGCATGACGATGACTAAAAAACTTTGGCAAATGGTTGAGAATTCATCTCGGAAAATGACGACGAACACAACTCAACGAATGAGAACGAAAAGTAGCGTAGCTACATCGTTTGGACTCGAAACTTAACGTATGAGTAACCGAAATGACCGGAACTCAATAAGGAATCAAATAAGACCATTTTCAAGTCCAAAACACAAGAAACACAAACATACAAACACAAGTTCACATATGAATGCCATTTCCTAGACATAGTCCTAGAACATGCAACTCTAAAATGTATGAGCATTTGAGTACAATGCATGAGCATACAAAACCATGTGAATGTGTTATATAAATGGTGCACAACGATGCAGGGACACACATGTATGAATTGTGTGTGTGTGCGCTAACACCTTGCAAGAGGAAGAAGAATCTTGATACCTTAGCATCCAAGTAAGCGATGTTCCCCTTAAAGACGATATTTGCACAAGATGTTACTTCTTCACCTTTGAGGCTCTTTTCTTCTAAGAAAAACTTAAGCAACTACTAATACAAATATAGAGCGTTTTGCAATGGAATCAAGCCAATACAAATAACGGATCTTACAATCTCCCCTTTTGGCTATTCCATGGCAAAACCTCATCCTCACCATACATTGATCACTCCAATAGACTCAATGTTGATAGCATTCTCTCATCCTCACATTACAAAGAGATCCCTAGACTAAAAGGTCTTTAAAACTTCTTGAGTCTTCAAGAATCCCTTCTTTGAACTTCAAAACACCTATGAGAAAAGAAACAACCAACAAGAGAACTTCTTCCAAAGAAGAATGGTGAGAAACTATCACATAAGCAAAATAAAACTTCCCTTATCTCAAGTAAATAAATGTTAACACATTAAAAACTCTCCCTTAAACACCTTAACACAAATAAGACAAGAATTCTTTTCTCCCCCTTAAGACAAGAATTCTCCCCCTTAAGACAAAGTCTCCAATAAGCACAAAGGTGAGGTATACAATTTCTCCCCTTTTTTGTCAAGGAATAGTCAAAGGGCACAAGAGATAGTTAATGAGATATTAAGCAAACAAATCGTATAGAAAGCGTAGTTGAATAAACTAAAGCTCCCCCTTAACATATGCTCCACATATTATCACCAAGTAGATTTGTTCACAAGGGACTCATACATTCACACATTCAAGCAATAAGAGAAAATATTTCATCACTTTTCAAAGACCAAGAGAGAATCATAGATTTTCATTAATCTCTCAAAAATATTCTCACATTGTCAATGAATCAAGCACATAAGCAAAATATGTGTGTGTGTGTGAATGCTTCTCACATATATAGAAGGAGTAATTGTGATATCAACATGCAAACAATTTCCACACCTATCCAACTAAAGCTTTTCCAAAAATAAGTCAAACCGATATTCATCCCGGTTTTTGCTTTCAAAGAATAGTTATCAACATGTGAGCGTGTGTGTGCATGTGGCTCGTTTTCCCGTTTCTATTTGTCAACCCGAGCTTTTCACAATTCTCAACTATACACCATTAAGCCTTTTGATTTTCATTTCTTTTAGGCTTAGAATCAAAGATTTTTTTAAAAAAAATGATTCTTTTCAACTCTTCTTTGATTTTTCTAACAAAAGCATATACACCTCTTGGCGGCTTTCACTCAACACAAAGGCGTAGCCCTTTCCAACATTGGGCGGCTTCATAACCAATGCGTGTAGCCCTTTCCAAGAGGGTGCTCGTTGAATACTATGTAGTGCTGAAGCAAAATGGATACATATCATAGGTCATTTATCATGTACTAAGCAATAGGCTTCTAAATGCATCCACTATCTACACATATTCAAACACATATACTCAAAACTAAAACATATAAGAGAAGCATTTGTGCACTTTTGAAAAATATGACTTTTCAAGCTCAAGTGCATGATCTAGAAACAATAAGAGTTATTAGCTTAAGATCATTACTTCTCAAGTGAGTAGCTCTCAAAGATATTGATATACGAATAAAGTTTTGCTTATCAAGCCACCCACATTCACACAAGCACATTAATCAACACAAATCATGCCAATGGACATTCTAAGAGTTTTAAACCTCTCTTTGTCCAAGGGCTTGGTGAACAAGTCCGCAAGTTGATTTTTAGTAGGCATATGCTCTAGAGTTACAACTGAATGTTCAACAAGATCTCTAATGAAATGATGCCTAATATCAATGTGCTTTGTGCGTGAGTGTTGAACCGGATTTTTAGAGATGTTAATGGCACTTAAGTTATCACAATAAAGTGTCATTTTTCCTTGTTCTATCTCATAATCCTTAAGGATTTGTTTCATCCAAAGCAATTGTGTGCATGCACTTCCGGTCGCAATGTATTCGGCTTCGGAAGAAGAGAGGGAAACCGAGTTTTGTTTCTTACTAGACCAAGAAACCAAATTATTATCAACATAAAAGCAACCGCCCGATGTGCTTTTACAATCATCTATGTTACTCGCCCAATCGGCATCACAATAGCCAACAAGAATATCATTGGTATCAAATGAATAAAATAAACCGAGATTATAAGTACCTTTGATGTACCTAATGATTCTCTTAACGGCTTTTAAGTGAGATTCCTTTGGATTAGCTTGGAACCTAGCACACAAGCCAACACTAAAACAAATATCCGGTCTACTAGCCGTTAGGTAAAGTAGACTACCAATCATGCTTCTATAAAGACTTTGATCAACACTTTTACCTTTTTCATCTTTGTCAAGTTTTAAAGTGGTGCTCATGGGAGTTTCAAAATCTTTTCCATTTTCTAGACCAAATCTCTTAACAAGATTGTTAGCATATTTAGATTTACTCAACATTATGCCCATGCTAGTTTGCTTAACTTGCATCCCTAGAAAATAGTTTAACTCACCCACCATACTCATTTCAAATTCACTTGACATCACACTAACAAACTCATCAACCTTTGTTTTATTAGTAGAACCAAAAACAATATCATCAACATATATTTGTGCAACAAAAATGTCATGATCATGATGTTTAATGAACAAAGTTCTATCAATGCCACCTCTCCTATAATGGTTGTCAATGAGATATTGAGTCAACCTATCATACCAAGCTCTAGGAGCTGGTTTAAGGCCATAAAGAGCCTTTTTCAATTTAATCACATGATTAGGAGAGTGTGGGTCTACAAAACCCTTAGGTTGTTCAACATACACTTCTTCTTGAAGGTATCCATTCAAAAAAGCACTTTTGACATCCATTTGAAATAATTTGAATTTTTTTAACACATGCAATGGACAACAAAAGTCTAATGGACTCAAGACGAGCAACCGGTGCAAAAGTCTCATCAAAGTCAACACCCTCAACTTGAGTGTAACCTTTAGCCACTAGTCTAGCTTTATTTCTCACTATCTTGCCACTTTCATCGGTCTTGTTCCTAAAAACCCACTTAGTGCCAATTACATTTATATCTTTAGGTCTAGGAACCAATGACCACACTTCATTCCTCTCAAATTGATTAAGTTCATCTTGCATAGCCCCAACCCAATATTCATCAACAATAGCTTCATTAATGTTTTTGGGTTCAATTTGAGAAGTATAGCAAGCATAAGATATTTGGTTAGCAATTTGATTTCTAGTTCTAACCCCTTCATTTAAGTCACCTATGATGTCATCTTGATAGTGTAGATTTCGAAGTCTAGGATGAGGAGAATTTTCAACAACTTGAATATTTTGTTGATTATCATTTAACACATTTTCCAATCCTTAACTTTGAACATCAATACAACTATCTTTGTCATCATCTTGACTAGTTTCACTACTAGTCACATCAATAGGTGAAATATTGTTAGCATTTTCAAATTCCGTCCCATGATCACTTCTAATGCGACATATTTTCTTAATATCAAGACCTTTTTCATTTTGCACTTGATTACAAAATTTTCTAAAATAATTGAAAGCCTCGGTCTTGCTCCTAAGAAAATACACCCAAGTGAACCTAGAGAAATCATCAACGCATACAAAAATATACTTTTTGTCATTGATGCTCTCGGTTGGAATTGGTCCCATTAGGTCCATGTGTACAAGCTCTAATGGTCTCTTGGTAGCTATATAAGAATTCTTTTTGTGAGATATTTTGGTTTGTTTACCCAATTGACAAGGTTCACAAACAATCTCTAGCTTTTTACCAAGACTAGGAAGACCCCTAACAATGCTATGTTTTTCAAGCTTTTTCAAGTCTTTAAAATTCATGTGACCCAACCGTTGATGCCACAACTCAAGCTTGTTGTACTCATGTGCCATATTGCAAGTTAGAGGATCTACATTGAGACAATAGCAATTGTCTATAGACCTCTTGACTTTTAGGACAACATTGTCCTCTTTATCAATAATAGTACACACATCTTTATTAAAGCTAACTTCTTTAAAGATTTCACACAAGTGAGTAATGCTTATAAGATTAGCTTGTAATCCATCAACAAACAAGGTATTGCGAAGTTTAGGCAATCCGGGGATACATATAGTTCCCTTGCCAAGAACTTGCTTCTTGGTGCCATCACCAAAGGTGACCCATCCTCCATCCTTTAACACAAGATTTTTGAAGAAATCTTTGTTTCCGGTCATGTTCCTAGAACAACCACTATCTAGGTACCAAGAGTAGGAGGAGTTGACACGTAAAGCATATTGTGTAACTAGACATTTAGATGTGTCTTTTCTAACCCATACACTTTTCACAACATGCTTCTCACTCTTAGCTTTTTCATGCTTTGATTCAATGTTAGACTTTTTAACATGCACCTTGACCTCATTGGTCACATTCTCAAAGATATCAAACAAAGCATTATCAACTTTCTTATGCATAGTAGAGTGAGGCACGGCACAAGATTTAGCAAGCAAGTTATCAACACAATTCTTCTCAACATGCTTTTCCAAAGTCTTCCTAGGTCTAGTTCTAAATCCATACATGGATGATTGCCTAGGACCATTCAAAGACATATCATGAAAAGCATTATCAAATTTTCATTTTCGAATATATTGAAAACACCTAGGTCGAATATGTCCTATCATGTTACAATGATGACAAATAGGTATGAATTTAGAAAATTTACCATTTGCATTTGCTTCCAAAGCATTTGGTCTTCTCACAAATTTACCTCTTTGAAGAGCAATCCTTGATGCTTCACCTTTTCTTTTTGAGGATGATGCTTTTTGAATTTGATCTTGTTGAGTTCTTCCATTGAACTTCCTTGTTGATGTTGAGGCACCTCCGGTAGCTTTCATTTCTTTACCTTGAGTGAGAGTACCTACATTTGGTTCAATACTTGCTTTGACAAAAATAGATTTTTTAGATGAAGGAGTCTCCTTCTCATTGACATAACCCAAACCTCTTTTGTCACTAGGATGCTTACCACTTTTAATGAGGGAATCAACTTGATTAGAACTAGATGACATCTTGTTAATCATCCTATTAGCCTCATTAAGTTTCTCATTAAGCATCGTAATTTTAATGGCATATTTTTTCGCGATGTCATCACTAAACCTAACATCTTCACGTGATTTATTAAGCCATTGTTCATACTTTTTCTCTTGAGTTAAGTGCTCACTAAGTTTGACTCTAAGAATGTTTTCTAGTCTTTTAGCACTAGCAAGAGAGTTATCCCTTTGCTCAATTTCTTGCTTCAAAATACCAAGTCTATCATTACTATCTTTCAAGTTCATTTCAAGACTTAGAATCTTGTCTTTAAGATCATTAAAATCTTTTCAGCATATTTCATGATTCTCTAACTTCTTATTGAGAGACATATTGACTTTGGATAAGCATTCATTTTCAAGAGTAAGATCATTAATCTTTTTCTCATCCAAGTCAATATGTTTAACAAAAGAAGCTACATAGGAACACACTTCCTTAATCATGATTATCACAAATAAAACACAAACACTACAAATAAAGGATCTATCTAAGTGCGTCTAGACACCCGCTCTGATACCAATTGAAATTCCCTTTAAAGTTTAGTGTTTTATACCTAGAGGGGGGGTGAATAGGTATAGTCCCAAATTCTTCCAATATTCAAAAAGATGCGGAATATAAGAATGAAAATGAATACTTGTAATGATATAGCAATTGTATATTATGAATCAATTCATGTAAGCATCAATATACAAAAGAATCAATACAAGAGAACATATGGAAGATAAGGAAATATAAAGCAAAAATGAGACACAATGTTTTTACGTGGTAAAAACCTCAAAGAGGAAACATCCACGGGTTGAATCCACAACCACCGGCAAAGCAAATCCACTATATGAAAAGAACTTACACACTCAAAGCTATCAACACTATGATATCCACTTCAAGCTATCAAATCCTAATCACCTCTCAAAGGCCTAGTGAATTACCTAGCCTACTCTCTATCTAAGATGTATCCCACACCTCTAGAGAGCAACTTCCTATCCAAGACTAAAAAGCCTCTAGGAAGATTTCTTTGCTTAGCAATCTAGATCAAGAGATCCTAGTTAAGCTATCCTAGCTCAACCATCCGGAGTATTCAAACTCCTTGCTAAGACTTCTTGCTTAGTTATCCGAATCACCTTAATTCTAACTAAGGTTTCTTGCTTGGCTATCCGGAAACCTTTCCTAGCCAAGTCTTCTTGCTCAAGTCAAATAGGCTTCACTCACCTTGACAAGAAACTTCAACCTATTACAAGGCAATGATCTAGGTGATGCAAATGATGCAAGCACACACAAATAGAGTAAGTAGATCAAACACACTCTATGAACATTCTTAATGATAATCTAGAATATACTATCAACACACAATCACAAATCTATCTAGAAATCAAAGCATGTCAAAACAATAAGAACAAGATTAAGATATTCAATATATGTCACAAACATCTTAGTTCTTATATCAAGAAATTGAGCCTAGAAGATAACATGAAGCACATTATAAAAACAATTTCTAGAATCAATTTCAATCAATCTCAAGTTTAGCAAAAATGTGTTTAAGAGAAATCACAAAGCTAAACTCAATTAACTAATCAATCATACAACCCTAGCATATGATCTAACATACTTCTCAACATATTTCAACAATCAAATAGAAAGAATCATAGAGATGATCAAATGAAATTGCAAGAGAAGAAGTATCACATACAACTAATGACCTCGTACTGAAAATCAGAGTGCTGCGACAAAATGACGAAATCAATTGCCACTGAAAATGCTTGGGGTTTGTAGCTCTTGTTGAGACCAACAATGTTGGCTTTTGAATCACTCAATTTCGAGTTCGTATGAAGAAGTTATGATCAAAGTAAGTAAGTCAAAAACATGAACATTTCTGCAGAAATTTCAGATTTGATCTTGTTCAAGTTATAAAAAAATGGAGGGAAGAGAGGTCATTTGAGGAGGAGAGAAGAGGGGCAAAATTGTCCAACTTTTAGGGGGACTTCAGACAGCCCACGTGTGGTCAGCGTGTGCCACACGTGGCCAGAGAGGAGCTCTGGCTGTGTGGCACACGTGGTCCACACGTGGCCACCTCTTGCTTGGCTTTTGGCCGAGCAACCTCCTCGCGTTCTTCAGCCGTATTCGGGTATCCGAACTCCGAATTCGAATCCGTTTTCGGATTACGAACCGTGACTCCCTTACACACGATGACTACTAAAAAACTTTGGCAAATGGTTGAGAATTCATCTCGGAAAATGACGACGAACACAACTCAACGAATGAGAACGAAAAGTAGCGTAGCTACATCGTTTGGACTCGAAACTTAACGTATGAGTAATCGAAATGACCGGAACTCAATAAGGAATCAAATAAGACCATGTTCAAGTCCAAAACACAAGAAACACAAACATACAAACACAAGTTCACATATGAATGCCATTTCCTAGACATAGTCCTAGAACATGCAACTCTAAAATGTATGAGCATTTGAGTACAATGCATGAGCATACAAAACCATGTGAATGTGTTATAAAAATGGTGCACAATGATGCAAGGACACACATGTATGAATTGTGTATGTGTACGCTAACGCCTTGCAAGAGGAAGAAGAATCTTGATACCTTAGCATCCAAGTAAGCGATGTTCCCCTTGAAGACGATATTTGCACAAGATGTTGCTTCTTCACCTTTGAGGCTCTTTTCTTCCAAGAAAAACTAAAGCAACTACTAATACAAATATAGAGCGTTTTGCAATGGAATCAAGCCAATACAAATAACGGATCTTACAGAGTTTATTTGGATTCTAGAAGGCATTTAGATTAGATAGACATTTATTATGTATCTCAATTCAATAGGAATTTAATTTGAGTTTCTTGTTTGAATAAATTTGGATATTCGGTTACTTTTAATAAAGTTTTTATTATTAGTAAGAATGACAAAATTATTTGCCAAGGTACATTGGAAAACGGTCTATACTTTTTGCATAGAAATATCTCTCACTCGTTAGACACAGAAATAACGGAACCTAATCATAAAAGAGTTAAATTATCAAAAGATGAAACCTACCTATGGCATTTACGCCTAGGTCATATTAACCTTAATAGGATTAAAAGATTGGTATGTGACGGACCTTTGAGTGACTTAAAGGTTGATGATCTACCAACTTGTGAATCTTGTTTGGAAGGTAAAATGACAAAAATGACATTCTCTGCCAAAGGTGCCAGAGCCACTGAATGTTTAGGATTGATACACACTGATGTATGTGGACCTATGAGCATTCAAGCTAGAGGTGGATATGAGTACTTCATCACTTGCACAGATGATTACTCGAGATTTGGCTATGTGTATCTCATACGACATAAGTCGGATGCTTTTGACATGTTCAAAGCATTCAAAGCTAAAGTGGAAAATCAGCTTGAGAAACACATAAAAATCTTGAGATCTGATCGTGGTGGAGAATATCTATCTAGTGAGTTTCAGCAATATCTTATTGATAATGGGATAGTTTCTCAGTTTTCTGCACCAGGTACACCTCAACAAAATGGGGTAGCAGAAAGGAGAAATATAACTCTTTTGGATATGGTTAGGTCTATGTTGAGTTATTCAACACTTCCTATTTCTTTTTGGGGATATGCTTTACAAACTGCCATATACATTCTAAACGATGTACCATCTAAGTCTGTTCCTAAAACACCGCATGAGTTGTGGACTGGTCGCAAGCCTAGTTTACAACACTTAAGGATATTTGGTTGTCCTACGCATGTGTTAAAAGGAAAGACAAAAAAGATGGAGTCCCGTTCGGAAACATGTATATTTGTAGGGTATCCAAAAGAAACTAAAGGATATTATTTTTATAGTCCTTCAGATCTTAAAGTATTTGTTTCGACAAATGCTAAATTTCTAGAAAATGACTATATGAATGATTTTGTGCCTAGAAGTAGAATTGTCCTGAATGAGATGTCAGGAGATACAATTCCACGAGAGGTTACACAACCAAACCCAATTGTAAGTTCCGATCCAACACAAGATCAACAACCTACCATTCCTCGTCGTAGTGGGAGGGTTAGAACACAACCCGAAAGATACATCGGTCTGGGAGAATCAGTGGAAAATCTCCCGGACGACGATGATCCCTACACGTACAAGGAAGCTATGGAGGATGTTAATAGTCACCATTGGCAAAAGGCAATGCAATATGAGATTGAATCTATGTTCGATAACAAAGTCTGGTCCCTTGTAGACTTGCCTAAACGGATAAAACCCATTGGGTGCAAGTGGGTATACAAGAGGAAAAGAGGTATAGATGGAAATGTGGAAATCTTTAAAGCTAGATTGGTAGCTAAAGGGTATACACAGAAAGAAGGTATCGATTACGAGGAAACCTTCTCTCCTGTGGCCATGCTTAAATCCATTAGGATACTCTTGTCCATGGCAGCATCTTTAGATCCAGAGATTTGGCAAATGGACGTCAAGACAGCTTTCCTTAATGGAAGTCTTGATGAAAGCATCTACATGATGCAACCAGAGGGATTCATTGAAAAGGGCCAAATGGAAAAGGTATGCAAGTTGCAGAAATCCATATATGGATTAAAGCAAGCATCCAGATCCTGGAACATAAGGTTTGATCAAGCTGTCAAAGGTTTTGGATTTATTCAGAATCTTGACGAACCTTGTGTATACAAAAGGATTAAGGGCGACAAGTTGGTTTTCCTGATTCTTTATGTTGATGATATACTACTCATTGGAAACGATGTAGGTGTAATGACATCAGTAAAAGAATGGTTAGCAAAACAATTTAATATGAAGGACTTAGGAGAAGCAAGTTTTATTCTAGGTATCCAAGTAATAAGGGATAGAAAGAATAGAACGATTGCATTATCCCAAGCTTCATACATAGACAAGATCTTGTCTAGGTTTTCCATGCAGGATTCCAAGAAAGGTATGTTACCTTTCAGACAAGGAATCAAGCTTTCTTAGGAATAAGTTCCTAAAAATGAGCATGAAGAGAAATTCATGAGTAGAGTTCCATATGCCTCGACAGTTGGAAGTCTCATGTATGCAATGCTCTGTACTAGACCAGATATTTGTTTTGCTATTGGCATAGTTAGCAGGTTTCAATCGAAACCTGGTCCTGATCACTGGACGGCAGTCAAACATATTTTCAAGTATCTTAAGAGAACGAGAGATAATATGCTTGTATACTCTGGAGGGGATTTAATTCCCGTTGGGTATACAGATTCTGATTTCCAATCAGATTCTGACTCCAGAAAATCCACATCAGGGGCTGTGTTTGCTATTGGAGGAGGAGCAGTTATATGGACGAGTATCAAGCAATCTTGTATTACTGATTCCACCATGGAAGCTGAGTATGTTGCTGCATGCGAGGCTGCCAAATAGGCTGTTTGGCTCCGCCAATTCTTGATTGACTTGGAAGTGGTTCCTAGTGCGAATAAACAGATCACTATCTACTGTGACAATAGTGGAGCAGTGGCTAATTCGAAAGAACCAAGAAGTCACAAGAGAGGTAAACACATTGAAAGAAAGTATCATCTTTTAAGGGAGATTGTTCAAAGAGGTGACGTGACGATTACCAAAATCGCGTCAGCAGAAAATCTAGCAGATCCCTTCACAAAGACTCTACCTCAGAAGAGTTTCGATGGGCATCTAGAGAACAAGGGCTTGAGAGATATGACACATTTGCTATAGCGCAAGTGGGAGATTGTTAGGATTATGCTCAATAGCAAGAGTGTAATATTGTAATTAACAATCTTTTTCATATTAATAAAGTGATTTCTGGTTTAAACAAATCTTATAGCATTTATAGTTTAATATTATAATTGTCAAAGTAAATAATCATAAGGTCTAAAGACTATGAGAAAAGAAGAATTGTTCGTATATCTCGATATGTATGTGGTAGACACAATTCTTTAGTTAGTCTTGAATATTGTTCACAACTTAAGTTAAAAGTTGGGCACCTTTATCTTGTTAAAGTTGTAGAATTCTTTTGCTAGCATTTGAGTGGGATCAAATGAGATATGATGAGTCTAAAATCATCGGAGTGTCTTCGAGCAAAAGAATCTAGTGCACTGGGTGCATTGAACTGGATCACAATGAAATACTTTATCTATAACCGTCAGTAGACAAAAGTCTTTTCATTATCAGGACAATCGGAGAGTCTATCTTAATCCTGAGATAAATGATGGACTTATGGTTGCAAGTGTTATCATTTGAGCTATCAATGAGTACGATTATATAGCATAGTCTATCCTCGATAGTTTGGTGGTATTCATTTGTTAATCGATAGAGGACTTCATTTATAGATATGGACATCGTGGCTCCATTTATTAAATGTGAGTAGAATATCATCATATGGATGCTTTGTGGTTTTGGATATGAAATCTTAACGTTGAGTTTTCAATAGTGTCTATTGAAAGATGACTTCTGGACAAGTCATAATATATATCCAAGTTCAAAGTGTGGTCATATGAGTGAATATGATAACTTGGAGAGCTATAGGCAGTCTATGAGCTCTTGGCGATTACTGATATTCTTCATGAGGATTCACTATCTCCCATATGATTGTCTAGGATATGAATGAGTATCGTTAACTTATTCCATCTTTATTTAAGAGTGCAATTTTAGTTCTTTAGTGGAATGAACTAAAATTAATATATTGAACCTAAGTGAATTATTTGTTGATTGTGATTCGGTTATGTCTATTGGAGCTTAAATTTAGATAGGCCCGCCAAGATCCCCAATCCGCACGGACTTGCATGAATCACTTGATATATTCTACCGGACTATTTGTGGATCCATTTAGAATTGTATTTAATATATTAAGAATATAATTTGCACATTATTTATTTAATGGGCTATTTAATTATATTAATATATTAATGAAAGGCATGTGGGCTTGTTTCTTTTAGTAAGAATGGGTCTAGTTCACATGTGGGCTTTTTATTAAAGTCCAAATGGATTAAATAAAATAAGAAAATAATATGTAGGCCCAAGTTCTAGTCATGGGCGGCAATGGCTAATTTTTAGCCCATTATATTGTTTTATTTTATTATTTAATTAAATGGAAACTAATTAATATGTTAATTAATTATTTAATTAAAAATCAAATCTTTTTCTGATTAGGAAATATGTTTCCTAGTAGTATACTACTATTAGTATTATACTAAATATAAAAGACTTTATTTGTTTAGTCAAATTAGGAAGTCTTTTATATAGTCACAAATACACTAAAGAGTTGGTTTAGGGTTAGAATTCGGAACCATAGTTTTTGGGAAAGAATTTGGAACCATAGTTTCGAGAAAGAATTCGGAACCATAGTTTCGGGAAAGAATTCGGAACCATATTTTTTGGGAAAGAATTCGGTACCATAGTTTTTGTAACTTTGGAATCGGCAACCCTAAGGTCTTGGAATTGAGAGATTTTTCTTTTGCTAGAGAAAAATAAAATCCAACTCTTAGACTAGTGTGAAATTCGGCCAAGAGAGATTGTGAGAAGAATTGTTCTTATTTCGATAGTGCACTAGTGATCTTTACATCAAGAGGTCTTGTGCACAATTTCGAATAAGGTTCACGCGAGTTTCAATCTAACGATTGTGAATTCAAAAGTGACCAGGACATTCTTAACAATCTATTGGAATTTTTGTGACTAACAGAAATCAGAACAGGTTTGTTGTCCATTCTCAGGTGTACAATTTAAAGAGAAGGGAGACCACGCTCCTAGGTGATTCACGTTCGTGATCGGATTGGAAGATCTTGCGGATTACCATCGACGCATAGTCAATCGGATCACGCGACAAAGGTACGATATCTTTTAATGTATATGTTTATTAATTAAAGGGTTAAGGTTCAATATGGGAAAATTTTTTAAATATACTAAACTCTTTTTAGTCTCGCTTCCGCTGCGTGCACTTATTTGTTCCCTACAATTGGTATCAGAGCCAGGTTGTACCCTTTAATTAATTAACGTATATATACGTGAATCTTTTTCTTTTTATTGTGATTATGCATGTTTAGAAAGAGATGGCACTCTAGGTATTCTCATATATAATTACATTGGAATGTATGGATTTATATATGTTATATTTTGATATAAAGTGAATTGTTATTGCTCGATTTTGATCCTAGAATTTCAATGTATTTTTTGTTTCGGAATTGTAACAAGAAGGGTGGCCTAATATCGTCACAATTTCCTTCTTGGTAGTTGCTTAATATTTTTTTTTATGTATTATATTTAACTGCAGTATTTTTTTTACTGCTGTGATTAAAAAAATAAAAAAAATAAAAACTGCAGTAATTTTATTTTATAAAAATGTATGTAATATGTTCAAGCATCGAAGATTCGAAGACTTGAAGAATTAATAGCAGCCGGAGCGAGTTTGGGACCATGCGCACCATAGCAATGTGCACGCGCGCAAAATTGCACGCAGCTGTTCATGTTGGACTGTGGGCTGCGCATGGTAGCCCCATGGAGTCCATAGGCTGCACACGACAGCCCTTGTTAGGGTTGTGGAGTGTGCACACCAATTGGGCAGCCGTGGGTGCTCACGTGATCCATGGGCCGCTTGAAGATTTGTTCGCCAAGAAAGGAGATTTTTTGTATTCCAAACAATTGTAATTTACTTGCTTTTCTAGGATGGATCAAAATCGTGGCTATTTATTTTGTGTAAATATTACAATATTTGTTATTGTTTGATAACATGTCATGTAGAATAGGAGTGCCACTCATATATCTCTTTTGGTATGAACATGCATTGAATGATTTAGGTATTTAATTGGCATCTAGATAACTTGGTAAATCATTCTATGGGATTTAATCACATGCCTTAAATAATTGAGTGGGAGAAGGTGTATTGCAAACACCTATGGCCTCCAAGGTTAGTTGAGCTATATTATTTTTGGTAATCCCCCCAAGGGGCGTCCATGAATGGAATATAGCAAGATACTTCCTTACAAGGATAGACTAGACAATTGACTCAAACAAGATATACTCCCCAAGGAGGGATTTTCGTGAAGGAATATATTGAGGGTTGAAATCTTGGTAGTACACTCAATGTGGTTTTATTGATATCCTCCCAAGAGTTCTTGTTAATAAAACCACAAGGCTAAAATTGAAAACGTTGGTTGTTATGTTAACAATTAGGTGGGACCTAGTCCAACTAATAAATTGTGCGAACTCCCAAAGGAGGCGTAACATTTGTGGGTGTTGGATCGAATGTTGAATTTTACGATTGAATTATAAATATTTAATTCAAGATAAATATTCGAAAATGCTAAACAATGATTATTTACTCATATATATATATATATTTTTGTTAAGAAATCATGATCCCATCCCTAACGATCATCTTTAAATATAAAACTTTAAATAATTATGTCACATGGAAAAGGAAAATTGGGTTGTTGCTGTAAGCTGAAAAACATAAATTTGTTCTAACTACTCCTAAACCACCTGCTCCTACTAATGAATCTAATGTGATGCAATGAGACGAGTATAAGCAGTGGAAGACCTCTAATGAGATGGCCAAATGTCTACCATCTCCGACGTGTTGCAACAGCAGCATGAAGGAATGGGGTCTGCTGCTGATATGATGATGTCTCTAGAAGAGATTCATATGGTTGGTAAAGTTGCTACTATTAAGACCCGTTAGAAGGTCAAGGAATAATAGAAGAAAAAGCAACTTGGGCCTACCAAAATGGAGACTAAGAAAGTAACCAAGATCAAAAGGAAGTGTTTCTTTTGTGGTGAAAAGAGACATTGGAAAAGTAATTGCCCAAAGTCTCAGAATAAGAAGGAACAAGGTAATGTGAATTATCTTGAAACATGTTTTTCTGGCAGATTCTACAGATTCTTGGATCATAGACTCTGGAGCCAATAATCATGTTTGTTATTCCTTATGGGGGTTTCAAGAAAGGAGAAGGTTGAATAAGAATGAAATCAATTTGCATTTAAGCAATGGAGCGTTGGTGTCTGCTAGTGCAGTGGGAGGTATTAGCGTTAATCTAGATGCTAGTAGGCATTTATATTTGATAGACATTTATTATGTACCTCAATTCAAGAGAAATTAAATTTCAGTTTCTTGTTTAAATAAATTTGAATATTCAGTTACTTTTAATAAAAATTTTATTATTAGTAAGGATGACAAATTTGTTTGCAAAGGTACATTGGAAATGGTCTATTTACAAAAAAAATATCTCTCACTTGTTAGACACAGAATTAACGCAACCTAATCATAAAAGAGTAAAATTATCATAAGATGAAACCTACCTATGCCATTTGTGCCTAGGTCGTATAAACCTTAATAGGATTAAAAGATTGGTCAGTGATGGACTTTTAAGTGACTTAAAGGTTGATGATCTACCAACTTATGAATCCTGTTTTGAAGGTAAAATGACCAAAAGGTCGTTCAGGACCAAAGGCACAAGAGCCACTGAATGTTTAGGATTAATGCGTACTAATGTATATGGTCCTATGAGCATTCAAGCTAGAGGTAGATATGAGTACTTCATCACTTTCACAGATGATCATTCAAGATTTGGTTATGTGTATCTCATAAGACATAAGTCGGATGCTTTTGACATGTTCAAAGCATTTAAAGCTGAAGTGGATGTAAGGATTCCCATTATTGATTGGCTTATTTCGTGGACAAACCACAAGTTGGGGTTTGAATTGTAAGGGTAGATTAGGTGATTGGAGACCAACATCGAAGGCCCTCTTCAAGACCTCAAGGTGGACAAGCACTCCAAAGGTATATCTCTAGTGCTTGGTTTTCATTGAAGAGATCTAGAAGCACACACACACACTTAGCATACTTGCATATGTGTGCATACTCTTCACATGTCACTTTACACACTAGCACTTTGATTGATTATATCTTGTTGTGTGTTTGTTTGTGTCGTGTAATTCGTTTCTCGAATATGTTCGAAAACGTCTGCGCTTACACGATAATGTGCTTGGTTTTGTGCGAAGATCGCCTTCGGAGAATGCCCTTGGCTTCTCCTTTGGTTTCACCATCATTGGTGAAACGGCGGTTTGATCGGCTGCCATGACCGCCGAATGAAACCGCGGTTTGATTCCAGAAAGCTCTGGACTGGATCTGCGGTTACGATCGGCGGCCTGAATCGAAACCGCTGAATTAGACCTGATGCATTTATTATTCTCGGGTTTGATTCTGCGGTTTAATCGGTGGCCTGGCCGCCGAATTGAAACCGCCGAATTAGATATTTTAAGGTCGGTTTCTTTTTGGGTTTTGATCAGCGGTTTTGATTAACCGCCGAATCTGGTCGCCGAATGAACCCCTGTTTCTCGGGTTCAATTTGGCGGTTACATTCTATGGCCACGACTGCAGAATGAAACCATCGATCGGTGATTTCTAGGGCAAAATTGTCTTTTCACTTGCCCTGTTCTTGATGCCTATAAATATCACACTTTCTCATTTCTCTAACTTAGTTCTCTGACTCAAAAGAACCCTAAACTTGAAAGAGAGATATTTGAGAGAAAATCAAATCAAGAACTCATTTTTACACACTCAAAACCTTTCTCATATGCATCTAAATATCATCTAGCATTTTCTAGCATAGTTAGGGTGCTTTCTTGCATGGGTTTTGGTCAACACACATCCTTTGGTATGTTCTTCACTAATCTCATCTAAGTTTAGTGTTTTATTTATCAAAGAAATCTCTTATATTATTTGTATGCTCTTAGAATATATTCTAGATACAAAATAGAGATTGTTGTGTTGACATGTTTATGTGTTGTATTTTGATAGCAACATCTAGGTTACTTTATCTATGATTTGCTAAGCTTTATGACATGTCATTTAGCTATTGACATCTAGGATTGCATTTATTGTTATCTAATCATCCTAGATAAGCATCTAAGGTTACCTAGCTTTATTTGCTCATTGAATATCATCGTATATTCACATAGGTTGTAATCTCTTCATTGAGAAGTAAGTCTTGCGTGTAGCTTCCGGGATTAGGTTGCTTAGATCGCAAGCAATTGAAGTCTTGTTGTGATAGACCGGGATTAGGTGGGACACCGGGATTAGGTGGTCACACAAGCAATTGGACTAGGTTCACTCATACCGGGATTAGGTAGGTGTGTGATTATATACCGGGAGTAGGTTGTAATCGTTTTAACACATTTAGTAGATTCGAGGTTCGAGTGTGGCGCACTATACAGCCCGTGGTTTTTCCTGTGAGGGTTTCCACGTAAATATCAAGTGTCATTTATAATTCCGCACCATATTACTCTTGTTATTGTTTTGACTAGTTTGGGGTATTTTCGTAATATTGACTTAACGCGAAAATTGGGTAATATCGTTAAAATCTATTCACCCTCCCTCTAGATTGAATATTAATATATTAGACCACACCTCGAGTTATTTGTTTCAATTGGTATCAGAGCGGGTTCCTAGACATACATAGGTGATCCTTGCTCATTTTTTGGTGTGTTTTGCATTGTGTGTGATTTTTGATTTATTCATACATTTTGCATTCATCTCATTTGCATTCATCCAAACACTAGGAGTGATATTGGGATGAGCAAAGAGGGAGCGTCAAGCATGAGGCCACCGTTGCTCACCGGCGATAATTACTCCTCTTGGAAGGGGAAGATGGAGGCATACTTATGCCAAATCTATGATAGGGCATGGATGGCGGTTGAAGATGGATATGCTCCTCCTATGATGACTCCCACGGATGGAGGAGAAGAAGTACTCAAGCCCAAGGCACAATGGACTAATGGAGAGTTTGAGACTTCAAAGTGGAATAGGAAGGCAATGCATGCCATCCTATGTGACATGGATGAGAACCAGTACAAGTTGGTTCAAATTACTAGGATTGCCAAAGAGGCGTGGGAAATCCTAGAGACGGCTCATGAAGGAACCGAAGTGGTCAAGGATTCAAAACTACAAGTCCTCCAAACTAGTTTTGAGACCATTAGGATGGAAGAGCATGAGCACTTCAATGACTTCCAAGTGAAGTTGATGGACATTGTGAATCAAAGTCATCAACTAGGAGACCCATATTCGGATAGGAGAATCAAGCAGAAGATTATGAGATCTCTCCCCGAAAGGTTCGAATCAAAAGTGACGGCTTTAGAAGAGAATGATGGGTACAAGGATATGAAGCCGAGTGAAGTCATTGGAAGACTTCTAGCCTATGAGTCAAGAAAGGCTATCACCTCACCTATTAAGAAAAAGAAGAATATTGCTTTGAAGATGTTGAAGCATAACAAGAAGGAGGATGACTCGTACGATGAACTTAACGCATTTGTGAAAAAGTTCAAGAAGTTTGCCAAGTTCGAGAAGAGTGGTGTTGGATCAAATGGCCAAGACTTGAGGAAAAAGGGTTCCTTCAACAAGTTTGAGCCTGGCTAGAGAAGGCAAGTGGTCCAATGCTATGAGTGTGGTGGTATAGGACACTTCGACCCCGATTGTGCAAATCGCATGGACAAGAAGAAGGGAAAAGTGATGGCCGCCTCGTGGAGTGATAGTTGTGATGACTCCCATGAGGGAGATGAGTTGTCAAGTGATGAGGAGCTTGCCATTAACTACACGGCTTTTGGAGTCACATATGTAGAAAATGAAGTTGATGGCAAGGATGACTTGACTAGTGATCCTATAGAAGGATTAGATGAAGAAGTAGTTATAGAAGAGATTGATGTAGCTACTAATTGGGATATGACTAATATGTCATCAAGAGACAAATTTGATGATCTTGATGAAGGAGATGACTTCATTGGTGAGATGGAGGATCTAGGAAATGACTCCTTTAGTAAGATGGAGAATATAGGGGATGACTCAATTATTGAGAACTTGTCACCCCACTCCACAAATGGAAATGTGGAGAATATGGATCATGAAGACTACTTGAAAAGGTTTGAAAGCTATAGGATAAAGAATGAAGAGGAGATTCAAAAGTTAAAGGAAGAAAATCTTGAGCTTTCAACACAAGTGGACCACTTGAGTAGAGAAGTGGTGAGATCCATGGTGGATGAAGACAAGCTAAGAGATGAGCTAGCTTTGTCTAAGAGGAATGAAGAAGGGTTGAAAAGGGAGCTTGATGATGCTAGAAAGTTGATGGCAAAGAGGGCCTCTAGCACGGAAAAACTCAACCATATGTTGAGTATTGGAAAAGGCCCCTATGACAAAAGAGGTCTTGGCTTTGAAGATGAAAAGGAGATTCCCACTCCTAACAAGACTATGAGTGTCAAGAGCCTTGGCAACAAAGAAACTTCATTCGTGCACACTCCTAGGAAGAAGATTGATCTAGGACAATGTTCTCAAAGTGCACAAGTGAAGGTAGCCTTAAGAAGTCAACCTACAAGATTTCCTCACACTAACTTCCCTCAAGCTCAAATTCATCAAGGGAAGAATCCAATCATGCAAGCTCATTTGGGGAAGCAACCTAGTCTTGGTCAACAACACAGAAGGAGAGATCCTATCGAACAACCAAGACAACCACAAAGACATGGGAAGGCTCTTATGCATGCTCAAGGACATGGTATGATTTCTAACTTCAACCCTACATGTCATTTTTGTGGTATTGATGGTCATATTAGACCAAATTGCTTTCATTACATTAAATTGTGTAGAGCCAAAAGCATGATTAAGAAAAAGAAGGCAAGAGCTAGAATGCATGTTCATAGGAAAGATAAAATTCATTTAGATGATCCTATGACATCTAGAACTCTTGAACCTTTGACCACTAGGATAGAAAATTTGTCACCTAAGTGGACTAAAAATAATGAACCCGCTTGCTACGAGACTTACAAGTCTCATAAAGGTTCAACCAAGTCCAATGGGCTTGGAAGGTCCATAGGACCTCATGACCTTCATTGATGAAGGGTGGTTTTTGACCCCATATGGGGAACTCAAGCAAAGAGAGTTTTTGCATACTTGATGCATGCAAAATATTTTAAAGATCTTATGCTTCTTTGTTGATTGCTTGAGTAAGCTTGGTTGCACATATGTATATATGTTTCCTATTCAATAAGTGTGAACCTTGCTTTGTTTTCAATACATGTCATATTTATGTTCAAACATGCATTTTTGGACTAGGAAATTTACATAGGAAGTATGATTTGAATGACCTATAGTTATTTCCATGACATGATGATTCTTAATTGACATGCTAATGCCATATGAAAAGCATGAAATTCAAATGACATGCTCAAATGAAAAAGCATGAATTGATGATTGCATAATTCTTAAATGCAAAACTTGTGTGAAAAAGCTTATGAGACTCAAATTGATTAAAGGATCTTGTATCCGGTCAAAGGATTTTACAATCCAAATGTCTCTCTTTCTTTATTTGTTGAACATGGTTACTATCATATGGGTTTCATATCCAGAAAAATCAAATAGGGTGCAAAGTCGCTCATGCCATGTTTCGCTTATAAAGTTGGATATAGTGTTTATTAAATTGAAAATCAATGAATTCTCTATATCTTTGCTTCTCTCATGACATTGGTGAAATTGGTTTGAATTCTTATTAGAAACCTTTGTCATTTGCTTTGCCAAATACCATTGTATTTTGAACTTGAATGCTACATGTCTTGTATGCAAAGCATCTTTGATTCACACATTTTAATCAAAATAAATCTCCTTGTTTCTCTTCAATTAATTGATTAGCATAAAGTGACTTATTTGACTGTGCAAATATCTTGTATGCGACTACATCTCTTTGCCTTAAGTGACCTTGTTGGGGACTACTCCTTTGCCTATATCATGACAAAAAGGGGGAGTAGAATGTGGTGAGGGGAGATGCTAAATTGTTGTAGCATTTGTGCATATTGGAGAGAGTACATATTGAGGGAGAGTAACCCATTGAGGGGGAGCATTGCACACTCGTTCATTGCATGATGTTGTGTTTAAATGTTTAATATGCAAATGCTTGTTTTACTTCCACTTGATCATCTCACATACACTTGCTTTGGAAGTGTAATCTAATTGTTTTGAAGGTTTGGTAATTCTACAAGAGATTGAAGACTTGAAGTTTTTTATTTTCTTATCTCTTTGTACTTTGTAATGTAAAATATCCCGTAGCTTCATTTATATTGTGAGGATCAATGTGAGAGGTGGTTTTGTCACAACATAGCCAAAGGGGGAGATTGTAAGGATTCCCATTATTGATTGGCTTATTTCGTGGACAAACCACAAGTTGGGGTTTGAATTGTAAGGGTAGATTAGGTGATTGGAGACCAACATCGAAGGCCCTCTTCAAGACCTCAAGGTGGACAAGCACTCCAAAGGTATATCTCTAGTGCTTGGTTTTCATTGAAGAGATCTAGAAGCACACACACACACTTAGCATACTTGCATATGTGTGCATACTCTTCACATGTCACTTTACACACTAGCACTTTGATTGATTATATCTTGTTGTGTGTTTGTTTGTGTCGTGTAATTCGTTTCCCGAATATGTTCGAAAACGTCCGCGCTCGTACGATAATGTCCTTGGTTTTGCGCGAAGATCGCCTTCGGAGAATGCCCTTGGCTTCTCCTTTGGTTTCACCATCATTGGTGAAACGGCGGTTTGATCAGTGGCCATGACCGCCGAATGAAACCGCCGTTTGTTTCCAGAAAGATCTGGACTGAATCTACGGTTACGATCGGCG
This sequence comes from Acer campestre, assembly GCA_954870605.1. Lineage (NCBI taxonomy): Eukaryota > Viridiplantae > Streptophyta > Magnoliopsida > Sapindales > Sapindaceae > Acer > Acer campestre. Next base: position 11,937,177 of record OX940806.1, on the reverse strand, counting down.
GTCAGTCCGCCGAATCGAAACCGCTGAATTAGACCTGATGCATTTATTATTCTCGGGTTTGATTCTGCGGTTTAATCGGCGGCCTGGCCGCCGAATTGAAACCGTCGAATTAGATATTTTAGGTCTGTTTCTTTTTGGGTTTTGATCGACGGTTTCGACTGACCGCCAAATATGGTCGCCGAATGATCCCTTGCTTCTCGGGTTCAATTCGGCGGTTACATTCTGCGGCCACTACCGCAAAATGAAACCGCCGATCGGTGATTTCAAGGGCAATTTGGTCTTTTCACTTGCCCTATTCTTGATGCCTATAAATATCATACTTTCTCATTTCTCTAAATTAGTTCTCTGACTCTAAAAGAACCCTAAACTTGAAAGAGAGATTTTTGAGAGAAAATTAAATCAAGAACTCATTTTTATACACTCAAACCATACACATGTGTATCAAAGATCATCTAAGCATTTTCTAGCATAGTTAGTTTGCTTAGTTGCATGGGTTTTGGTCATCACACTTCCCTTGGTATGTTCTTCACTTTTATCATTGATATTTAGTGTTTTATTTATCAAGGCATCTCTTTTATTATTTGAATGATCTTAGATTAATATCTTATATTCAAAATAGAGATTGTTTGTGATGACATGATTGAGTGTTGTTTTGTGATAGCTATCTAGGTTTTTATAATCTATTGCTAGCTAAGCTATTTGACATGTCATTTAGCCATTGATATCTAGGATTGCATTTGTTGCCATCTAACCATCCTAGATAAGCATATAGGGTTGCCTAGCTCTTATTGTATATATTGAGTATTTATATATATTCACACATAGGTTGTTTTATCTCTTCATTGAGAATTTAAGTCTTGTTGGCTAAGGTTACTTAGGCCTTAGGCCACAAGCAATATGGACTAGAGCCACTTTTAAAGGCCCGCGTGGCAGAAGTGGGGGGTTACAGACTGGAGTGTTAGACGAGGTCTACATAGGTTGTAAACTTCATTTCAATGAGTGGATTTCGAGGTTCAAGTGTGGCGCGCTAAACAGCCCATGGTTTTTTTCCCAGTGGTTGGGTTTTCCACGTATACATCAAGTGTCTTTTATAATTCCGCACCATATTACACTTGTTGTTTTTGTATTGACTATTAGGGGCATTTTCGGAATATTGACCTTAAACGAAAATTGGGTGAAAATTAGTTAAAATCTATTCACCCCCCTCTAGATTAATATTGTATACACACCATGTTTATTTCTGAACTTTCAATTGGTATCAGAGTGGGTTCCTAGATATACTTAGGTGATCCTTGCTCACTTTTGGTGTGTATTGCATTGTGTGTGATTGTTTGATTTCTTCATACATTTTGCATTCATCCAAATACTATGAGTGATATTGGGATGAGCAAAGAGGGAGCGTCGAGCATGAGGCCACCGTTGCTCACCGGCGTGAATTATGCCTCATGGAAAGGCAAGATGGAGGCATACTTGTGTCAAATCCATGATAGGGCATGGATGGCAATTGAGGATGGGTATGCACCTCCTATGATAACTCCCACTGTTGGAGGAGAACAAGTTCTCAAACCTAAGGCCGATTGGACAAATGGAGAGTTTGAGACTTCGAAGTGGAACAGGAAGGCATGGCACGCCCTTCTATGTGCAGTGGACGAAAATCAGTACAAACTGATTCAAAACACTAGGATAGCCAAGGAGGCATGGGATATCTTAGAGGTTGCACACGAAGGAACCGATGTTGTCAAGGATTCCAAGCTACAAGTCCTTCAAACGCAATTTGAGTTGCTCAAGATGGATGAGGATGAGTGCTTTAATGACTTTGAAGTCAAGTTGATGGATATTGTTAATCAAAGCTATCAACTAGGTGATCCATACTCGGATAGGAGAGTTAAGCAGAAAATGATGAGGTCTCTCCACGCTAAGTTTGAATAAAAAGTGACGGCTTTAGAAGAAAATTTTGAATATAGGGACATGAAGCCGAGCGAGGTAATTGGAAGACTCCTCGCATATGAGTCTAGGAAGGGTCCTAGCATTTCACCTCCTAAAAAGCAAAAAGGGATTGCTTTGAGAGCTTCCAAGGTTGAGAAGGAGGAAAAAGGTGACTCGGACGAAGACACGGCTTTATTGCTTAGAAGATTCAAGAAGTTTGTCAAGTTCGAGAAGAACAGTTATGGATCCAAAGGCCAAGATATGAAGAAAAAGGCCCCTTTCAAGAGATTTGAGCCTAGGCAAAAGAATAGTGAAAGGAAAGGGATCCAATGCTATGAGTGTGGCGGTATAGGACACATCTCACCCGATTGTGGGAATTTGAAGAACAAGACGGGAAAAGTTATGGCCGCCACATGGAGTGATAGTGATAACTCCGGAGAGGGAGATAAGTCATCAAGTGATGATGAGCTTACCATTAACTATACGGCTTTTGGAGCCTCTTTTGTAGAAGATATAGTTGATGGTAAGAAAATTGTGACAAGTGATCCCATAGAAGAAAGAGATGAAGAAGTAGCTCTAGATGTGGTTGGTGTAGCTACTCATTGGGATATGTCCATAACTTCATCAAGAGACAAATTTGATGATCTTGATGAAGAAGATGACTCCATTGGTGAATTGGAGAACATAGAAGATGACTCAAGTGTTGAGAATCTATTACCAAACTCTACAAAAGGAAATGTAGAGAAAATGGATGTTCATGACTTTATAGTCAAGTGTGAAAGTTCTATGATGAAGAATAAAAGAAAGATAAAGATTTTGGAAGAAGAAAATCTAGAACTTACATCACACAATGACCACTTAAGTAAGCAAGTGGAGATAATGGGTCTTAAAGACAATGTTGAAAGCTCTAGGTTAGAGAATGAAAAAGAGATTCAAAGTTTAAAGGAAGAGAATCTAAGACTTTCAACACTTGTTGACCACTTAAGTAGTGAAGTGGTAAGATCTATGAAGGATGAAGACAAGCTAAAAGATGAACTAGCTTTGTCTAAGAGGAATGAAGAAGGGTTGAAAAGAGAGCTTAGGAATGCTAGAGAATTGATCACTAAGTTGACCTCTAGCACGGAAAAACTCAACCACTTGTTGAGTGTTGGAAAAGGCCCTAGTGACAAAAGAGGTCTTGGCTTTGAAGAAGACAAGGAGAGTCTCACTCCTAACAAGACCATATTTGTCAAGAGCTTAGGCAAGAAAGAGACTTCACCGGTGCAAACTCCTAGGAAGAAGATTGATCTAGGACAATGCTCTCATAGTGCACAAGTGAAGGTAGCTTCAATGAGACAACCTCAAGCTCAAAGAGTTCCTCATGCTAACTTCCCTCAACCTAAGATCCACAAAGGGAAGACACCTATCATGCAAGCTCAATTGAACGAGCAACCTTGTCTTGATCAACAACAAAGAAGGAGAGATCCTATCCAACAACCAAGACAACCACAACGGCATGGGAATGCACCAAAGCATGCACACGGGAATGGTATGATTCCTAACTTTATTCCCACTTGTCATTTTTGTGGTATTGATGGTCACATAAGACCAAGTTGCTTTTATTACATTCAAATGTGTAGAGTTAAAAGCATGATAGAAAAGAGAAAGGCTAGAGCTAGAATGCATGTTAACATAAAGGAAGAAACTCATTTGCATGATCCTTTAACTTCTAAAGCTCTAGAACCTTTGTCCACTAGGAAGAAAAGTATATCACCTAAATGGATAAGAAAAAATAATGAACCCGCTTGCTACGAGACTAACAAGTCTCATATAGGTTCAACCGAGTCTAATGGACTTGGAAGGTCCATAGGACCTAATGACCTTCATTGTTGAAGGGTGGTTTTTGACCCCATATGGGGAACTCAAGCAAAGAGAGCTTTTTGTATACTAGATGCATGCAAAATATTTGAAAGATCTTGTGCTTCTCTTTTAATTGCTTGAGTAAGCTTGGTTGCACATATGTATATATGTTTTTATCTCAATAAGTGTGATCCTTGCTTTGTTTTCAATCCATGTCATATTTATGTTCAAACATGCATTTTTGGACTAGGAAATTTACATAGGAAGTATGATTTGAATGACCTATAGTTATTTCCATGACATGATGATTCTTAATAACATGCTAAATGTCTTATGAAAAGCATGAAATTCAAATGACATGCTCAAATGAAAAAGCATGAATTGATGATTGCATAATTCTTAAATGCAAAACTTGTGTGAAAAAGCTTATGAGACTCAAATTGATTAAAGGATCTTGTATCTGGTCAAAGGATTTTATAATCCAAATGTCTCTCTTTCTTTATTTGTTGAACATGGCTACCATCATACGGGTTTCATATCCGGAAAAATCAAATAGGGTGCAAAGTCGCTCATGCCATGTTTCGCTTATAAAGTTGGATATAGTGTTTATTAAATTGAAAATCAATGATTTCTCTATATCTTTGCTTCTCTCATGACATTGGTAAAATTGGTTTGAATGCTTATTAGAAACCTTTGTCATTTGCTTTGCCAAATACCATTGTATTTTGGACTTGAATGCTACATGTCTTGTATGCAAAGCATTTATGATTCACACATTTTATGAAAATAAATCTCCTTGTTTCTCTCCAATTATTTGAGTAGCATAAGTGACTAATATGAATATGCAAATATCTTGTATGCTACTATCTCTATTTGCTTTGAGTGACCTTGTTGGGGACTACTCCTTTGCCTATATCATGACAAAAAGGGGGAGTAGAATGTGGTAAGTGTTAGGATTATGCTCAATAGCAAGAGTGTAATAGTGTAATTACCAATCTTTTTCATATTAATAAAGTGATTTCTGTTTTAAACAAATCTTATAGCATTTATAGTTTAATAATTGTTAAAGTAAATAATTATAAGGTCTAAAGACTATGAGAAAAGAAGAATTGTTCATACATCTGGATATGTATGTGGTAGACACAATTCTTTAGTTAGTCTTGAATATCGTTCACAACTTAAGTTAAAGGTTGGGCACCTTTATCTTGTTAAAGTTGTAGAATTCTTTTGCTAGCATTTGAGTGGGATCAAATGAGATATGATGAGTCTAAAATCATCGAAGTGTCTTCGAGCAAAAAAAGAATCTAGTGCACTGGGTGCATTGAACAGGATCACAATGAAATACTTTATCTATCTTAATCCTGAGATAAATGATGGACTTATGGTTGCAGGTGATATCATTTGAGCTATCAATGAGTACGATTATATCGCATAGTCTATCCTCGATAGTTTGGTGATATTCATTTGTTAATCGATAGAGGACTTCATTTATAGATATGGACATCGTGGCTCCATTTATTAAATGAGAGTATAATATCATCATATGGATGTTTTGAGATAATTGGATATTAAATCTCAACGTTGAGTTTTCAATAGTGTCTATTGAAAACATGGCTTCTGGACAAGTCAAAATATCCAAGTTCAAAACGTGGTCATATGAGTAAATATGGTAACTTGAAGAGTTATAGGCGGTCTATGAACTCTTGGCGATTACTGATATTAATCACGAGGATACACTATCTCCAATATGATTGTCTAGGGTATGAATGAGGAAGCATCTTCCTTTTCTGTCTTTATTTAAGAGTTCAATTTTAGCTCTTTAGTGGAATGAGCTAAAATTAATGGATCGGACCTAAGTGAATCATTTGTTGATTGTGATTAGGTTATGTCTATTGGAGCTTAAATTTAGATAGCCCGCCAAGATCCCCAATCCACACGGACTTGCATGGATCACTTGATATATTCTACCAGACCAATTTAAGGTTCATCTAGAATTGCAATTTAATATATTAAGAATATAATTTGCACATTATTTATGTAATGGGCTGCACAATTATATTTATATATTAATGGATGACATGTGGGCTTGTTTCTTTTAGTAAGAATGGGTCTAGTTCACATGTGGGCTTTTTATTTAAAGTCTTATGGATTTAATGAAATAAGAAAAATAATATTTGGCCCAATATATACATGTGGGGCGGCAAGGTGCTAAAATAGCATTTAATATTATTTTGTTTTCATTATTTAATTAAATAAGAATTAATTAATTTATTAATTAATTGTTTAATTAAGTAACAAATCTTTTCTAAATAGGAAATATGATTCCTATTTGTATACTATTGGTAGTAGTATAATTAAATAGAAAGACTTGTTTGACAAGGAAATAAATAATTAATTTTATTTATTTAATCAAATAGGAAGTTTTTTTTATTTTAGTCAAATAAGGAATAAAAGATTATTGAGTTGGATTAGGGTTTGGAAATCTAAAACAAAATAGGAATTAGGGTGCAAAACATACTCCTTTTTTGTAGGAGGATTTGCGGCAACCCTAGTGAATTTTGGGGAAAGATTTCGGTCACCCTAGGGTAAAAAGGAGAAGAAATTCGGCCACCTATATAAGGCCACTTATAGAATTCGGCCACCTCCCTAAGGCTTGTGTGCAGAATTTTCTTCTTCTTCTTCTTCTCAACTCATAGTTAGAGATCTATTATTCTACTAAAAACAAAAGGAACATAGATTATTTTTTTGATTGTATTCTAGTTGCTTATTCATCAATAAGCTTGTGAATACTATATCGATCTAGGTTCACGCGAGTTTCGATCATAAGATTGAGAACTCAAAAGTGACCGGAATAATCTTAGGTTTCTTTAGATTGTTTTTGGGACTAACGAATCAAGAAAAGTTTGTTTAATCCAATCACAGGTTTGCAATTCAAAGAAAGGGAGACCACGCTCCTTGGTGATCCACGTTCGTGCTAGGATTGAAGATCTTGCGGATTACCATCGACGCAAGTCAATCGGATCACGCGACAAGAGGTATTAATCTTTTGTTTATTTTTATATATCTTTAATTAATCAAAAGGGTTTAAGGTTCATAAAATTGGAAAATTTTTAAAAGCTACTAAAACTATTTTCTAGTCTCGCTTCCGCTGTGGGTATATTTTTTCCTACAGTAAGGGGAGTTGCTAAATTGTTGTGGCAATTTGTGCATGTTGGGGAGATTACCTATTGAGGGGGAGTAACCCATGGAGGGGGAGCATTGCATTCACATACATTGCATTATGTTGTGCTTATCTTTCGTAAATGCAAATGCTTGGTTTATCTCACATGATTAATCTCACATGTATGTGTATTGGAAAATATAGAAAACTTGTTTTCAGGGATTGATTGTTCTACAAGATATTGAAGTCCTCAAGATTTTATTTTCTTATATCTCTTTGTAATGTAGAAAATCATTGTAGACCCTTAGTTTCTATTTTGTTGTGAGGAATCAATGTGAGTGGTGGTTTTGTCACGAAATCGCCAAAGGGGGAGATTGTAAGGATACCCGGTTTTTTGATTGGCTTATTTCGTGTGCAAACCACATATTGGGGTTGTTTGTAAAGGGTAGCTTAAGTGATAGGTGTTCATGCTCAATGACCCTTCTCAAGACCTCAAGGTGGACAAGCACTCAAAGGTATATCTTGTGCTTACTTTCTTATTGAAGAGATTTAGTTGCACACACTCACTTGTAATGTTTGCATATGTATGCTTTACTTTAGTGTGCATTCTCTTCAAATGTCACTTTTCACACTAGCACACTGTTTGTCATATCTTGTTGTGTGTTTTGTGTCATGTAATTCGTTTCCCGAATATGTTCGAAAACGTCCGCGCTCGCACGATAATGTGCTTGGTTTTACGCGAAGATCGCCTTTGGAGAATGCCCTTGGATTCTCCTTTGGTTTCACCATCATTGGTGAAACGGCGGTTTGATCGGCGGCCATGACCGCCGAATGAAACCGCCGTTTGTTTCCAGAAAGCTCTGGACTGAATCTGCAGTTACGATCGGCGGTCAGGCTGCCGAATCGAAACCGCCGAATTAGACCTGATGCATTTATTATTCTCGGGTTTGATTCTGCGGTTTAATCGGCGGCCTGGCCGCTGAATTGAAACCGCCGAATTAGATATTTTAGGTCGGTTTCTTTTTGGGTTTTGATCGGCGGTTTCGACTGACCGCCGAATATGGTTGCCGAATGATCCCTTTCTTCTCGGGTTCAATTCGGCGGTTACATTCTGCGGCCACGACCGCAGAATGAAACCGCCGATCGGTGATTTCAAGGGCAATTTGGTCTTTTCACTTGCCCTATTCTTGATGCCTATAAATATCATACTTTCTCATTTCTCTAACTTAGTTCTCTGACTCTAAAAGAACCCTAAACTTGAAAGAGAGATTTTTGAGAGAAAATTAAATCAAGAACTCATTTTTATACACTCAAACCATACACATGTGCATCAAAGATCATCTAAGCATTTTCTAGCATAGTTAGTTTGCTTAGTTGCATGGGTTTTGGTCATCACACTTCCCTTGGTATGTTCTTCACTTTTATCATTGATATTTAGTGTTTTATTTATCAAGGCATCTCTTTTATTATTTGAATGATCTTAGATTAATATCTTATATTCAAAATAGAGATTGTTTGTGATGACATGATTGAGTGTTGTATTGTGATAGCTATCTAGGTTTTTATAATCTATTGCTAGCTAAGCTATTTGACATGTCATTTAGCCATTGATATCTAGGATTGCATTTGTTGCCATCTAACCATCCTAGATAAGCATATAGGGTTGCCTAGCTCTTATTGCATGTATTGAGTATTTATATATATTCACACATAGGTTGTTTTATCTCTTCATTGAGAATTTAAGTCTTGTTGGCTAAGGTTGCTTAGGCCACAAGCAATATGGACTAGAGCCACTTTTAAAGGCCCGCGTGGTAGAAGTGGGGGGTTACAGACTGGAGTGTTAGACGAGGTCTACATAGGTTGTAAACTTCATTTCAATGAGTGGATTTCGAGGTTCAAGTGTGGCGCACTAAACAGCCCGTGGTTTTTTTCCCAGTGGTTGGGTTTTCCACGTATACATCAAGTGTCTTTTATAATTCCGCACCATATTACACTTGTTGTTTTTATATTGACTATTAGGGGCATTTTCGGAATATTGACCTTAAACGAAAATTGGGTGAAAATTAGTTAAAATCTATTCACCCCCCCTCTAGATTAATATTGTATACACACCGTGTTTATTTGTGAACTTTCATTTATTATACTACTACCAATAGTATAACACTAATAAACATATTTCCTAGTAAGAAAAAGATTTTGATTCTTCATTAAATAATTAATCAATAAATTAATTAATCTCCATTTAATCAGATAATAAAATAAAATAATAAATTAAGCTAATACTATAGCCTTGCCGCCCATATACAATAAATGGGCTTAGTATTATTTTTCCATTTTATTAAATCCATTGGTCCTTTAATTAAAATGTCCACATATGAACTAGGCCCACTCTTAATAAAAGAAACAAGTCCACATGCCTTAATACAATTCTACAAGTGATCCATGCAAGTTCATGTAGATTGGGGATCTTGGCGGGCTATCTAAATTTAAGCTTCAATAGACATAACCCAATCACAATCAACAAATGATTCACTTAAATTCCATCTATTAATTTTAGTTCATTCCAATAAAGAACTAAAATTGCACTTTTAAATAAAGATAGAATAAGTAAATGATTCTCATTCATACCCTAGACAATCTTATTGGAGATAGTGAATTCTCGTGAAGAATATCAGTAATCGCCAAGAGCTCATAGATCGCCTATAGCTCTCCAAGTTACCATTTTTACTCATATGACCACATTTTGAACTTGGATATTTTGACTTGTCCAGAAGCCATGTTTCAATAGACATTATCGAAAACATAACGTTAAGATTAAATATCCAATCCCTCAAAACATCCATATGATGATATTCTACTCTCATTTAATAAATAGAGCCGTGATGTTCATATCTATAAATGAAGTCCTTTATCGATTAGCAAATGAATATCACCAAACTATCGAGGATAAACTATGCTATATTATCGTACTCATTAGTAGCTCAAATGATAACACTTATAACCATAAGTCCATCATTTATCTTAGGATTTAGATAGACTCTCCGATTATCCTAATAATGAAAAAACTTTTATCTACTGATGGTTCTAGATAAAGTATTTCATTGTGATCAAGTTCAATGCACACAGTGCACTAGATTCTTTTACTCGAAGACCCTTCGATGATTTTAGACTGAGCATAACACATTTGATCCCACTCAAATGATAGTAAAAGAATTCTACAACTTTAACAAGACAAAGGTGCCCAACCTTTAACTTAAGTTGTGAACGTTATTCAAGACTAACTAAAGAATTGTGTCTACCTCATACATATCCAGATGTACGAACAATTCTTCTTTTCTCATAGTCTTTTGACCTTATGATTATTTACTTTGACAATTATAATTATAAATGCTATAAGATTTTGTTAAAACAGAAATCACTTTATTAATGTGATAAGATTTTCAAATACAATATTACACTCTTGCTATTGAGCATAATCCTAGCAAGACCTTCTACGTGACCTTCAAACACTTTAACCGGTAAGGTCTTCGTAAATGGATCAACATGATTGTCCTATGAGGCTATCTTGGTGACGATCACATCTCCTCTCTACAATATCTCTCTAATGAGATGATACTTTCTCCGTATATGCTTCCCTCTCTTATGGCTTCTTGGTTCTTTGGAATTAGCCACAGCACCACTATTATCACAATAAAATGTAATAGGCTTATCCAGATCTGGAACAACTTCTAGATAACTCAAGAACTTGCGGAGCTAAACAGCCTCTTTAGCAGCTACACAGGCGGCTACATATTTGGCTTTCATGGTGGAGTCAGCAATGCAAGATTGCTTCATAATTCTCCACACAATAGCTCCTCCACCTATGGTGAAAACTGATCCAGATATAGATTTCCTAGAATCCCTGTCTGATTGAAAATCAGAATCCGTGTATCCTAACGGGATCGAATCCTATCTGGAATACACTAGCATATAGTTTCTCATTCTCTAAAGATACTTAAGAATGGTCTTGACAGCAACCCAATTATCCAATCCTGGGTTGGACTGGTATCTGCTGACAACTCCCACTGCATAGTAGATGTCCGATCTCATACATAACATAGCATACATGAGAATACCTACTACTAATGTATAGGGTACACGTCTCATGTCCTTAATTTCTTGAGGTGTCTTAGGACATTGTTCCTCAGACAAGTGGCCTAGAGGGCAAATTACCTTTCTTAGAGTTCTGCGTCGAAAATTGCACAAGAATCTTTTCGATATACAATGCCTGAGATAGTGATATGAATTTGTTCTTACGATCCCTTATAAATTGGATCCCTACAACATAGCTCGCCTCTCCCAAATCTTTCATTTGGAATTGGCTTGCCAACCAACCTTTTACATCAAACAATAATCTCACATCATTCCCAATGAGTAGGATATCATCTACGTATAGGACCAAGAAAACTACTTTCTTGTGAATGATGCGCTAATAGACACAAGGTTCATCGACATTCTACTTGAAGCCATAGGTTTTGATCATATCATCAAAACTAATGTTCCAAGATCTAGATGCTTACTTAAGTCTATAGATCGACCTTTGCAGCTTGCAAACCTTTTACTCTTGATCTGGAGACATGAATCCCTTTAGTTGCATCATATTAATGCTCTTGTCAAGATTGTCATTCAAGAATGCAGTCTTGACGTCCATCTGCCAAATTTCATAATCGAAATAGGCAGCAATGGATAAGAGAATCCTAATAGACTTAAACATGGCTACTGGCAAGAAGGTTCTTTCATAATTGACCCCCTCCTTTTAGGTATAACCCTTGACCACTGGTTTTGCCTTGAAGGTCTCTACCTTCTCGTCTTCTCCTCTCTTTCTCTTATAGATCCACTTATACCTTATAGGTTTCACCCCATCCGGTAAGTATGTAAGTTCCTAGATTGAGTTAGAGTACATGGACTCCATCTCAAGATTCATGGCTTTAAGTCATTCCTCTTTATCAGGATCTTCCATTGCATTCTTAAATGTCAATGGATCATCCACACTTACACCCAAATAGCGTTCAGGTTGTCTCACAACCCTCTCACTACGACTAGGTGGTAGTATATCCTGACTAGAAATCATCTGACTCTCAGATGTTAATGGATTAACAACTTTTGTTGACTGAGTACTGGTCTCACCAGGCTCCAACTCATTCATTACAATTTTAGAACGAGGTTTATGGTCACTAATATAGTTATCCTCAAGAAATGTTGCATTTGTCGATACAAACACTTTGTAATCTTCAGGACTATATAAGTATCCATCTTTGGTCTCCTTGGAGTATCCTACAAACAAGCAAACCACAGACTTGGGATCTAGCTTTCCAGTTCTGTTCACTGACACGTGTGCTAGACACCCTCATATGCGGAAATGTCACAAACTAACTTTACAACCATTCCATAACTCTAGGGGAGTCTTAGGAACTGATTTGGATGGCACTACATTCAAAATGTATGCCGCTGTTTGTAACACATATCCCCAAAAGGAATTTGGTAATGATGAGAAACTAATCATAAATCTCACCATTTCCATTAGGGTTCTATTTCTCCTCTTCGCGACACCATTCTGCTGAGGTGTACCAGGAGCTATGAGTTAGGACACTGTCCCATACTCGACCATGAAGTCTTCAAACTCTTGGTCAAGGTACTCACCTCCATGATCTGATCGTAAACTCTTGATAGTCTTTCCTACCTGATTCTCAACTTTAGCTCGGAATTCTTTGAACTTTTCAAATGTTTTTGACTTTTGTTGCATTAGGTAGGCATATCCGTATCTTTTGTAGTCATCTATAAAGGTGACATAGTACTCATAACCACCCCTAGCTTTAACATTCATCGGTCCGCAGATGTATGTATGTATAAGCTCTAGAGGTTTTTTAGCTCTAAGCTCTTTTCCAGAAAAAAGTCTCATAGTCATCTTACCTTCTAGACAAGATTCACAGATAGGTAGGGTGCCAACCTTTAACTCACTTAAAGATCTGCTTTTAACTTGTCTTCGGTCAAGGTTAATATGACCAAGCCTTAGATGCTAGAGATACGTTTCGTTTTCTAGAGAAATCTTATGTCATTTAGTTTTCGGTTTTTCAACCTTAAACATTTCGGTGTTGAGCAGTGTTGTATGTATTAATGGTCTTAACACATACAAATTGTTTTCATTAATTCCTGACAAATATTCAAACCGTTCTTTGCAACAATAACTTATTTATAATCAAAAGAAACAGAATATTATCGTTCTAACAACTTAGAAATGAAAATTAAATTCTGTGTAAATCCAGGAATGAAAAATACATTGTCCAACAATATAAAATTATTATTACAAAAATGCAATCTAATTACCCCTACTGCTCATGCCGACGTGACATCCCCTGAACCCACACGCATAGAGAAGGCTCCCTCCTCAAGCTATGTCCAATAATCAGTCCACTGCAAAAAAGAACAAACATGGTTAGTGGCCCCCAAATCAACTATCCAAGGTGAAGAATCATCTTCCACTAAACACGACTCAAGAACAAGTAAATCATATTTACCTTTCATTTTCTTCTTCTTGGCTACCTCCACCAGATACTGAAGACAGTTCTTCTTCCAGTGCCCAACCTTGTCGCAATGGAAACATTTTCCCTTGCTCTTGTCGATAGAGGCACCTTTCTTTTTGCTCTGGACTTTCTTGGGTTTGGGCTTACCCTTTGCCTTCCCAGCAGACCTCTTCCTCTTCTTATTATTGAAGGAAGATGGTTCAGCAACATTTGCCTCACTAGTCTTGCCCTTGCTATCCTTAGTCAAGGACTCAAAGGTAATGAGCTCATTGAGCAACTATGTGAGACTAAACCTAAGCTTGTTCATTCCATAGTTGCTCTTGAACTGATCGAAACTCTTCGGAAGAGTTGTTAGTATGATGCTCACTTGACTGGGTTCATCATTGGCACCGCTATTGATTTTTGTCGTGTTAAAGTAGGACATCATGTTCAAGACATGTTCTCGAACTGATGTACCCTCATTCATACGAGCGAGCATAGCGGAACGAACAGCTTCGTGTCGCTTTTGCTTAGAGGGTTGCCCAAACATAGCCTACAATGACTCCATTATTTCGAATGAGGAAGTCATTACTTCATGCTTTGTGACAAGCACGTCTATCATACTAGCTAATAGATATGTTAGGGCCTTCTCATCATATGAGACCTATTTCTCGTATGCCTCACGAACTCTTTGTGCGGCATGGGCAATAGGTGCTGGAGGACATTCCTCTATAAGCACAAACTTAAGGTCTTTGGTGACCAAAATTGCATTGATATTGTGTTTCCATTTAGTGTAGTTATCACCAGTTAATTTGTCATTGGCTATGATTTGTAATAGTGCAGTTGACATGGCTAAGAAAACATAAATTAAGAATTCATGTAATCATGTAATCATACATTCGAAACATGTGCGAATGTTCGGCATAAAATTAATCATGATGCATGAAAATGTTTAATGAACAAGAACAACCCTAAGAAAACAATGTTTCTATGCCACAACAATCCAACACACCATAAGTAAGTGCTACCTTAGGGTCAATCAAGTTCTTGCATGTTGAATCGAGACCTTCTCAATCAAATGATATACCAGAATAACTCTTATTCCAATATCATTCAACCATCGTTTATTTAGTTAGGTTTTTAATTAACCAATTTAATCAAAACCTTGTGGGCGTAACCCATCATTTCAGATCTCTAGAGCTTAACTCAAAAATTACCGCCTTAGGGTCGGTCAATCCCGAAATCCCCTCAGAAATCCTATCCGTTAGGAAGTCAACCTTGATATTGATTCTTATGGAAACCCTCCCCAAAAGCAAAGCCATCACGAGGCCCCACTCGAATCTCACGGTGTTGAACTAATGATAGAGACCACGGGATATAATGTCATATATCGCTCTCCCACTCACTATTTTATAAAAAAGATCTTCTATTAATATTAATGCAGCTAGATTAAACTAGATTAAATGGCTAATATCAATTTAAGCGTCAAGTGCATTAATCACAAATTATTATAATCCTATTCCAATAACTAATAAACTAATTCGATGTTTAACTCTTAAAAATCTAGTTCATTAGTGATAATTCTAATCTATGTAAACTATTTACTAAGACTAGAATTATTAAATGTGTATCTACCAATTTTTAACTATTAAAACTAAACACATTATTAGGCCCAATTATTATTAGGGGCTTAATCGAATTTATCCTAATATGTTTAAAGGACCCTACTAATCTAAGTAGTTAAACTCTTTAATAATTAGATCAATAATTAATGAGGATTTACCAAGTTTTAACTATTAAAACTAATCTCATTAATATAAAGCCAATTATATGAATTGCTTATTTTAATCATATTAAAAATAAAACACATAATATAAATGGCTATGACATATGTATGACATATCAACATATATATGTGTGTAGGCACAACTAGTCTAAATGACATTTGTATGCATGGCAATGCTTAATCATCACATAATTAAAAGCATACATGAGTTTACCGAGTGTCGTGGATTATTTAACCTATAATAATAAGAATCTAATTACAAAATATACCCTAGGTATTCCTTGGTCTTCAAGTAATCTCCAAGATTCTTCAAGTCTTTTGGGTTCTTATTTATTTTGGGCTTTTAACCAATTCCAACTTGATTAAATGAAAAAATATATATTTTATTATTGTGATCCATCTCATGAATCAAACCTAAAGCCCAAGTGTTACTTTAACACTATACTTGAGGCCCAAGGTAAAAAAAAAATAAAAAAATAATTCAGCCCAAAATCTTTTATCAATTCGGAAACCCAAACGCTGCGAATTTTTAGCCCATAACGCTTTCGCACATAGCCGTCATTCGTGCATGTAAGTTGCCCGCACCAGTACAGCAGAACAATACCGCATGAACAACTGCATGAACAGTGCCTGTGAACAGTGTCCGGAGCAGTACCATGTGAACAGTGCACGTGAACAGTGTCCGTGAACAGTGCTATCATGCATGTTTCCGATTTCTCTCTTTCACCATTCATTTTCTTCGTCTGTCATCGTCCATATATTACATTAAAATTACAACATAATTTACAACATATTAGAATCATTAAAATTAATTACAACCCATCAAAAACTACCTAAATCCACGACTCCATACAATTAACGATCAACTATGTTTTAAAGTTAAACCATTCAATTAAAAACAACATACAGACAATTAAAATAGTGCCTAAACATCCATACATATCAGGAGCATCGAAATCGATTCTTCTGTTCCAAAAAATTGGCTCTGATACTAATTGTTGGGACCCCGGTTTACCAATCACAAAGTGGAAAGAACATTTTAAAAATTATTTCAAAGAAATACTGCGACTAGTAAACCGTAGGATCTATTTCTTAGAAAAGTAAAAGAAATAGAAATCAAAATACATAAAAGAGAAGAGAAGAGAAGAAATAATTTTCTTCATACCTGCGTTGGAGGCTCCTTCTCTTTAATACGATCGGCTCCCTGATTTGAACCACAAGATCTTCCTTGCTATGACTCGAGATTGATAACGGCATTTGGGAGTGTCATAGTACTCAGGAACAAGGAGGACGAAGAGAACACACGAAGCAGGAGGATGAAGAGACACACAAAGCAACTCTTTTTTCACTTAATACGTGAGTTTGTGTTCTATTCTTCACTTAATGCATGAGTTTGTGTTCTCTTATCATTTAATGCGTCAGTTTGTGTTCTCTTCTCATCAGTTGCCTAAATATATATATAAATTTATCTATATTTTTTAAACTGATTAAATTTTTATTAAATCCTTTTAAAAGATATCAGATATCTTTTAATAGATATTAATAAAGTTTGAATTTAAACTTTTTAAATTCAAATTCAATATTTAATTAAAAATAAAATAATCACATTATCTTATCATTCAAAATTAAATATCAAAGAATACCCTCCAATAATGATTAAATACATAATTAAATAATCTAATTATTTAATTAACATAATTGTTATTTTCCAATAATTAAATAATTTGATTATTCAACTAATTTCCGATTAAACACGTGTCACTTTCGTAACACAATTAATTTGACATTCCAATTAATTAACCGTTACCTCTGTTACCTAAATCGATTGGGCTAGTAAGGGGACCTAATGGACCCACAGTATTTTAAGCTACAATAATCCTTAGAAATAACCAATTAAACCCTTTAATTAATATTTCACGATTATTAACTTCTGTATTATTCCACTAAAAACCCGAAGCTGCACTCTCTCAACTGTAGACGTTTTTACACAAACCAAAAACTCTTGGTGTCCATCGATATAAGTATTACATATGGTATAATCCTCCATAAGTAGTTTATAATTAGAGCTGGGTCATAATGTCCATTATACCCCTCTAATTATATCTTTCCATTAAGTACCATTGATCTTCTAATGAACAATAAATCTTACATTCCTTATGGAATTAGGAGAGCGCTCACATTGTTAAAGCCCCGAATCAACCCTTAAGGGAACTACCATCTACTTCTCGCCAGGAGTGGATTCCACTATTGTGTACAAACCTTCCCAGCCACAAGCTAAACCACGATCCCAACATCAGAGCATATTGATCGGGAATGCAACTCCGACCTCACCTATGGTATATCAAAGACCACGATCTAACCTGAAGGAGTCGATAAGACACTTAAAATTAAGATCACCCATATATAGTCATCATTAGTTGATAGATATGAATCTCATCTTTAACGGATCTTGGTGAGAGATTCATATAGATCGTGGCCCAATCCTATATGATCGCATTATACAAGGTGCCTCCATTCTCATTTCTACAAATGAATGATCCAGTATATGATCACCGTACACTACAAAATGGACTGCGGCTGTAGATTAACCACAAATAAAGTATTCAGCTTTATTTGCTATCTACGGACTCTTTAGATTACTCGTTTCAAATTGAATCCATCTGTATATGACACGCACATACTCAGGTTGAAATTACATCCGGCAATCTTGGATGTTAAGTGCATATGTTATATATATATACAAAGTATGACACAAAATAAACTAATATACTACTTCTTTTATTTATGTTCAAATTACATTTACAAATTACAAGCTTTAGGGCAAAAAACCCCAACATCTTGCACTTAGGTGATTAAATGAGTATTTAAACACTTGTTGATTACAATATGTTGTAGGATTTATTTGTGATAAAATTGGTTAAGTTATTGACACACTTGATTGATTATAGCACATAGTGAATAGGTTAGGTTGTTGGTGGGGATATCACCCCAATTGCATAGGCCTTCGATTGTCACTAATTGATCCCACCTTGATCCCCTTTCCTTAATCGATAAGATATTTTGGTGGGAACTTGTTTAGGGTTCGTAGTGACGACCTAAACAACAATTCTGAATGAGATTGGTCCTTAAGTGCGAAAATTGCACATTAATGAAGCCATGTATGAATTGCTCAATAGTCCATTAGCTACTCTATCAATTCCCTAAACCTCTCTTAATTGTTTAAACCTGTTTTCTTATCTAAGTTGTTGGTATTGGATTCCTATCTCTATTCATTTTCTCTTTACATTTTTGTACATTTTCTTTCCATGTATGTTTATGATGAGCCGTCGTGCACTCACAAAAATGATATAATTTGTTTGATCTTTGAAAACCCTTTTAAGCCACTTAAATCCTTTAAAATGTGATTTTATAGCAAATGGTAAGCAAGTTCGTTCCACAGGGATATGGAGTGCTAATTATATAGATTGACTAGTCTTAGATAAGTAAAATAAATCATGATGTTTGATAGATGTGTGGTTTCAAAAACCACCAATGTTAACTACTAAATTGAAAATGCAAAAGTGATATGAAAAATAGAATACTCAACAACCTTGATAAGAATAATGATGAAAATAATTAATATGATTGCTAGGGAATAGATTGATTAGCAATTGAGTGTGGGTAATGCCTTATAGCCACTTTAATGTACCAATCTCTTTATGTTAACCACTAAAGGCTTAGATTAGTGGGGTTGATATACCCACCACTAATCTATCCTATTCAATGGGTTCTTAATCACACAAGGAGTGTCAATCCAAATATGAATACATAACATATTACTCTAATCAAGATTGCAATTAACAAGTGATATACAAGTCAATTACATAATGAGTAGAATCTAATGATTTGAATGAATAGAACACATAAGAGATTCATTACAAAGCTAAGGCTAATACCCATAACCAAATGATCCTCAAATCTATCCCCTAGATTAGGGGTTTAGTTACACATATTAGCAATAAATGAAAAGAAGTAAATAGTAAGGAAATCACCCTTGGGCCTCCTTCTTTAAGCTTAATCCTTCTTTTCTTTTATGCTCCTAAATGCAAGGAATGGAAGTAGAGGATGTGTCTTGAAGTGTGTATGTTTAGTGGAAAGTGACAAAGGAATTTGAGTGGAGAAATGGTAGGGGAGGAATGATTTAGGGAAGTAATCAAGGTTTGGTGTTGAGGTTTGGATGGAATTAGATGAGTACAAGTAGAGAAATGGAGGATGAGGAATGATGAGCCATGGATGAGAAAACTAGATCTCAATGTAATGAATTTCGTGCTCTCTAAGGTGGGATCTATTTTCTGAAGATGAAAGGCCACTCTATATATACACACTCTTGGACATGTACTGATAACTGCTTGATTCGTTGATGTGGCGAAAAGTTCACCATTTTGTCATTATGGCAACCCTAGTGCGTAAAACGGTTAGATGCAAAAGTCGCCATGAACATCATCTTTTTCGCCATATAGCAAGTGGCGACCATGAGCAATTTGTGATGAGGTTGCCAATTGCATGAGAAGGTCGCTATGGCGACCATATGTGGCGACCCTGACTAAAGTTGTGAGGTCGCCATTTGCAAGGGTGGGTCACTATGGCGACCCCCAAATGGCGACCCACCTAATGCATTTTGTAACTTTCTGTCACCATGGGACTAAGTGGCGACCTTCTAAAGCTCTAAATAATCATCTGTCGCCATGGCGACCATGTGGCGACCTCATCTTGCCTAAGTAGAGAAAATGCCCTGTTTCTTCCCATTTGTGAGCCTTTTTACACACAAGTCATCAACTTCATCCCAATTGCTCTTGAAACCTGATAAAACTTGAAACACTCAATTTAACACCATTAAACATGGGGAAATGCCCGAGAATCAAGCAAAAAGAGTCAGAAATAAGGGTCAAAATCATACCAATTTTGGCTTGATCAGTTTGGTGGGTTCTCAAACTGTTAGGTTTTTGGTTGTTGTTGGCATATATTCCATATCAAAATGTGTTTATCTTGTAATGTTTATGTGGTCATATTAATGATGATACAAAGCTTCAAAGAAAGATTTGACTACGGTACATGCAAGATGATGGCTTGATAAGGGGAAGTAGCTTCATAGCTCATCAAAGGTATAATTGACCTCATTCCTCTTACAAGGCCTAGGCACACACACACAAATCATTCATATGTGTCCCTGCATCATTGTGCACCATTTATATAACACATTCACATGATTTTGTATGCTCATGCATTGAACTCAAATGCTCATACATTTAAGAGTTGCATGTTCTAGGACTATGTCTAGGAAATGGCATTCATATGTGAACTTGTGTTTGTATGTTTGTGTTTCTTGTGATTTGGACTTTAACATGGTCTTATTTTATTCCTTATTGAGTCCCGGTCATTTCGGTTACTCATACGTTAAGTTTCGAGTCCAAATGATGTAGCTACGCTACTTTTCGTTCTCATTCGTTGAGTTGTGTTCGTCGTCGTTTTCCGAGATGAATTCTAAACCATTTGTCAAAGTTTCATAGTCATCATCGTGCATGAGGGAGTCACGGTTCGTAATCCAAAAATGGATTCGAATTCGGAGTTCGGATGCCCGAATACGGCTGAAGAACGTGAGAGGTGCGCGAGGAGGTTGCTCGGCCAAAAGCCAAGCAAGGGGTGGCCACGTGTGGACCACATGTGCCACATGGCCAGAACTCCTCTCTGGCCACGTGTGGCACACGCTGACCACACGTGGAGTTGGCTGAAAGGTCACTTTTGTTTTGGACAATTTTGCCCTTCTTACCATTCTTTTTAAATCTCTCCAATTCCCTCCATTTGTTTCTAAGAAGAAAAATTGTGAAATCCCGTCTATGATTTTCTCCCAAATTTTCTCAACTTCCAAACACCATAACTTTCTCATACGGAGTCGGAATTGAGTGATTCAAGTTGGAGATTGTTCATATTCTAGTCCTCTACCTTTTCCAAGTGGTTTTGTAGCTGTTTGATTGATTTTCTGAGAGATCCTCACAGAAAACTGAACCAGCTCGTGTAATTAAGGTAGAGTTCATAACTTTGTGATTTCATCTTTTTAAACCTTCAATTTGCTTGGGGTTTCTTCTTCTATATGTATATGTATGTTTGGTGAATGCTATTGAGAAAGATAGCTTCATAATCAATCTAATTGAATAGTCTAATTAGAGACACATGTTGACTAGAATCTTTGATTCTTTGTTTTTAACATGATTGGGAGTTGTATTGTGATTAGATTGATATCTAGGATTGTTTGAGACTTGATTGATCAAGTTTATGATTAATAATCCTTTATATGTGACTTTGATCCATGATTGATGAAATCTAGGATTAGAGCCTTTATATGTGTTTTTAGAGATATTTAGGATTGATTTGTTTTTAACATATCTCCTATCTCTAAATCTTTGGCTAGAATACTTGTTGAATACATTTTGTGATTCTAGCATTTTTATGTATGTTTATAACATCTTGAACTTGTGCCTCATGTATATGTTTTGTTCAAGTGTTATTTGTATGAATGAATCTAGTAGTTTTTATGTGTTAATTGTATTCACATGCTCTAGGTTTTCATTCATGTTTTTGCATCTAGTTTTCTATTGCTTGTGTTTTCACATCTCTAGATCTAGTTGTTCCATGGAAGGTATTGATCACATGTTCTATGTTGTTTTGATTGATTGCATCACTTGCATTCACATGATCACACTAGGAAGTCCTTGTAAAAGGCATGAAGTCTTGGCTAGAGTTGGGATGACTCGGATAGCCAAGCAAGAAGTCTTGCCTAGAGTCTTGAGGACTTGGATAGGTAAGCAAGAAGTCTTGTCTAGAGTCGGGAGGACTTGGATAGACAAGCAAGAAGTCATGGCTAGAGTCGGGAGGACTTGGATAGTCATGCATGGGAGGCTTTCTAGAGGCACGTGTGCCTTATATAGAGAGTTGGCTTATATATTGGTAGGCCCGGGTGTTTGGTTAGACATAGAGTCCGAAAGAGCGGGGTACATGGGATGTGTATGCACTCTTGAGGAATTTCTAATCTTCCAACGATGTTGGTTTTGGTATGAATTCCAATATGTGTTGGTTTACATCATTGAGGGATTTTGTATCTTCCAATAGGGATTGTGTAAACATAGACTCCACATGGGTTGGTGATCTAGGATTGGTCATTTTGTGGAATTTCTAATTTACTTTCCAAATATATATATAAGTACCCAATGGTTGTAATTCAACCCGTGGATGTTTCCTCCTTGGAGGTTTTACCACGTTAAAAAATCCCTTGTGTTAATTCTTTCTATCTCTATCTTTTATATTTGTTTTTGTATATGTTTTAATCTTGTAGTACAATCTTCACTTGTGATGTTTTGGATTCAAGATTTTGTAAAGTGTGATTTGTAAATATATTCTTTTGATCATATTTGTAATTACATTTCTTTTGTATATTGTTTAGAATTTAATGTATAGCAATATTTGTATATACTAGTAACGATTGAACATATATTGATATACAAGTATTCTTGTTTGTTGTATGTGTAAATTTGATAAAAGAACACGTCAGCAAAGAAGCAATAAAGACATAGACACGTCACCCATTGACTCGTCAACAGAAGGAAATCAGTCAAAAGGAGTGCCAGTAGGCACGCTCGCCGATTCAAAGAAAAAGAGTGTTCGCCACAACTGTTGTCCAGCGGAGAGGCGAAATGCGCTCGCCAATCTAAGGCGTTCGCCAAAGATGTACAGCTGGGAAGGGTGATCCAATTATCCAATTCCAAGTATATTTCCACGACAAAAACGAGGGTTTAATCAGATACAAGACTCAAGGATTAAATCCTATTCCGAACAGAATATAATCTTCTTCAAACAAGGAAGAGTCCAAACATGAAACAAACCCTAAAGAAGTTATCTGTAGACTCTAGACTCCTTATACAAGACAAAATAGGGACTCCCCTATCAACAGGGCATGGGCACGGGAAACCCTAAAAAAAACCAATATAAATAGAACCTTAACACCCATGAAAAAGGGTTGGAGATCAGATAGAATAATCAAGCTTTTGTATGAGAGATTTAGATTTAAGTGTGTAAACTATAAGCAATTCATAGTGATTTCTCTCGCCCTCAAGGGGCACCGTGGTTTTTTCCCATTCAAGGGTTTTCCACGTAAAATCCATCTTGCATGTGTTGATTGATTTTCTTTGTTTATTCGTTTTTTATTAACATAATATTGTTGACCGAGTCAATCCAAAAATCACCGTCAACAATTGGCGCTAGAAGGAGGGGGGAGAAGAGTATAAAAACTTCCAGGAATCCTTACAAAAAAAAAAAACAATCACAGCATGAGCAACGGTAGCGGTAGGGATGAAGTTCCCAATAATGAACAGATCCCTCAAGCAGCAACTATACTAGGAGAGGAGACGTTGACAATAGGGGAACAATCAGCAGCAACTCCAGGGATAAGAGTAGCCAACGAAACTCTGCAACACTTTCATACCGCTTTGGTGAACCTGGTCAATGAGGCCAACAAGATAGCACTCACGCTTCCCATAGGGTTGGGAGCCTCGTCTCCTTATGAACTAACGACCAGCACTCTCGGAAATCATCCCGCAGGGAGGGTGCGATTAGAAATTCATGTCGTAACTCCCGGTACTCAGGCAAAACCAATTGCGGAAGAAACCCCCCAGGATTCGCCAGAGGCCCTGGGAGAAAGAGGGCGAAAGAAGGGAGAGAACCTGCTGGACGAGGATTACCCAGAAAAACGGTATCATGGGCGAACACATATGGGACCTGCCGACGACAGGATTAATAGAACCCGCAGGAGGCGGCGGTCGATCTCGTTAGAAGACAGGAGTCCCCAGCAGAGAAGAGGAGTGCAATCAAAGAGGACGCGGCAGCAGAGGTCCGAGAGTACAGATGACTTAGGAGGTAATAGAAGTACCAGTAGCAGGGAAGACGATTATCGAAGGGTGATAGTCAAAAGCAGGCTTGACCAAGAGGGGGAACCAACTGGTCATCGAAGCGTTACCCTTCAACAACTCTTGAAGAAGGTCTCAGCAATGGCTAAGCGGTATAGGCACAATGTATCTTCGGATGATGAGTCAGACAATCCATTTGTCGATCATATCGCTCACACCCGGTTCCCTGAAAGATTCAGGATGCCAACCATCGAGCAGTATAAGGAGAATAGGGATCCAAAGGAACACGTCCGTAGATTTCGCAATGTCATGGCCCAGTACGCATCCAATGACGGCCTCTTGTGCCTAATATTCTCGCAAACTTTCGGCGACCTCGCCTCTAGATGGTTTGGGCGTCTGCTAGCCAGGAGTATTAGCAACTTTTCTAGTTTCAGCAAGGCATTCATAAGGCAATTCATGGGGAGTGTGCAAAGGAGAAAGTCGTTTGCTCATTTGTCGAATCTGAAACAAGAAAGTAACGAGTCGCTAAAGAAGTATTTGGCCAGGTTTGGGAAGGAGGTCGCTCAAATAGAAGATGCAAGCGAAGTAGCTGTCATAGCAGCCTTCACCAATGGGTTGCAAAGCGGACGTTTGTCTTTTGACCTACGGAGAGACCGACCCAAGACATATGAGGAGATGATGGATATAGCTGGAGATTATGCATTGGCAGAAGAAGAAGAAGTTGCCCAAGGGGGTAGTTACGTCCATGGTCACAAGCCAGACGCAAGGTCAGAAACCAAGGATGAGAGAACAAAGGGTCAGTCTCGCGACCACCAAAAAGAAGAAAAGAGCCGGAGAAGCAAGCCCCAAGAAAGCCGAGGTAGTAACAGAACCAGTAGGTTCCGAGGCAGGTACAGTAATTACACTCCCCTAAATGGCGAACAGGAGGACATACTGTCTGTAGTAGAAGACAAAGGGCTCGCCAAGTACCCACGACAACAGTCAGCTAATGCCCGAAGAGATACGACGAAATATTTCCGATTTCATAAAGACCATGGGCACGACACCTCTAAGTGTTTTCAATTACGGGATCACATCAAGAGTCTGATCAGAGAAGGGCACCTTAAAGATTTCACACTGAAGGGGGACCAAAACATGGGTCGCCAAGGTAGCCACCGAGGAGGTGAGCAGGAAAGAAGAAGCCCGAGGAAAGGCAGCCCAAGCATGGCTATAAATACAATCTTTTGAGGAACTCACACCGGTAGAAGCAATAAAGAAAGGATCTCAGAAGTCAAGGAAGTAATGTATGAAAGCAGGGGCTTTGAGGTAAACTCTGTGCAGAGAAGCCACAAAAAACCAAGGGAAGGCCATGACCCGATAACTTTCACGACCGAAGATTCAGAAGGAATTGATGCCAAACCCAATGATGCAATAGTTGTGGGGGTACAAATAGCACACCGGGATGTCCTCCGAGTGATGATAGACAACGGAAGCTCTGCTGACATTTTGAGCGCCAGAGTGTATGACGAACTTCGGCTAGACAGGAAAGACTTGGAACCGTTCCATGTGCCTCTCAAAGGATTCGGAGGAGCAGAAGTAAGATCTTTGGGAACGGTGAAACTGCCTGTAAGATTTGGGACAGCACCTTGTCGACGGACCATCCTCCTGGATTTCGTGGTAGTTGATATTTATAACTGGCCATACAATGCTTTACTCGATCGACCCTTTCTGAACAAGGCGCGGGCGGTCACGTCCACTCACGCATTAAAAGTAAAATTCCCGACAGAGTTCGGGATTGGAGAACTTAAAGGGTCACAAGAAATGGCTCGCCGGGCCAACCTGTCAATTTTTAAAGACAGGACTGGAGCAGAAACCTTAAGCGTATTTCAACTCGACCGAGAGACGAAAGAGGAGAACCCTGAAACGTTTAAGCTAGACCCGAGAGATGAGACCAACAGAGAAAAAGAAGAACCAACAGAAACTGTCATCCTGGATGAAAAAGAGCCTAATAAGACGGTCAAAGTTGGAGCGAGCATGACGAAGCAGGTCAAAACAGGTGTAGTGAATCTATTGAGGGAGTACAAGGAGATCTTTGCCTGGAGCCACGAAGATATGCCAGGAATCAATGCAAATGTAACCACACACCATCTAGCAGTAAGCAAAGACTGCAAGCCGGTAATACAGAAAAGGACAAGTTTCAACCCGGAGAGAAGTGCAGCAATAAGGGAAGAAATATCCAAACTGCTTGCGGCAGGATCGATCAGAGAAGTCAAGTATCCTGAGTGGGTAGCGAATGTTGTGCTCGTAAAGAAGAAGAACAATCAGTGGAGGATGTGTGTAGACTTCACTGATCTCAACAAAGCCTGCCCAAAGGATAGTTTCCCCTTGCCAAGAATTGACCAGCTGGTCGACGCAATAGCCGGACATGAGTTGTTAAGCTTCATGGACGCGTACTCAGGATACAACCAAATCAAGATGCATGAACCGGATGAAGATAAGACAGCATTCACCACGGACCAAGGATTATACTGCTACATTGTCATGCCATTCGGCCTGAAGAACGCTGGAGCAACATATCAGCGGCTTGTCAACAAGATGTTCGCTAACCAAATAGGCAAGAATATGGAAGTGTACGTCGATGACATGCTAACCAAGAGCGTCAAAGCTGAGGGACATGTAGACGACTTACGAGAAACCTTTGATGTGTTAATGAAGTTCGGGATGAAGCTAAACCCCTCAAAGTGTGTGTTCGGCGTGCCATCCGGTAAGTTTCTCGAGTACCAAGTACATCAAAGAGGGATAGAGGTGAACCCTGACAAGATCAAAGCACTAGCCAACATGGTTTCCCCAAAGAACTTGAAAGATGTCCAGAAACTTACAGGATGCCTGGCATCACTGAACAGGTTCATCGCAAAATCAACAGTCCGATGCTTACCCTTCTTCAAAGCGCTTAAGAAGGGCAAAGGGATAGAATGGAACAAGGATTGTGAACAGGCCTTTGTCGCTCTGAAAGAGTACCTCGGCCGAGCACCATTACTATCAAAACCCATCACAGGGGAAGTGCTGTACATGTACCTATCAGTCACAAAAGTAGCCACCAGTTCCGTATTGATAAGACAGGAGAATGGGATACAGAAGCCAGTGTACTACACAAGCAAAGCATTACTGCCAGCTGAGACGAGATATTCATCAGCTGAAAAAATGGCACTCGCACTAGTAACAGCAGCAAGGAAGTTGAGGCCGTATTTCCAAGCACACAAGGTAGGAGTATACACCAACTGTCCATTGAGAATGATACTGCAAAAACCAGAGGTGTCAGGCAGACTTACAAAATGGGCCATTGAGCTAAGCGAATTCGAGATAGAATTTATCCCAAGAACAGCAATCAAAGGCCAAGCAGTAGCAGACTTTGTAGCAGAATTTACCGAGCCAGATAATGTAGTGGCGAAGATGATGATAGATCAAACAAGAAAGGACTTTCGCTGGAAACTTTGGGTCAACGGCTCATCAAACATGCATGGCAGCGGGGCAGGGATAGTGGTCACCACCCCAGAAGGAGATTCTGTAGAATGTGCCTTGCGGTTTGATTTCAAAGCCACCAACAACCAAGCCGAGTACGAAGCACTGATAGCAGGACTGAAAGTATGTACGGCCCTGGGAGCTGACGAGATTGAGGTGTTTAGTGACTCTCAAGTCATCGTCAACCAAGTGCTCGACGAATACCAAGCAAGGGATGACAACATGATTGCCTACCTCAGACTAGCAAAGGAATTGTTGAGGCGATTCAAAGAATACAGGATTGTGCAGATCCCAAGAGAAGACAACGAACAGGCGGACATTTTAGCCAAGCTGGCATCTGCCACGATCAATATCTGGCCCCGAACAATCCCTATGGCACATCTGCTTCGACCTAGCACAGCCGAGCAGGCCGAAGTAGGGGTCGTCATGAACGTATCAACCAACTGGATGACCCCAATCAGAGAATACCTGATCAATGACACCCTCCCAAGTGACTTGCTAGATGCTAAGCAGCTGAGATACAGAGCAACAAGATACTCGGTCCTCAACGGTGAATTGTATAGGAGAGGATTCTCGAGGACATTGCAAAGATGTGTCGGGCCTGAAGAGGCAGAAGGAATCCTAAAAGGCATACACAGCGGAAGCTGTGGGAATCACGCTGGAAGCATCAGCTTGGCCCATAAAGCACTAAGGCAAGGATTCTATTAGCCGACCATGTTCGCCGATGCAAAAAGAATAGCGACCAGATATGAAGCATGTCAAAAGATCGCGAACAACATTCGCCAGCCACCTGAGCGCTTACAGAGCATCACCTCCCCATGGCCGTTCGCCATGTGGGGAATTGATTTGATCGGCCCAATGCCCACAGTGCCAGGTGGGGCGAAACATGCCATTGTAGCAGTGGATTATTTCACCAAATGGGTAGAGGCCGAGTCACTGGTACACATCACAGAAGCAAATACAACCAGCTTTGTGAAGAAAAACATTCTATACAGGTTCGGAATACCAAACACCATCATCACTGACAATGGTACACAGTTCGATAACAAGAAATTCAGAGACTTATGCAAGAAGTATGGGATCAACAACTACTACGCTTCCCCAGCTCACCCACAGAAAAACGGGCAAACTGAGGCAGTAAATAAAATCATCAAGCATAACCTGAAAGCCAAACTAGCCGTCAAAAAGGGAAACTGGGCAGAAAAGCTACCACAGGTGTTATGGGCATACTGGACAACAGAAAGAAACTCCACTGGGGAAACACCTTACTCCATGGCTTTCGGAACTGAGGCAGTCATTCCGGTTGAAACGGCGTTCTCTTCGCCAAGGACACAGTTTTTTCAACCAGAGCTGAATGTTGACATGCTGAAGTGTGGCTTAGATGAACTAGAAGAAAGAAGGGAGCACGCCCGAATAAGGAATGCCGCCTACCAGCAGAGAGCGGCGAGGTATTACAACTCACATGTGAAAGTCAGAAGATTTGCACTCGGAGACCTGGTTCTAAAAAGAGTGACGCCCAGAACGAAGGATAGAACTGCAGGATCACTCGCAGACAAGTGGGAGGGACCATATCACATCACAGGTATAGCAGGCCATGGAGCGTATCACATAGCAAAGAGAGGAATCGGCGAGCTACCCCGACCGTGCAATGCTCAGTACCTGAAGATCTACTACCCTTGATGCTCCAGTTCAAAGAAGACCTTTTATTATGTTTTGTTTCTTTAAATTCATCTTTTTAGTTTCTCTTGTTTTTTGACATTAGAGTTTACAGGAAATAATCAATAAAGAGTAATTTATTACTAAAAGGTCTACCATCGTTGAAATCACAGATCAGCCATGACGAACGGATCGCCCAAGGTGGTAAATTGAGCTATCTAAATCTGGAGAACAACCAAGAAAACCGGGAAATACCCCGTATTACAGCAGGCTTAAGGCAAAAATGCCACAAAGTAGCCTGAGCTAGAGAAAAATGTCACATAAAAAGGCAGTCGCCATTAATAAAGGCATAAAACCCCCAAAAGAAACTGTACAAGGCGTTCGGCCAGCAGTATTCAGGAAAATCCCTGAGAACTAAAAACATTGGGGGTAAAGCGAAACTAGCATTCAAAAAAAACAAAAAAAAAAAAAAAAAAAACAGTGAGCAAAAGCGGGAGACGTCCCAACAGTATGCTCACATAAAACCTGGTGTACGGTCGGACACGTCCTGACAAACACTTGGTAAAAACAAAAACTAGCGATTATAAAGCTAAGTAATAAAAGGCTTTAGAGCTTGAGCCAGAAACTCAGCAATGGCAGCTGAACCAAAATGCATAGAAATAAATGCAAAGCAAGAAGCAACTTTGCGAGAAAATCGTCATTTTATTTACTTGTCAAAATATATTTACAAAGTTAAAACAAAAACGATACAAAAGAAATTAAGCGCTCGCCGGTGGAAGGCCCCCGTCATCATCTCCCTCTTCCTCGCTCACCTCGTCCTCTGATGGCCAAACAACATCCTCATCCCTTTCGGGCATAAAGGGTGTGTAGTCCCGACCAGCCACAGGACCAAGTCAGGTTCAGCACCAAACCCAGTGAAGCTCCCCTTTTGGCCAGAATAGTAAGTGTTGCAGGCGCGTTTGGTAGGGATCTCCAGGTGCATAGGAAGGGGCTCTGCTTGAGTATAACGGCAATGAGCCTTCCACAGCTTCAGCTGGCTCTTTATCGAGCGTACTGCACCATCCATATGCCGCTGAAGGTTTCGGTCATAGCGCCTTAGGGCTTTCTCATTTGAGTGGTCTTTCAAGGCAAAAAACTTCTTCGCTTGACGCATGCCTCGTTCGAACTCACGGAGGAGGAGTGCATCATATGCGGGAGATCTCTTAAAGCGATCAACGGCTTCAACCTCTAAGACAACCTTCAAATCACTCA
This sequence comes from Acer campestre, assembly GCA_954870605.1. Classification (NCBI taxonomy): domain Eukaryota; kingdom Viridiplantae; phylum Streptophyta; class Magnoliopsida; order Sapindales; family Sapindaceae; genus Acer; species Acer campestre. The sequence continues at coordinate 11,906,589 of OX940806.1, read as the reverse complement.
TAAGAAGGTCTTGGGTAGCCTGTTGATGCCGTAAATCTTCAGACTCACGTTCTGCTTTCTCCCTGGCCTCGTTCGCCAAACTCTCCCCCTCCATGTGAGCGACCAACGCCTCCTGACTATCAGCGAGCTGCTCTTTCAGTAGCTTGACTTGTTCTTCAGCGGCGAGCAGCTTCTCTTCAGCAGCAAGCTGAGCAGCCAAGGAACCATTGGCTGACTCCTGCATTCTAGCAATTTGCTGTGCATGTAATTCCTCAGCCGACAGTTTCTCAGCCGCCGACCGAAAGATTATCTTTTCCAAGCGCTTGTTGTCGCTCAAAGCTTTGTTCGCTCGCCGATAGTTACTCGCCATCTCTGACATCATCTGCGAGCCAAACAAGTGTTAACAGAAAGGAAAATGAGGGTAAAGTAAAGAGTAAAATAAAGAAGAAACAAGGTCAATGAAATTACCAAAGAATGGCAGTTGATGAAGAATTCCATCTTGCTGTTGCACGATTTACCCTTCACTTGCTCCCAACCTCCACCAAAATAGACATCATTATTTATAAAATGGTTGAGGAGCTCGGCGGGAGAAAAATCAGACAACGACACAACCCCAGCTCCCGAACATTCACTTGGGCCGGCCGGATCAACAGAAGGCCCTTCTTGAGAACCCCCCAAGCCCGTAGCAGGGGCAGATGACGGACCAGGGATGTCAGCCGGAGCAGCGGCGTCCCTACCCTCTGCAATATGAGGAGATGAAGGCCTGGGGGTATCCTCCTGTACAGCAGTATCCCTCGCCCTAATATTCGCGGGAGACACTGAAGGACCAACGTTGTCCGAAATAAGGACCGGTGCAGCCGAAAGGGTAGTGGTCTCTGCACCACCACCTTTCTCTGGTCGAGAGGCTGGATCAGCATCCTAAGGGAATGTGGAACCCGGTTCACTGACATTGGCAGCTTCGGGACGAACAGGCTCCCCATTCCCCTCTTCGTCAGTTGAGACCACATATTGAACCACCCTAGAAGCCCTTTTTGGGGGGCGAGTGGCACATTCGGGGGTAGCCTCAGCGGGTAGCTTCCTTCGACCATTCCTGGGGTTAAGATCGCTGGAGGGATCTACAAGAGGCTCGGGGACATTTGCATCGAAAACAGGAGCCCCTGTATCCGCCGCAGGAACACCAACCTTCTCTTTTCCTTTGCGGCTGGGAGCGTGAGATGAGGCTCCCACTCCATCCCCGCGTGGCCGAGCGATCACCTCAGTAACAGCAGGAGCCCCTGCTCCATCTTCATCAGGAGAGTCGCCACCCTTAGGTGGAGCAACTCCTTCTTTAGCCAGGCCCGCGGCATGTCTTTGGCTCGCGGCCTCAGAGTTCTTCATCGCTCGAGCCTGTTCGTCGCAGACTATATCGAACTCGCTCACTGAAACGAAAAAGATAGTCATCCAAAGCAAAAACCAATGAAACAAATTTTGATAAGTTAAAGAGAGGAACTTACAGCGGCGTCGCCTAGCAGATAGGCGAGGGAAAACACCACAAGTGACCATTCTAGCCTCATCGAGGAGGTGCTCCTGACCCCTCTTTGCTAAACTAAGCACCGCGGCATCAGTCACATTCTTCACCTCGTGTGGGGTCAAGGCAGGGGAAGCCTTCGTCCATGCTTCGGGAGAAGTAAAGTGCCTCGGAACTTTACTCACCCGAAGATTTCGGCGAGGATCAGCAGGGTTATTTCTTCCCCACTCGCCACCAACGAAGAACCAGCTGTTCTTCCATCTCTTGTTTGAGGTGGGGAAACCCCAGACAAAGCCCATTTTCTTCTTGTCACTTGAAACCTCCACCTGTCCTGCGTTGGACACTCCCTCAGGTATCCAATTCTCTACAGCAGTCGACTGGAGATAGTAAGTCCCGCCATGGCCAGACTGTCGCAGGACGTAGAAATGATGAATTTCGCGAGGAGTTGGCGACCGCCGACCCATTGATTTCCACATCACAGCCAGGGCCATCAAAATCCTGTAACTGTTTGGTGAAAGCTGTGCCGGAGCAATCTTAGCGTCAGCCAGAAACCTGGCTATAAACGGCTGAAGGGGTAGAGTCACTCCACAGCCGAACATCAACCCGTAGATGGCGACGGTGCCGCTCGGTGGATTCCATGCAGCTCGATAGCCCGAAGGAATAAGGACAACCGAGCTCGGAATGTCATATCTTCTCCTATATTTTCCCAGCTCCTGCTCGCCGACTACGTTTACCTCAGTATCGAAGGAACTGGGGCGGTCGGCCGCAAAATATAAAGCGTCTCGCCGATGGTCCTCAACATCTGAGCCCACCACTGTTTGAGCACCAATGAGAGAATCTCTAGGGGCTCTAGGCCCTCGCCGACCACTGCCAGCAGCGCTTGGAGTCTTTGCCATATCTGAGGAATTGCTGTTAGAAGTCGAGAGAAAAATGAAATCAGGAGCATCGGATTTGGAGTTAAAAGAAGTATAAAGAGGAATGGGAACAGGAGAAGATGGGTTATAATTGCGCAAATATGACTCGATTTTATCAGCAACTTCCTTATCACCAAGCTCTAAGGCTTGCATCATTTGATTAAAAAGAAAAGCACATTGAGGAAGATCCATGGAAACTCACCAGAGATAAATGTTCTTGAAGAAGAGAAGAAAAATGGGTAACAGAACCACGCTTCAAAGGGAACCACCGGAAACTTGAACACGTCTGTGAATCGGAGACTTGGAAGATTTTCTCTCGAAGAGGAAGATTTTTTCTCAAAAAATATTTTCTGAGGAAAATAGCAGCAAAAAGAAATAAAGAAAGTGAAACGGAGTAGAGCAGTTTCGTTTTTAAAGGGGGAAATACGAAATTCAAGAAAAAATAATAATTGAAAACGGCTGTGATAAAGCGTCGCCGCCTGTGAGTAAAGGCTGGGATGAAAGTATCCATCAAACGAAGGACGCGTGGCGTTATGGGGACTCCCAACAGATGCGAAATCATTGCAGGCGTGACATCAGTTGCAGCGCGTCACATCAATACACTCTGTTTGAAATTCTGTGGCTGGAAATGAAAGCTTGCCGTGGAAGATTTTATATCAGAAGGAACACGTGGCAAAAATGAAAAAAAGAGGGAAAAAACATCTGCAAAAATTTCAGAAAACGAAGAAAGTCAGGAAATATAAGTAAATTATATAAACACTGCTCGCAGAACCAAAGAGACCAGCCCACATTGGATTAGCTCGAAGTATTTATGGGGGTATTGTTGTATGTGTAAATTTGATAAAAGAACACGTCAGCAAAGAAGCAATAAAGACATAGACACGTCACCCATTGACTCGTCAACAGGAGGAAATCAGTCAAAAGGAGTGCCAGTAGGCACGCTCGCCGATTCCAAGAAAAAGAGTGTTCGCCACAACTGTTGTCCAGCGGAGAGGCGAAATGCGCTCGCCAATCTAAGGCGTTCGCCAAAGATGTACAGCTGGGAAGGGTGATCCAATTATCCAATTCCAAGTATATTTCCAAGACAAAAACGAGGGTTTAATCAGATACAAGACTCAAGGATTAAATCCTATTCCGAACAGAATATAATCTTCTTCAAACAAGGAAGAGTCCAAACAGGAAACAAACCCTAAAGAAGTTATCTGTAGACTCTAGACTCCTTATACAAGACAAAATAGGGACTCCCCTACCAACACGGCATGGGCACGGGAAACCCTAGAAAAAACCAATATAAATAGAACCTTAACACCCATGAAAAAGGGTTGGAGATCAGAGAGAATAATCAAGCTTTTGTATGAGAGATTTAGATTTGAGTGTGTAAACTATAAGCAATTCATAGTGATTTCTCTCGCCCTCAAGGGGCACCGTGGTTTTTTCCCATTCAAGGGTTTTCCACGTAAAATCCATCTTGCATGTGTTGATTGATTTTCTTTGTTTATTCGTTTTTTATTAACATAATATTGTTGACCGAGTCAATCCAAAAATCACCGTCAACATTGTTAATTGTTTTTTGTATTTTCTTTATACCTCATACAACTTATTGATACTTAGACAATGTATGAATGATCACATGATAACTTGTCTTAGTATGATTCCGTGATGTTTATGTTGTATGTTAGGCTACCTTGAGGGACAAACGTAAGTTTGTTCAAGGGATTGAAATTAGGCGAAAAACCTATTCACCACCCCCCCCCCCCCCCCCCCTCTAGGTACGTCTTAAGCAATTTAACCTTGTTTGTATACTTTCACAAACCATACACCATTAAAACTTAACATGATTTATTTTCTTGCACACTAGTAGACTAACTTAGAATAGATAGCAAATCGATTAATCTAACCTAATCCCTATGGAACGAATCTTTAGTTTACCACTTTACTTGTTTTCAAAACTTTAAAGCACATTGCGTAGGAATTTCTTATAAATATCTTTTGAATTCGCAATTTAATAACAACACAAAAAACATGTTCACTCAATGAATAGAGTTAAATGCCTAAGTGAACAATTAATGAATGCTCAAATGCAAAATATACTAGAGAAACATATAATATATAACTAAATGTTGAAATTAACTGCCCAACAACTTAGTTATCAACTAACCCACAAACAATCTCAACAACTTCAAAGATACGCAATTAATGTGAAGTAGAAAGTAAAGAACAATAAATGAGAAGAAGATTTGTTCTTACCTAACAATAAAGGAGATATTTATTGAAGACCCATGAATGATGAACATTAAATGCATATAGATTTGAGGGATGATGAGTCAAAGAACAAATCTTGAAGCTTCTCTAGAAATCCTAATTTCTTTCACTTGGAGGTGTATTTTTGTGCTTAGGGTTCTCTCCTTAAAATTGAATCAAAACATGGAGTAGATGAAAAAATCAAGTACAAACATCAAATGAATCTAGCCTAATCAAGAGACAATCCCAAACTATTCAAAACCTAGATCCAACTTACAATCCATGGAGAAGATATGATTTTGAAAGAATAAATCATGAAGATGGGGATTTCATATCTTACCTTGATTTTGGAGAGTGACCCACACTCAAAAGAGTACTCCTAGGTTTAGATCTAGGGTTTTTAAGTGTTTAGAATGTGTTTGGATGATAGCCCTTGAAATTTCATGAATCCCACTTCAAAAATGAGTTGAATTGGACTTATATTTAGTGAGATATGGCCAAAATACGAAAACATAATAGTGTGTTTCACGGCCGAGATTTGCGGTCCAGTAAGACAAAAGTTGGACAGTGAAAAATCACTAGAGGGCTTTTCGCACCCTCTAATTCGTGGTCCTAGACCGAGAAAAGTGCCACAGCACAACAACTCGATTTTTGAGCAATCTAAAATATGAGCAAACGACATCAAAACCTATCATAAAATATACCGTTAGAAAGGTATAGACGTCTACTTTATACTTCTTTTTACAAAAATAAAATTAAAAAATTGAATGTCTATAGAAAGAGTTATGGTTATTTGAGTGACTAATAGTCAGATTTGGACAACAACAAAGTTCCCATGTTTAGTGGTCTATTTGGAGACTTCAAAACCAATCAAAATGGTCAAAGAATTTTCGAATAATATACCATTGGAAAGATATGAGCGTCTAGTTTGTCAAGAATTTTTCAAAACTCTATTTTAGTCTTTGCATACAATGTTATGGTCACAAGACCATACAAAGCTCAGTTTTGAAAAACATTTAAATCATTGAAAAATCAATCTTTCCAAACAGGACACTTAGCTCCAAACAAACACACCACATCTAACACATATCAAACAACATGCAAATAACAAGATATCACATGATAAAATTCAATGCATGATCACACAAATCAGAAGTGTGAGTGTGTTAGAATGATGACCAAACCGCGCTGGAACGTCGCAAATAATAACACAATCGAATGATGTAACAAGCCTAGATATCAATCTAAATGCTTAGTGCATTAACATATGAACAATATTTGTGTGTATAAGTGTTGCACAACGATGTAGGGACACAAATATTTGTGTCCGCGCCTAATCTCTTCAAGAGAACAAGTCGAGTAGATTATACCTTTTAAGCTCAACTATTGAAGATCTTGGGATGTCGAGAAAGATGTCTTCAATAACGATCACAATGTTGATGACCACATGAAGAAGCTAAACTACCCATACAAAAGCACCCCAAACATTTTGACACATAAATAAGCTAATCACAAAAAAATTGCACATATAAGCTCTTTTGTGATAACGACAATGGGAATGCTAAGATTTACGGCTGTACTTGACAGTCAGTATTGATAGCACTCTCGAGAAACTCACATATGGAGCGCTAAAACCATTTTCATTGCCTCCTTATCGGTATGATTCTTGGTCAAATAAAACTTACGTGCCAACTTTGCCCCATCTTCGAATTTGTGAGGGCACATATGCAGGAGACTTCTTGAAATGCTCCGCAAACCCGAGGCTCCAAGTTCAGCCAATTCTTCAAACCTTAGGCCAAATACTTTGCTGAAAGTTCACAAATTAAGACGGTGTGTTTAACAAATATTAATCTATAGGGGGGGGGGGGTGAATAGATTTTAACTAATTTTCACCCAATTTTCGTTTAAGGTCAATATTACGAAAATGCCCCTAATAGTCAATATAAAAACAACAAGTGTAATATGGTGCGGAATTATAAATGACACTTGATGTATACGTGGAAAACCCAACCACTGGGAAAAAACCACGGGCTGTTTAGTGCGCCACACTAGAACCTCGAAATCCACTAATTGAAATGAAGTTTACAACCTATGCAGACCTCGTCTAACACACGGTCTATAACCCCTCACTTCTACCCCGCTGGCCTTTAAAAGTGGCTCTAGTCCATCTTGCTTGTGGCCTAAGCAACCTTAGCCAACAAGACTTAAAATCTCAATGAAGAGATAATACAACCTATGTGAATATATAAAAATACTCAATACATGCAATAAGAGCTAGGCAACCCTATATGCTTATCTAGGATGATAATATGACAACAAATGCAATCCTAGATATCAATAGCTAAATGACATGTCAAATAGCTTAGCTAACAATAGATTATAAAAAACCTAGATAGCTATCACAATACAACACTCAATCATGTCATCACAAACAATCTCTATTTTGAATATAAGATATTAATCTAAGATCATTCAAATAATAAAAGAGATGCCTTGATAAATAAAACACTAACTATCAATGGATAAAAGTGAAGAACATACCAAGGGAAGTGTGATGACCAATACTCACTCAAATAAACAACTATCTATGTGAGAAGATGCTTAGATGATCTTTGATGCATATGTGTATAATTTGAGTGTATAAAAATGAGTTCTTGATTTGATTTTCTCTCTAAAATATCTCTTTCAAGTTTAGGGTTCTTTAGAGTCAGGGAACTAGCTTAGAGAAATGAGAAAGTATGATATTTATAGACATCAAGAACAGGGCAAGTGAAAAGACAATTTTGCCCTTGAAATCACCGATCGGCAGTTTCATTCTGCAGTCGTGGCCGCAGAATTGAACCGTCGAATTGAACCCGAGAAGTAGAGGAACATTCGGTGACCAGATTCTGCGGTCAATCGAAATCACCGATCAAAACCCAAAAAGAAACCGACCTAAAATATCTAATTCGACGGTTTCATTCGGCGGCCAGGCCGCCGATTAAGCCGCCGATCAAAACCCGAGAATAATAAATGCATCAGGTCTAATTCAGCGGTTTCGATTCGGTGGCCTGGCCACCGATCGTAACCGCAGATCCAATCCAGAGATCTCTGGAATCAAACGGCGGTTTCCATTCGGCGGTCGTGGCCGCCGATCAAACCGCCGTTTCACCACTGAAGGTGAAACCAAAGGAGAAGCCAAGGGCATTCTCCGAAGGCGATCTTCGCTCAAAACCAAGCACATAATCGTGCAAGCGCGGACATTTTCGAACATATTCGGGAAACGAATTACAAGACACTAAAACACACAACAAGAATATGACAAACAATGTGCTAGTGTGAAAAGTGACATTTGAAGAGAATGCACACTAAAGTAAAGCATACATATGCAAAGTGTGTGCAACTAAATCTCTTCAATAAGAAAGTAAGCACAAGATATACCATTGAGTGCTTGTCCACCTTGAGGTCTTGAGAAGGGTCATTGAGCATGAACACCTATCACTTAAGCTACCCTTTACAAACAACCCCAATATGTGGTTTGCTTACGAAATAAGTCAATCAAAAACCGTGAATCCTTACATTTGCCTTCCCAACTTTTTGTTCAACAGTTGGGCATCAAAGGCCCTCTCGAGTGAAGTCATCATATGTGCATATTCATCCCGAATAAAAGACTCCTTTGACTAATAACATGACATATGGTTCCTAAGGTTGATCCTTTTAGAGCCCAAGCAGACCTTCTTTTTTTGCACAGCCTCAATATCAAACATCTTCCAAAAAAACACACATGGTAAAAACATCGAGAAACGGTCACAATTAGTCAAAAATCACAGCAAATACACTTTGGGAGATAAGAATCTCCTTAGCGACATAGACATAAAATTGAAGAAAGAATATACAAAAGATGAGGAATTAAGGAGAAAACTAATCTCTAGCCCTAGCATTCCTTTTGACATCCATCTCTCTTAAGAAATAGATTCCGTAAAATAAGCCAGGTTCAGATGATCATATCGAGAACAGATACTTTATCTCGCGAGCAATAGGGGGTGGGTAACTCATACATCTCCATAATGAACAGAGGCTCATCAAACATTTGACAATTGTTCGATTAGTGGGGTTGATGATAAGTTGGTTTTGGAAAGAAAACAACCAACAGAGAATTAAATAGGCAAAGTGACTCCACACCATAACATCTACTAGAAAATGGTAGTAAATTTAGAGGGTGGATTCCAAGCAGCGCAATCTCTACAGAACTTGAGCTTCACACAAAAAAGGATATAGAAATAATCAGCACACTTCGCTGGAGCAATAACGTTGACCATATTTGTCTCACTATCAATAGTGCAGGGAACCTCTCGAGAGCCTTAATCGATCCTCTTACAGTTCTCGACCTTGAAACCATTAACACCATCTCGATCAAACACTTAACTTCAAAATTCTATCAGGTAATGCCATTTAAGTGGATTTTCTACACAACAAACAAAGCATTGGATATGGGGTGCTATTGATGGTTGGTTGACTTTTCAACAATCCAAAAATCACTGTCAACAATTGGCGCTAGAATGAGGGTGGTCGAACAATAACTTCGACAAACCCTCAACACTAACTAAAAAGGAAATCCTAAACAAATTCAATTAGAATTGAAAATAAATCAGAAAATAAATAATGCTAGAATTAAAATTCTCCTAAACAGTCCTACATATATCATAAATGGATACATGTTCAAGTCACAGGATCTGAATTAAATTTTTAACTTGATACATAGTACTCCGATCCAATATATAAATATATATATATATAGTATATTGATATACATTGCCCTTTTCACCAAGCTGCATTGGGCGGTGGTCCTACCCTATATAGTTTTTAAAGTACAATCATTTGTGTACTTAATAAGGTAGCCTACATGCTATATTCCAAGACTTCTGAAGTAGAGATTCTTGCAGCTTCGATGGCCATCAAATATGCTTGGAAGAATGATTGGCGGCGAATTTGGCTTGAGAGTGATTCCTCCTATATGGTTCAGCTTCTTTCTTCTCATTCCGAACAGGTTCTTTGGAGGGTTAGACAAGTGTGGAAATAGTGCCTTTCCTAAATTTCGTCTATGGACTTTCAAGTGTCTCATATCTTCAAAGAAGGTAATTGAGTTGCAGATGCTCTTTCCAAACATGCTTTGGAGTTGAATTCTAATTCTTGGTGGTTTTCTTCTCTGGCATTTTGTTCTTCGTTGGTGGGTAATGACTGCATGGGTTGGGAAGCTTTTCGTTTTAGTTGATGTTTTTTCTTTTGGTTTCGGTGGCCTACGTGCCGCTCTGTTTGGCTAGGGTTATTCCCCTTGTTTTAGTTGTTGGTTGTTCTTGTATTATTCTTTGTTATTTTCTTTTCTTATTTATATATCTTTGGATACTACTTAGGGGTTTTTCAGCATATGATCGATCGTGATGCTTTTTCCCCTTAGGTCAGTCCAATCTTAAAAAATAAATAAATAAAAATAAAAATAAAAACTATATTCCAGGACTTTGTTTTATATATATATAATTGAAATTTTCATATTTTAATAACCATTGGATTGCACTTTCATTTAATTTATAAGTTGTTACACCGTAAATACATTTTGTTGAATACATTTTGTTCATCAATACAAAGTAAGCGGGGGGGGGGGGGGGGGGTGTGGTGTGTGAGGGATATGTAGAGGGAGTTTGATATACATGCTTCTTACTTACACAGTTGTGGTGTGTGAGGGATATGTAGAGGGAGTTTGATATACATGCTTCTTACTTACACAGTTGCACTACAAGCAGTGCTGGTCCTAAGGTTTTGGAGGCCCCAAGACGAATATTTAAAATGGGACATATATATATATATATATTTTTATTTTTTTTTGAGAAAAATTACAAAAGCTTAATCAAAGTAATTTTTTTATATCGCGATATATAGAAAAAACAAAACTAAAAAAAAAAAAGTTACAAGCAAATAGATATGCATGATATTTTCCACTCACAGAAATAGCATATATAAATAAGGAGAGGCGAACTTGCTTAGAAAATGAAAAGGGAGGAGACCTCCTCCTTTTTTATTTTATTTTATTTTAATTTTTTTAGAATTTAAAAAATAATAAAAGAAAGGGTATATTTGGTAATGTTTAGGTGTGCTTACAAAATATAAATTTTAAAAAACTCTTAATGAGGTGTACATGCAAAAAGGGATGCATATACAAATTTTCAGGGGTGCAAATAGAGCTACTCATTTGCTTTTAATAATTCTGATAAAAATACATATTGAGCCCAATCATATAAGAAGTTGATTTCCACATCTTTTTTTATTTGGGGTTCAAATTTGATATAATTATATGAAGTTTAAAAAATAACAATAAATTTAGACCCTTTTTTAGCCCTTTATGTGAACATTAAACAACAAAAATAAAAATAAAAATAAAAAATGGGCCCTTTTTTTTTTTGGGCCTTGGTTGGATGCCCCCAATTGACCCGCCTCAGGGCCGACAATGACTACAAGAGTTCTTAACTCTATTTCATACTCAAATTTTTGGTGTCATAAAAGTATGATTAATGCTAGACTTCCCAATATATTAATTTGTCCAAATAATGTGGCATATGAGATTATGTGATGAGTGATATTATATGATGAATTATGTGATGTTGACAACTCATATACCATAACATTTAATCAATTTTTTTGGAAGACCTATTAATCTTTATGTATTTATTAATTTTGTAATAATAAAATACTATAATAAGAAAACTAGTGGACATTAATTAGCAAGGTATATGATGTTGACAGCGCACATTGCCTCATTTGGAAAGATTTTTGGGAAAATTTTTGGAAAGTCTAGCATTACTCTAATTTTATACCAATAAAAAGATATCCTGCTAGAATTGTTACATGTATTTCCCTTCAAGAAAGTTGATAAAAAGACTTATGTAAAAACCAGATTTTCTATTGTCAGTTCATCCTGACAATAAATATATCAGGACGAAGAATGTGGACCACTAGATTTACATACTTTAACTCAAAGTGTATGCACATGTCAAAACTTCTCCATAATCTATGGTCTGCATTCTTCGTCCTGATATATTTATTGTCATGAGAAACTGACAATAGAAAGACTGTTGTAAAAACAACTTGTTTGGTCGACATAATTTGATATTTAAAAGAGTGAAATTAAAAACCTTCCTGACCTTTTAACTATTATTGAATGGATAGACAAAGATACATTTATTCAAAAACACCCCTGACCTGTAACACCGTTGGTGTTAACTGTTCAGTTAATTTGACTAGCATTGACCATATAAAACTATTATAATACCCTTACCAGTCTTTGAGAAATAGAATGTCTATAATATAATTTATATCCCTAAAAACTAACTTTAATATTTTATATATCTTATTATCATATTAAACTAATTGATTTCCCATTGAGAAAAAAACAAAACAAAACAAAACAAAAAAACAAAAAAAAACAAAAACAAAAAACAAAAAAACAAAAAAAAAAAAAAACCAAAAACCGATTGGTTTTTTTTTTTTTTTTTTTTTTTTTTTTTCCATTTGTCATCATATTTGATAGGGTGGGCACAGTTTTACGATCTGAGATAAATCAAACCGAACCAAACCAAAAATATGTGTTCTAGTCAAGTCACCCTATTAAGATGAGTAAATCTGATTAAAAAAATATATATGAAAACCGAGTTTAAGCGAGTCATGGATGGTTTTGTCCTGCCAAAAACCAAATCAAACTAATAAACTGAGTAAATATTATATATATATATATATTAAAACTAATATCAATAAATATAAGGTTTATTTAAGTAGTTATCGGTGAAAAGAAAAACTGAAAATTCAATCATAATTGTATGAGCCTTGATTTCTTTTTTTTCCATTTGTCATCATATTTGATAGGGATTGGCAAGGTTTTACGGTCTAAGATAAACCGAACTAAACCGAAATTCATGTTTGAATCGAGTCACCCTATTGAGATGAGTAAATCCGATTTTAAAAACTGAAAACCGAGTTTAAGCGAGTCATTGATGGTTTTACCTTATCAAAAACCGAATTGTACGAATAAATTGAGTAAATATTATATATATATATATTATAAAACTAAATATAAATAAATATAAGGTTTATTTTAAATAGTTATCGATCAAAAGAAAAACTGAAAATTCAATCATGATTGTATAAGCCTTGGGTATATATGTGATTGTGAAAGTCAAAATTGGAATTATTGAAAGAAATAGTGATTCTTTTCTTTCTGTTTATTGATCAAGGTTAAATTCATATAGAGGGATCATTTGATTGAAAACAAAAGCAGAAAATTATTTGCATGTAGTTGTATAAAATCAGTAGAACGTAGTTTTTGTTCTTTTAAATTTCAGTTTTAACGAAGATGGTATGGAGGTCTTTTTACAAAAAGAGGTAAAATCGGTAGAACAGTATTTAAAATGTATACGAGTTAATTTGTTAACCTTTGTCAACTTTTGGACACTTGACATCATTTGGGGAGAGGGTAATTAAGGGGTGAGTAAATATGAACTCATTAATATAATAGAATACAGATTTATATAAGATAATGTATTTTCTCGATTTTGAAGAAAACAGAGATTCCTAAAGATTGAGCAGGGATTTAATAAAATCACAACTAAACTGTGCAGTTAGCTGACTATTTTCCATCTGTTTATAATCAGATATTGCAAATAGTTTTATTTATCAACTTTCTATATGAATAAACAAATTGGACACTAAAGCACCATGTACTAGCTTTTTGAGCTTATCACATCCATCGACCTGAATAGATTGATTGATTCCTAATGTGATTCCTCGAGTTTGAGTTGGCACCATAGGCGCTCAAATTCAATCGCTGTATATGGGAAATGTGAATTACTAATTCATCTTATATCGGGCAGTGGTTTACGTGTCTTATTCAAGTGGAAAAGGGCGGCGGTTTTAGGCCAAAACAAGCTTCTTATATCGCCAGTGACTAAAAATGATCACAATCCCAGGCAGACCTGTCTCATCAAGCTTAACATAACAAATTAACAATCCTTAAATTCAAACTTTTTACAGTCTAACAAAAGTAATAATGTAATGGTACAGCAACTATTGCAGAATATAAATCCCCATCAATGTCAATAGTCATCCCCTCTGGATATCACCTCTTTGCATGTTGGCCGTAATAAGATGGTATGCTCAAACTGAGACACATAGCTACCCTTCACATCACATAGAGGAGGATAAGACTGCCAACAAAAACACACAACCACATTAAGCAACTTGAATGCCTAACCTGCTCACTCTAATCTTCTATTAACAAGTATTCAATTTCCCTTATGACATTAAAAAGCATCAATAAAGATTGCTACTGCTAAATGGAGAAAATACCTGAACAATGCCAGAATCACACAAATTCTTCAGTGCCATCAAATATTTACTCTCACCGAGACGATCTAAATACCGTCTGCAGAAGGCTAAAGTAGAGAAATTCTTGTTGATTGTTGCTAGTAATTGCTTTGCTCTAGGCAGCCTCAATGGAATGTGGCCAACATCAAAATTTTTCATGTAATGGCTGCACTCTAGATCTTCTCTGACATATCCTTTCCCTGCATGTGTACACAACCAACATAATAGGTGAAAATGCAAACTCCCGCTAGCTGTTTTGCAAGATCAATTGCAGGCAGATGAAAGCAATCACCTGTTGATGCAAAAGTTTCAATGGCGAAAAATTCACCCTCTTCCATCTTTGTTTGCTCCCCTCCTTTCACAATGGGAACAGACTTTCCGGCATGGATCTGGTAACGCCCAATGCTGTGTCCATTCAAGTTTCGGATACTTTTAACTGCATAAACATTTGCAAGTCCATTTAATATTTCGGATGGATAAATGATAATGATGTGTGAATGCTAATGAGGTTAAAAATAATGAATTTCTTTGAGAAAAATTCAGGATGGTTCAAAAATATATAAGCATGAAAGTGTACAATCCTAGCCTTGTTTTCAAACATGGCATGAAAAGTAGATGCTTCGGTTATATCCTTTCTTCGGGTACAAGAAAACTAAATTCAGTTAGTTATTAGCTCAACCAAAACTAAATTTATGATGAGAGGAAATTATTCACCAAAGTTGTCTATGAATTAATCTAATGTTTCAATTATTGCTGTTCTGGCACACAAGTTGCTAGAATCAAGCTCAGGCTCGATTCCAAATATACTATCAACAGTTTCATCATTTGAACTGCCAGCAAAACTAAAAGGTGTTATTGTTGCCAATGTGCACAGTTAATTGTCCAAACATGAAAAGAATTGCAATTGATCTATTGAAAATGAAGTATAGTTTATAAGCTCTATCAATTTGTCTATCTTTTTTGATAGTCAAAGACCAATAGATGTTTTGATAACTTGAATTTAAATAAGAAATTGTTTTCTACTTTGCTATAGATGGTAATTAATAACTGATCTATTTGTATAGAATGACAAACAAACACAACACAAAGATACATGAACCGTCAGCAGAAACAAGCATATAAACTACCTTCCCATAAACATCATATCTTCAATTTCTCTAAATTAAGCGTTACATGTTAAGACCAAAAGAAAAATGTCCAATACAGTACAGCTCCCTATATACAATGTACCTGGAAACACCTTTCCGTTAATTTCAACCTCATATGATTCCATGACCTCTTGGATTGCAGCTCCAACATCGCAAAGTCGAACATCGATCCCAGACTCCTAATAATTAAACAACTATTAATGACATTGTTCATTTGGGGTAGAATATGTGAAAATTCAATAGAATTTCCAGCACATATCTTTAAATGATAGCAAGGTTTGAATAAATTACAGAGTAGCAAACCGACAATAGTTGAGAGAAGTGGAACGTTATGAATCTTGTGACAATTACCCAAGCCAAACTTGAACGAAAGCAAAGGGTAGGAGAAAGATTTAAGTACAAGAGAAAAGGGTACATGCTGGTAAAGTAACAGTCATATGAATGGGAGTTCGAAAAAGAAGGGAAGAAAAGAAAAGGGCCCAGTTTAATAAAATATATAACAGAAGATATTCCTTCCTTTGAATTAATTTTTCCTTCCATCTCTGTCTGTATCCATAGTTTCAAGTGGGGCAAGAGAAAAACCCAATATCTTCATTTTTTTTCCAATTACTTCTGAGAAAAGGTCATTCTCATTTCCTTCCAATTTTCAACTCCTACCAAACAGGATCAGAACCCTTTTGGTACTCAATAGTATTACCAAAAGCATAACTAACAATAATAAATACTGAGAATGCATCAATTTACAGAATTGGCATCTCCAAAGTAAAGCAATAAAAGAGAAAGTTGTAACCAGAAACTAGCTTACAGAATCCAGTAGCAGTTTCATTCACTTGGTGAGCTAGTGTTCTGGGACTTAATTAGGGTTTTAAGGACAAGAATATGCCAAGGTTTAATCCCCAAATAGTAGCTAAAATTTAGTGAGATCAAATAACAGTTTATAGCCAAAACAGCACTACAAATCTCACAAGTTTAAAAACAAATAATTAGAATTCAATAAGTTTAAAAAGTAACATTTTGTGAAAGCTAGTGGTGATGTGAAAGTAATGTACACACAGATGATTGAAACAAGCCAGCATTACAAGCATTTTAGCAATAAGTAGATCTGATACCTTTATACCCGCATTGGTCGCTTCACGTGAGGCTGCAAGCAATGGATCAAACATAGGATTGAATGCCACTGTAAATGCACAGTCAACTATACATCCTGCAAATCCAACCACTCATGTCTGGTAATATTTTCAATTAAGAGTATAGTCACATACATAAGGAACAATATAAGCAGTATATGTAGGACACACCGAAATGATCAAAAAGGTAGATGAAGTAAACATAGTATTACCATCAATATGAGTTCCAAAATCCAACTTCATAACATCGTCATACTGAAGCACAGTTTTATCTCCCGTATTCGGAGTCCAATGTGCAGCAACCCTTAGAACAAAAAAGTTCAAAGTAAAGACAAATCCATGTAAGTATGGAATCAATGCAAACTTAAATGACAAATGTATAACTCACCAGTTCAGGGAGCATCCAGTAGGAAAAGCAATGCCTGCTTGCAGCCCATTTTCAGATATTAGCTTACGAACTGTGTTCTCCAATGTTTCACACAGGTCAGTCATTAGCATTCCAGGCTTTAAGATGCTTTTGATATATTTCCGAACCTAATAACAAGTAAACAAAGTTAAAAACAATGTCTATTTCTAACACTTAGGCAATTAAAATTTGGCTAACCGTGACAGCAAATACATATGGTTCCTATACAAGTGACAATGAACTCTCGCTGCTTGGAAATTTAAATTGTATATTGGTTTTATATGCGTGAAAATGTAAATCAAAAACCGCAAAGCAACCTGACGATGAACTTCTGCAGCTTGGCGAACTGAATTGTATATCGGTTTCTCAAGGCGCTCCAATTCCCTCTTCTCTTCAGATGTAATCCTCCACAAATTACTGATATATCAACACCAAACTTAAATATCAAGCTTTGATATACTTATGCGGAAAGAGAATAGAAAGGTAATTAACCAGCACAAAAACTGTGAATACAAATCAATCAAAATAGCATAGTGGTATCATAATGGAGAATTGCAAATAAGCATTCTTGACCGGTTTGTTTCATAATATGTTTAAGGACAAAACATATCTAAAAAAGAACAGAAAAATCTCATCTTACATAAACAATGTCTAAAATCTGAACTCACAACTTGGATAACCTCTTTATGAGTACCATGACCATGAACATAATTATTTTCTTTTCTTTTTTTCTTTCATTTTACTTTCACATATGAGACTGTATGGTTCCACAACACAAGAGAGAAGAAAATGCAACATTTATACTAAAAGGGAAACGGTGTGTGCTCACTCGTCTTTGTACTGTTGAATTTCACCCTCTGGAAAATCCCCAGATAGGAAAAGCTCAATTATAGGAATAGATGGGGGATCAGTCTGCTGAGGCGGTTCCTTTTTTTTCCTGAGAAATAAAGAGGATACAATATCTGAGTTTCAACTATAAAATCAAAAAAGTTAAACCAGAAAAGAACATTAAAGCTAGAAACAAGTGCTCACTTGCTTTTACTTTTCTTCTTTTTCTTCTTTGACGAAACTTCTGCTAGAAACAGTAATCAAATGAGGACATGTGCATGAATTAGAAAAATACAGGGGAACTTTGCAAACAAAATCACAAAGCACCATATATTATAAAATTGATATTGATAAAAAAAAAATGACGAGAAACTCGCATAATTACAATAAGGAAAGTTTAGCACATTTTAAGTATCGTCATAAGTAGCAAATATAATAAGGATCATGCAAAATAAATGTTTTAGATTGTTAAGTGTAAATTGTTTTGAATAACTGTTGTCCCATCAAAATAATCAATCTGTTTATAAACTGGAAAACACATAATGGATTATGCATCGCAAACGATCACCTTTCCCCTCATCTTCATTTTGTTGCAAAGCTGAAGAAACATCAGATGACTCTTCATGTCCATTCAGGGGCTCTTCGTGTCCATTTTCTTCGGTGGTAATTTTTGCAGTAGCGTTTTCATTCTCCATCTATGAAGACATGTTTGCACAACATTCATCAACCCAACTCAAATAATTGTAACACATATATAGATATGCCTGCCTATTTTGTATTACATGAATAAAGTAATTGAATGAACAATGGGAAATTTAAACACAGAGAAGAGACGTGGATTTCAATTTGAATGCAATTGAATGAACAATGTAATTTAAGATGTAATTGTTACAACTAATTTTGGGCTGTCCATCCAGAAGAAAATACAAGACAAAAAGGCTAGTGAAGTTCAAAGTTCTCGACTACTAACTCCTTCGTAAATGTAATTAAATGTTGCAAGACAAATATTTTAGCAAAATTGTTAAAAGTTACAACAACCACGAATCGTTTAATGACTCAAAGAACATGGGAAATGAAAAATTTGTTTGTTCACGATCTTTGACAACCAAAGAACATGACAAATTTTTACGAATTGCAGGATTTAAAAATGCGAGGAAGGCAAATAACACGCATACGGGAGACTTACTTCGACGGGTCCGGTGACCGCGGTGAGGCCAATAAGAAGATCCGGTGGGCGGCGCTTCACTGGTGGTGATTGATGAGTGAAGACGGCGCTTGCTGTGGTGTTGACTGATGATCGATGATGAGATTAGGGCGGGGATGAGGGAACTGGAACTAAGAAAAAATTTAGGTTTTTTTTTATTTTTTATTTTTTTTTTAAACTCAAAACTACGTCGTTTTAAGTTCAGAATTCTAAAAGCTCAAAACGAAGTCGTTTCAAGCAAGGCTGTTGTAACAAAAATGGGTTTGCGGGTTTGGGATTTTTTCACAGACCCGAACCTAAATATAGGCATTATAACACCTGAGTACCTGACCCAATCCATGAGCGACGTGGTTCGGGTTCGGGTGAAATTGCTAGACTTCTGCATTAAGTTGTTTTGTTTGGTTTTTTTTTTTTTTTTTTTTCTTTTTGGTGCAAAGAAGGGCAAAGCCTAGAAAAAATGAAACTAAGACAAAAGAGAAATAGAGCACTACCTAGTGCTCACAACACCTCTGAAATCAGCAGCCAAATTGTCTTTAATAATTGAAGGAGGAGCATCAAAAAATAGGATACCAAGCTCCTTATCATAACCCAACCGAGCCAAGGCATCAACCACACAATTGCCTTCTCTAAAAACATGGTTCACAGTATATTCCCAATCTACGGCAATCAACAATTTGCAACTTTGAATTAGGCTAAACAGAGGGTGATTGGTGCTGGAATTCAAGGCAACCAGCTGCACAATCGACAAAGAATCAGACTCCATAGCCACTTTCCTGAATCCTAAATTCCAGGCCATGGAGAGACCTTCAAATAAACCCCAAGCTTCAGCCTCAAGCACATTGCCAACACCAATATTCATAACAAAACCATTAATCCAATTTTTCTTATGGTTCCGCAACACACCACCAGCTGTAATAATACCAATTGAAACAAATAACAATGTGCTATAATATTATATAGAAGGGGAGTGAATAGATTTTAATCGGTTATTACCAAATTTTCGCGTTTAGTCAATTTGACAAAAATACCTCAATCTAGTCAATTCAATAAATCAAGCATAATAGTGCGGAAATTAAAAGACGGTTGATTTTTACATAGAAACCCTCAATAAGGAAAAATCATGGATTATTATGTGTGCCACACACGAACCTCGAATCCACTAATTGTAATGGTGTTTACATCCTAAGTTGACCTCAACCATTCTCAGTCTATAACCCACCACTACTACTTGTAAGCCTTTAAAAGTGAACCTAGTTCAATTTGCTTGCGGCCCTAAGCAACCTTAGCTAGAAGTCTTACTTCTCAATGAAGAGATTAAACAACCTATGTGAATATGCAAAGATATCAAAATATGCAAGTAATGCTAGGTTATACTAAATGCTTATCTATGATTATAAGATGTCAATTAAATCAATCATAGATATCAAATGTGTTAGCCCTAAAGGTTTCAATGTCTAGTTTTGATGATAACAAATAATTGGTTTTGGTACTAATGTTTTTGTTGAATGTGAGATATTACAAATCAAGGTTCCAAATCAAAGTGGCAAGAACAACAAGTTGCTTAATCAAGGAAGAAGCTTTGGTAGTTTTATACTTTTTATTTCCTTGTACAAGATATGAATTGATTGCTTAAGCTTGCTTAAGAGTTCAATCATCCCTAGCTAAGCAAAACTATCTTAGAATGGCCATAAGTTCCTTAGAATTATCAAGGCCTATCAAATATTCAAATGCATAAAAGTTTTTCTATAGAGAGGCTCAAGCACTCGAGCCTATCCTTCGAGTTGCTCTTGAGCAGCTGATACATCCCTTTGGTGGCTCGAACACCATTCAACCATTGGAGACAATCTTTGATTTACATGTGTCTAACGGCTAGTTTCCGTCCAACCACCCTCCAGCCGACCATTCAGCTGATCTTCGTCAGGTGCATTAAATGCACATCTCAACGAGCAAAAATCCTTGGCTATTAATTTTCTCTATACAAGCCCCTAACTCACATAAATGACACTCAACAACCTATTATTCATTGCTTTCAACCTTCAAGTGTTTATTAAGTGAGTTTTCTTAGTTTGTTTAGCAAAATCCTTTCTCTTTCGTATCTCCTAAGCTAAGTACTTGAGCAATTAAATTTTCATATCTACTTTTGTGAGAGTTTCTCTTGTAACTTTACTCAAATACATCAAGTTGTATGTGAGAGAAGTGAGATTCTTTACTTGTGGTAGTGAGAGACTAAGAGGAGGAGAATCTCTTAGTGTGATTGGTGAAGTGAATCACCATTGTGTAACTTGTAAAGAATATTGATAGTGAAGAGACTCAAGCTTGGTAAAGCTTGGTGGAGTGGAAGTAGGAAAGGGTTGGCCGAACCACATAAAAATCTCTGTGTTTGTTTTCTTTATCCCTTATCTCTTTAATTTGTGCAATCTATTTATATTATTCATATTTATACTAGTTTGTCAACCTGTGCAATGCACATGCTTTGTTAAATAAGATTTTAAACTATGCTTTTAGACATAGCTCTAGCCTTCAGGTGATTCTAAACAATCATAGTTATTGTTTGGTATTTTCTATTTAATCAGAATTATTGACAGAGGTGATTGACTATATAATGGCTACTATTATGCTTCTTTCACCTTCTTTCTGTATATAATGATATTTTTGCAAACAAAATTATTAATTTTATACATCTAATAGGAACTCAATATGAGTGATTACAATTAATTATTTGACCTTAAAGCCAACGTTACTACATATAGATGGTCAATAAAATTATCCTAATAATGTGAAATTCTGTTATTTAAAGTCTGCATACGTTAGATACATTTAAAACAACCAAAGGAACCCTGAGTAATTGAATAATAAAATATACTACAAAAATAAAAATAAAAATAAAATGAAACAAATTGGTACAATAAATCAAGAAATTCAACACAACTTTTTATTTTTTATTTTTTATATATAGAAATATATCAAATGTAGAACTAAATTCTTACATGAATCAGATACCATCATCAAGAATGTCAAGATCCCAATCAAATGGAAAGAAAATAGGAGTGACTATTAACAACAAACAAATAAATAATAAGGATGGATAAGAGACAAATTCTTTCCGATGATTGATCAATGAACAACACTAATTTCATCTCTCAAACCTTTTGCAGATTCTGAAATAAAATAAGAGTTTATATCTCCTTTTCTTCTCAATCTCTCTGGTCACCATAGTTATTGCTTTCCTTCACATTCCTCTGCAATTAATCAGCCTCCTCCTTAACTTTTCTGGGCAATTAGCCTTATTTTGTGAATTTATTTTAACATAATTCATTTTCGTGGAAATTCAAATTGATGGTTGTAAATAGACCAAAAAAAATCAATTCCGATTGAAGCAAAAAATAAGATCAAAGCAGTTGTTAATATCATACCATTCTAGTAGTCATAAAACCCGAGTACTCCATCTGCAAAAATTATATATATATATACAAACAATTTACAGAAATATTTTATTAAAATTAAATAATTAACATTTGATTGACTAATAATAGGAATGTTTGAAAAAGCTTTTATAAGTACCTTCCAGTGATATTTTATCTAACTGCGTGATAATCATACTTCTACCATCAACATACAAACCTGAAACACCACCCCTAGAGCTAGCTAACTTCAGTTTTCTCAAAAATGTTTAAATAGTAGGTTTGCTAGGAGTTGAAAGGACTTCTGGTTTGTGGTAATAATTAAATAATTAATTAAAAAATAATACAATGGGTTTTGCGAAGTTAATATTGGCATCTTGCAAGTTGCAAGATACCTTTCACACTCGTCTCTTATTTGAAACAGTTTGTTAATTTGAATTTATTAATATTAATATTAACTATTACAAGAGAATACGATGGGTTTTCACTCATCTTTTATTTGAAACAAATAGTTGATATAAATTTATTAATATTAACTATTAACTATTAAAAGAGAATATGATAAGTTTTCACATTGGTCTAGAAACTAAAAAATTAAAAAAATAATATTTAATGCATTATATAAAAATGAATATATAAAATTTAATGTCAAAACTCCCTTAAGACTACACGTGGCGATGTGAAACTCTATTATATATATATATATGTGATATGATATGATATATGATCATTATTATATTATATATTTTTTTAAAAAAAAATTAATAACATTTATGATTGTTATGTATCGCAACCATATCAAAAGAATAAAAAAGTCTATTATTATATTATTATATATGATTATTAAATTTTATATTTTTTAAATAATTAATAACATGTATGATTGCCATATGTTGCAGCCATATCAAAAAGTAGAAAAAAAAGTCTATTATATTATTATATATGATATATGATAAATGATTATTATTAAATTATATATTTTTAAAAAGTAAAATAATTAATAATATTTATGATTGTCACGTGTCGCAACCACAAAAAAAGTATAAAAAAGTCTGTTATTATATTATTATATATGATATATTTTAAAAATAAAAAATTAATAACATTTACAATTGCCACGTGTTGCAACCATATCAAAAGTAGAAAAAAGTCTAATATTAAAAAAAATTTAATAACATTTATGATTTCTATGTGTCGCAACCATATCAAAAGTAGAAAAAAGTCTGTTATTATATTATTATATATGATTTGTACATTCATATCACATTTAGAATTGCATTTTGTGGCTGGGGTTTTTAAAATAAATAAATAAATAATATAAAATAAAATAAAACTTTAGAAACAACCCCACCCCCCCCCCCCCCCCCCCCCCCCATTTGGGTTGCCTATCGATCCACAATTGGTAACAGAGCTTGGTGCTCTTGATTTCATAGACTTAATTGCTTTAGAGCTATGGCGACCTCTAACAACCATTATCTTAATGAGGGAATGTCCATCCACAAGCCACCATCTTTTGATGGCAAGGATTATTCCTTTTGGAAAACTAGGATGAGAATTTTCATACAATCCATAGATTATGAATTATGGGAAACTGTTAGGGATGGAGCACACATTCCCCATACCATTATAGAAGGAAAAATTGTTAAAAAGGAAGAGGGTGATTGGAATAGTGATGATAAGAGAAAACATTCTCTTAATGCCAAGGCCATGAATGTTTTGTTTTGTTCATTAAATGCTATAGAGTTTAAGAGAATCATTTCTTGATCTAGTGCCAAGGAAATATGGCATACTTTGGAAGTCACTCATGAGGGGACCAATCAAGTCAAAGAGTCTAAGATTAGTAGACTCATTCATAGTTATGAGCTTTTTAAAATGAAATCCAATGAAACCATTAATGAAATGAACACTAGATTCACCAACATTATTAATGAATTGCATTCATATGGCGAAGATTTTTCTAGTGATGAACTTGTCAGGAAGATGCTTCGATCACTACCAAAGGAATGGGCGCCAAAAGTCACCGCCATTGAAGAAGCCAAGGACCTCAAAACTCTCTCTTTAAAAGAATTGGTGGGATCCTTGATGACGTATGAGCTCAAGCTAAATGACATGAAGGATGAGGATGAAGAGAAGAAAAAGAAAGCAATTGCCTTCAAATCATCAACTTGTCAAGAGGAGAGTGATGAAGACTATGATAGTGAAGCTCTTGGTGACATTGATCTGGCTCTTGTCTCCAAGATTGACAAAGTATTGAAGCTAAGATATGGAAAGAAGAAGTTCAACAATTTTAGAAGAAACATATAGAAAAAGGATCCAATTATATGCTATGGGTGTAACAAACCGGGACACATTAGCTATGATTGCCCACAAGCAAAAGAGGAGAAGAAAGAGAAGAAGGAAAATAAATACAAGAAAAAAAGCTTTGAAGGTGCAAACATGGGATCAAGATAGTGATGATAGCTCATTTGAAGATGATGAAGATGGTGAAGTTGCAAACATGTGCTTCATGGCATTGGAAAACGAGGTAAAAATGCCTAACTCCAATGATGAAAATATGTCATTTGATGAATTGCATGAAGCATTTAAGGAATTAGTTGAGGAGCTACAAAATGTTAGTTTGAAAAACAATGATTACAAAAAGAAAATAGCTTTGCTTATGAAGGAAGTTGAATCTTTAAAAAGAGAGCAAAATGATTTGAGTAGTGAAAATGAAGTTTTAAAGAAAAATATTTCCAATGAAAGTCATTTGCAAAAAGAAATAGATGTTTTAAAAAAGGGAGAAAACCTCTTTATTGATTGAAAATGAATTTTTGAAGAAAAATGCATCAAGTGTCATTGAATTGCAAAAAGAAAATGTTGATTTAAAATTGACACTTGAGAAATTCACAAATGGGAGGAAAAATCTTGAACTCCTACATGGAAATCAAATATGTGTGTTAAGTAAAAATGGTATAGGCCACAAACCCTTCATCAAGCAAAAATACTTCAAGAATTATTTTGTAAAAGCAAGCTCTTCAAGTACTCCTCAATATGTTTGTCATCATTGCAATAAGAATGGACATTTAATATATGATTGTCCTATTAAGAAGAATTTGATTGGTAGAAAAATGATTTGGATACTAAAAGGCTCTAGAACTAACCTCTAAGGACCCAAGAAGGAATGGGTACCTAAGATTTAAATCTTCTCTTATAGGTTCACAAAAAGAAGAGCAATAAGTGGTACTTGGATAGTGGATGTTCAAATCCCTTAAAGTTCTCCAAACTCTCTTGGGAAAAAGGTGGACATGTGACCTTTGGAGACAATGCGAAGGGTCTCATTGTTGGTATTGGAGATATTAGAAACAACATGAATGACATACAAATTGGTGATTCAAGCAAAGATGGTCAAGATGAATCTTCTCAAAATAATGACAAGGATGATCATCCAGAGATGGAAGAACAAGAACCAAGAGTTGACCAAGAATCTTCTAAGGAACAACAAGAGAATAGAGATCAAACATCAACGAATGATGGATACCAAGAGCTACCAAGAGATTGGAGTTATGCAAGGAATCATCCAAAAGATCTCATAATTGGTAGTCCCTCACAAAGTTTGCGTACTTGATCCTCTCTTAGAAATATTTGTGGTAACCTTGCTTTTATATCTCAAATTGAACCTAAAAACTTTCTTGAAGCCGAAAATGATGAATATTGGATTTTGGCCATGCAAGAGGAGTTACATCAATTTGAGAGAAATCAAGTTTGGGAATTAGTCCCAAGACCGGAACATCAATCCGTAATTGGTACTAAATGGGTGTTTAGAAACAAAGTTGATGAATCCGGTACAATAGTTAGAAATAAAGCTAGACTAGTAGCCCAAGGTTTCAATCAAGAAGAAGGAATTGATTATGAGGAAACTTTTGCACCGGTTGCTAGACTAGAATCCATTCGCATGTTACTTGCATATGCATGTCGTATGTATTTCACTTTGTATCAAATGGATGTTAAAAGTGCATTTTTGAATGGATATATCATGGAGGAGGTATACGTTGAACAACCTCCTGGTTTTCAAAATATAGATTTTCCAAACCATGTGTTTAAACTCAAAAAGGCTTTATATGGTTTGGAACAAGCTCCTAGCGCATGGTATGATAGACGTAGCACTTTTCTCTTTGAAAAAGGTTTTAGTAGAGGCAAGGTTGATACCACACTATTTACTACGACTAAAGATATTGATATTATTATTGTGCAGATTTATGTTGACGATATCATATTTGGTGCTACTAATGAGTCTTTGTGTGAAGAATTTGCTTAATGTATGAGTAGCGAATTTGAAATGAGCATGATGGGAGAACTCAACTTCTTCCTTGGACTCCAAATCAAGCAATTAAGGGATGGCATCTTCATCAACCAAGCTAAGTACACAAGGGATCTACTCAAAAGGTTTGGCATGAAGACATCTAAGATAAGTGGAACTCCCATGAGCACTTCAATTAAGCTTGATAAGTATGAGCAAGGTAAAAGTGTTGATATTACTCATTATAGAAGCATGATTGGTGCTTTATTATATTTGACTACTAGTAGATCCGATATTATGTTTAGTGTTTGCATGTGTGCTAGATTTCAATCATGTCCTAAGGAATCTCATCTTTATGTCGTTAAAATAATTTTTAAATATCTTCATGGCACTATGAACCTAGGCCTATGGTATCCTAAAGGCTTACAATTTGACATTATTAGTTATTCGAATGCCGACTTTGTCGGTAGTAAGGTTGATAGAAAAAGTACTAGTGGGACTTGTCACTTCCTAGGACACTCACTTGTATCTTGGTTTAGTAAGAAACAAAATTCTGTGGCTTTATCAACCATCGAGTCGGAATATATAGCTGCTGGAAGTTATTGTGCTCAACTACTTTGGATGAGAAAAACACTTAAGGATTTTGGTCTTGCCTATGATCATATCCTTATTAAGTGTGATAATACTAGTGCTATAAATCTCTCAAAGAACCCCATTCAACACTCACGCACAAAACATATTGAAATTAGACATCATGTTTTGCATGACCATGTGCAAAAGGGAGATATTGTAGTTGAATTTGTGAGCACCGAAAAACAATTAGCCGATATTTTTACTAAACCATTATGTGAAGATAGATTTGCTCTTTAAGGAGAGAGCTTGGCATGTTAGATCCTACACACTTTTAGTTTGGTGATTTGAATGCTCTCTATATTGTTGAATTATTTTGTATGAATTCATTTTGGTATGACGATGATTGATTATATTTTTCTCTCCACTTTTGAACCAGTGTTGACCTATGAGTATATATATATATATTATAATAATAATAACAATTTTTCTATAAAACCTAGCTAATGCCGAAGTCCTCTTTCTCTCTTTTCATGTGCCACCTTCACTTTTCTCCTCTCACCGACTTTAGTCTTCCTTTCTCAATTTTTTTTTGTCACATCTCTTTCACATATCCCACTATCTCTTATAAAACCATTTTCCCACTAAAAAATTCTTAACTTTTTAATCAACTTGCCCATCAAGAATCTCATATGGCTCCAAAGTCAAATGCATCGTCTGTGAAGAAAGCATAGTTGGTAAAGCATCAAAGGGAGGAAGAAATTCGGTCTAAAACTATGTACGATCACTCTCTTTATACTAGTATTGCTAATTTTAAGAGATTTAGAGATGATTTCGAGCATAGGGGTATTGTTCTTGGAAGATTTGTTGATTTTGAAAATCTGTGGGGTTTTCAATTAAGACCATTTTATGAGAAAATGGGTTGGCTCAATTTGGTGGAATCAAATGAAATAGGATACCCTAGATTGTTGAAATATTTTTTTTTCCAAATTTGGAAGTGGAAGGAGATGTTTTGAGAAGTAGAGTTAAAGGTGTTGATATCACTCTAGATGAACGATCTCTTGCTGAAATTTTAGGAATCTCTATAAAGGGCTTGCATTATTTTACCCTAAATTTACAACCTGAAAGAGTGAGGGATGGTGACAAATTCTTTGGTATTAGAGATATCAATAGTGAAATTTGTGATCCAACTTTAGAAACTAAACTGAATTTGAAGTTTTTTCTAAGAGTTCTAGCCCACATTTCCACCTATAATATTATGCCTAGAGGAGGACATAGAGCCGATGTTACTTTTATGGATAGAGTTGTCGTGTACAAAATGATGAAAGGAGAACCTATAAATTTACCTTTCATTATGATTCAAAAAATGATAGATGTGCTTTCAAATTCACGATTATCTATTCCTTATGGCATGGTTTTCACCAAAATCTTCAAGAACTTTGGAGTGGATTTCAAAAATGAACAAGTTGAAAAGTGTGATCCTGAAAATTTTTATCGCACCACATGCTTTAAGAAGATGGGGTATACCGAGATTAATCCAGGAAAATGGGTTTTGAAGCAAAGTCTTACGACTCAATCTCCAAATGAAAGGGACAGTAGAAATTCTAATGGAAATGGGTCTATTTATGAGGATATGATGGATCAACTTGAAGATTTGAGTGATATGGTGGAAAATATTCTTGCTTCGTTGAATGGAAAAATTGATAGTCAAACTTATAGATTGGATGCTATTGAGCTAACTCAAAGAAGGGATGTAAGACTCCATCGATGGAATGCTCAAACCTTTACAAGATCACTTTTCCCCACAAATTTGAAGTCATAATTCTTGCTCTTTCAACAGCCTTTTGTGACTCGTTTCCCCCCCTTTAAGCCTGTTTAGCTTCACTATATGTTTTTATGTGCTTACTTTTAAAATGCTATATTAAACTACTTGTTTCTATTTGATGATGTCAAAGGGGGAGAGAAATGTACTTGATTGCCTATTATGAATGAACAAGTTTTTATGATATTTAATCTGGATTATCTTATATGCGTTTATATTATGATTGTGAACTTGTCATAAGTATGACTTTGATTTTTGATTGAATTTTGTTTTAGTATCAAACAAGTATGCATAGATTGTGGGGGAGTTTTTGCCATTGAATTTTTGATATGCTATTTTACTTTATACAAAAGCAATCAATCATTTGTCATCATCAAAAAGGGGGGAGATTGTTAGCCCCAAAGGTTTCAATGTCTAGTTTTGATGATAACAAATAATTGGTTTTGGTACTAATGTTTTTTATTGAATGTGAGATATTACAAATCAAGGTTCCAAATCAAAGTGGCAAGAACAACAAGTTGCTTAATCAAGGAAGAAGTTTTGGTAGTTTTATATTTTTTATTTCCTTGTACAAGGTATGAATTGATTGCTTAAGATTGCTCAAGAGTTTAATAATCCCTAGCTAAGCAAAACTATCTTAGAATGGCCATAAGTCCCTTAGAATTATCAAGGCCTATCAAATATTCAAATGCATAAAAGTTTTTCTATAGAGTGGCTCAAGCACTCGAGCCTATCCTTCAAGCCGCTCTTGAGCAGCTGATACATCCCTTTGGTGGTGTTAGGATTATGCTCAATAGCAAGAGTGTGATATTGTACTTGACAATCTTTTCATATTAATAAAGTGATTTCTGTTTTTAACAAAATCTTATAGCATTTATTATTGGAATTGTCAAAGTAAATAATCATTAGGTCAAAAGACTATGAGAAAAGAAGAATTGTTCATACATCTGGATATGTATGAGGTAGACACAATTCTTTAGTTAGTCTTGAATAACGTTCACAACTTAAGTTAGAGGTTGGGCACCTTTATCTTGTTAAAGTTGTAGAATTCTTTTACTAGCATTTGAGTGGGATCAAATGTGTTATGATGAGTCTAAAATCATTGAAGAGTCTTCGAGTAAAAGAATCTAGTGCACTGGGTGCATTGAACTGGATCACAATGAAATATTTTTTCTAGAACTGTCAATAGATAAAAGTCTTTTCATTATTAGGACAATCGGAGAGTCTATCTTAATCCTGAGATAAATGATGGACTTATGGTTACAAGTGTTATCATTTGAGTTATCAATTAGTACGATTATATAGCATAGTCTATCCTCAATAGTTTGGTGGTATTCATTTGCTAATTGATAGAGGACTTCATTTATAGATATGGACATCGTGACTCCATTTATTAAATGTGAGTAGAATATCATCATATGGATGCTTTGCAGTTTTGGATATTAAATCTTAACGTTGAGTTTTCAATAGTGCCTATTGAAAGATGACTTCTGGACAAGTCATAATATATATCCAAGTTCAAAGTGTGGTCATATGAGTAAATATGGTAACTTGGAGAGCTATAGGTGGTCTATGAGCTCTTGGCGATTACTGATATTCTTCACGAGGATTCACTATCTCCTATAAGATTGTCTAGGGTATGAATGAGAATCATTTACTTATTCCATCTTTATTTAAGAGTGCAATTTTAGTTCTTTAGTGGAATGAACTAAAATTAATAGATTGAACCTAAGTTAATCATTTGTTGATTGTGATTGAGTTATATCTATTGGAACTTAAATTTAGATATGCCCGCCAAGATCCCCAATCCACATGGACTTGCATGAATCACTTGATATATTCTAACGGACTATTTATGGGTCCATCTAGAATTGTATTTAATATATTAGGAATATAATTTGCACATTATTTATTTAATGAGCTGTTTAATTATATTAATATATTAATTAAAGGCATGTGAGCTTGTTTCTTTTAGTAAGAATAAGTCTAGTTCACATGTAGGCTTTTTATTAAAGTCCAAATGGATTTAATAAAACAAGAAAAACAATATATGGCCCAAGTAATGGTCATGGGATGCAAGGCTAATTTTATTAGCCCATTATATTGTTTATTTTATTATTTAATTAAATGGAAATTAATTAATATGTTAATTAATTATTTAATTAAGAATCAAATCTTTTTCTTATTTGGAAATATGTTTCCTAGTAATATACTATCAGTAGTAGTATATTAAATATAAAAGACTATATTTGACAAGTATATAAATAAGGAATTTTATTTATCTAGTCAAATTAGAAAGTCTTTTATATAGTCACAAATACACTAAAGAGTTGGATTAGGGTTTGCACTATAGAGATATATATTATATTTGGCCAAGATATATATTAAGAAAAATGTCATAGATATATATATATAATATATTCAGTATATATATTTGACCTGATATACATGAAGACAAAATTTGGCCATAGATATAGAATATATAACCGAGATATATATGATTATTATTATATAATGCATGCAGTGTTTTAACAAAACTAATATACTTAAGTTGCGTGCAATATTAGTGCACAATATATATATATATATAAAAGACATGCAGAATTTGTACATATATATATATATAAAGAGAATTCGGTGCTTCCAATATAAATATATATATATATATATATATTCTTTGTATTTTGGTAGAACCCTAGTTTTGGAAATTGAGAGATTTTTCTTTTGCTAGAGAAAAATAAAATTCAACTCTTAAACTAGTGAAAAATTCGGCCAAGAGAGATTGAGAGAAGAGATTGTTCTTGTTTTCGATAGTGCACTACTAGCCTTTACATCAAAAGGTTTTGTGCACAATTTCGAATAAGGTTCACGCGAGTTTCAATCTAACGATTGTGAATTCAAAAGTGACCGGGACATTTTTAGCAATCTTTTGGAGTTTATTGTGACTAATAGAAATCAGAAAAGTTTTGTTGTCCATTCTTAGGTACACAATTCAAAGAGAAGGGAGACCACGCTCCTAGGTGATTCACGTTCGTGATTGGATTGGAAGATCTTAAGGATTACCATCGACACATTGTTAATCAGATCACACGACAAAGGTATGATATCCCTTGGTA
The DNA here is from genome assembly GCA_954870605.1 of Acer campestre. NCBI lineage: Eukaryota > Viridiplantae > Streptophyta > Magnoliopsida > Sapindales > Sapindaceae > Acer > Acer campestre. The sequence goes on along the minus strand of OX940806.1, from coordinate 11,874,663 downwards.
TATATGTTTAATTAATTAAAGGGTTAAGGTTCAAACATGGAAAATTTTTAAAATATACTAATTTTTTTTTAGTCTCGCTTCCGCCGCGTGAAAACGTTTTTCCCTACAATTGGTATCAGAGCCTGGTTGTACCCTTTAATTAATTAACGTATATATACGTGAATCTTTTTCTTTTTATTGTGATTATGCATGTTTAGAAAGAGATGGCACTCTAGGTATTCTCATATATAAATCCATACAATTCTCATATATAATTACATTGGAATGTATGGATTTATATATGTTATATGTTGATATAAAGTGAATTATTGTTGCTCGATTTTGATCCTAGAATTTCAATGTATTTTTTGTTTCGGAATTGTAAAAAGAAGGGTGGCCTATTATCGTCACAATTTCCTTCTTGGTAGTTGCTAAGTTTTTTTTTTTTTTTTTTTTTTTTTTTTTTTTTTATTGTATTAAAATTAAGTGCAGTATTTTTTTTCATTGTATTAAAAAATTGTGCAGTTTTTTTTTTTTTTTGTATTAAATACTGCAGTGATTAAAAAAAAAAAAACCGGCAGTATTTTATTGTTTAAATAAGGTTGTAATATGTTCAAGCATCGAAGATTCGAAGACTTGAAGAATTAATAGCAACCGGAACGAGTTTGGGACTGTGTGCACCATAGCAACATGCACGCATGCAAGATTGCACGCAGCTGTGCATGTTGGACTGTGGGCTGCGCACAGCAGCCCCATAGAGTCCATGGGTTGCGCACGGCAACCTTTGTTAGGGTTGTGGAGTGTGCACACCCATAGGGAAAGCCATGGGATGCTCAAGTGATTGATGACCGCTTGAAGACTTGTTCGCCAAGAAAGGAGTTTTTTGTATTCCAAACAAATGTAATTTACTTGCTTTTCTAGGATGGATCAAATCGTGGCTATTTACTTTGCATAAATATTACAATATTTGTTATTGTTTGATAACATGTCATATAGAATAAGAGTGCCACTCATATATCTCTTTTGGTATGAGCATGCATTGAATGATTTAGGTATCTAATTGGCATCTAGATAACTTGGTAAATCATTCTATGGGATTTAATCACACGCCTTAAATAATTGTGTGGGAAAAGGTGTATTGCAAACACCTATGGCCTCCAAGGTTAGTTGAGCTTTATTATTTATTGGTAATCCCCCCAAGGGGCGTCCATGAATGAAATTTAGCAAGATACTTCCTTACAAGAATAGACTAGACAATTGACTCAAATGAGATATACTCCCCAATGAGGGATTTTTGTGAGGGAATATATTAAGGGTCGAAATCTTGGTAGTACACTCAATGTGGTTTTATTAATATCCTCCCAAGAGTTCTTGTTAATAAAATCACAAGGCTAAAATTGAAAACGTTGGTTGTTATGTTAACAATTAGGTGGGGCCTAGTCCAACTAGTAAATGGTGCGAACTCCTAAAGGAGACGTAACATTTATGGGTGTTGGATCAAACGTTGAATTTTATGATTGAATTATATATTTAATTCAAGATAAATATTCAAAAATGCTAAACCATGATTATTTACTCATATATATTTTTTGTTAAGAAATCATGATCTCATCCCTAATGATCATCCTAAAAGATAAAACATTAACTGGTAATAATTTTGTCACATGGAAAAGGAAAATTGGGTTGTTGCTGCAAGTTGAAAAAATATAAATTTTGTTCTAACTACTCCTAAACCACCTACTCCTACTAATGAATATAATGCAAAGAGATGAGTATGAGCAATGGAAGACCTCTAATAAGATGGCCAAATGCTACATTATGGCTACCATCTCTGATGTGTTGCAACATCAGCATGAAGGAATGGGGTCTACAGCTGATATGATGATGTCTTTAGAAGAGATTCATATGGTTGGTAAAGTTGCTACTGTTAAGACCCGTCAGAAGGTTAAAGAATAACAGAAGAAAAAGCAACTTGGGCCTATCAAGAAGGAGACCAAGAAAGTAACCAAGATCAAAAGGAAGTGCTTCTTTTGTGGTGAAAAGAGACATTGAAAAAGTAATTGCCCAAAGTCTCAGAATAATAAGAAACAAGGTAATGTGAATTATCTTGAAACATGTTTTTCTGGTAGATTCTACAGATTCTTGGATCGTAGACTCTGGAGCCACTAATCATGCTTGTTATTCCTTACGGGGGTTTCAAGAAAGGAGAAGGCTGAACAAGAATGAAATCAACTTGCGTTTAGGCAACGGAGCGTTGGTGTCTACTAGTGCAGTGGGAGATATTATAGTTAAATCTAGATTCTAGTAGGCATTTAGATTTGATAGACATTTATTATGTGCCTCAATTCAAGAGAAATTTAATTTCAGTTTCTTGATTAAATAAATTTGAATATTCGGTTACTTTTAATAAAATTTTTATCATTAGTAAGGATGAAAAATTTGTTTGCAAAGGTACATTAGAAAATGGTCTATTCTATTTACATAGAAATATCTCTCACTTGTTAGACACATAATTAACGCAACCTAATCATAAAAGAGTAAAATTATCATAAGATGAAACCTACCTATGCCATTTGCGCCTAGGTCATATTAACCTTAATAGGATTAAAAGATTGGTTAGTGATGGACCTTTAAGTGACTTAAAGGTCGATGATCTACCAACATGTGAATCCTGTTTGGAAGGTAAAATGACCAAAAGGTCGTTCAGGACCAAAGGCACAAGAGCTACTGAATGTTTAGGATTAATGCATACTAATGTATGTGATCCTATGAGCATTCAAGCTAGAGGTGGATATGAGTACTTCATCACTTTCACAGATGATTACTCGAGATTTGGCTATGTATATCTCATGAGACATAATTCGGATGCTTTTGACATGCTCAAAGCATTTAAAGCTGAAGTGGAAAATTAGCTAGAGAAACACATAAAAATCTTGAGATCTGATCGTAGTGGAGAATATCTATCTGGTGAGTTTCAGTTATATCTTATTGATAATGATATCATTTCTCAGTTTTCTGCCCCAGGTACACCTCAACATAATGGGGTGGCAGAAAGAAGAAATAAAACTCTTTTGAACATGGTTAGGTCGATGTTGAGTTATTCAATGCTCCCTGTTTCCTTTTGGGGATATGCTCTACAAACTGCAATATACATTTTAAACGATGTACCGTTGAATTCGGTTCCTTAAACACCGCATGGGTTGTGGACTGGGCGAAAGCCTAGTTCACAACACTTAAGGATATTTGGTTATCCTACGCATGTGTTAAAAGGAAAGACAGAAAAGATGGAGTCCTATACGGAAACATGTATATTTGTGGGGTATCCAAAAGGAACTAAAGGGTATTATTTCTATAGTCCTTCAGATCTTAAAGTATTTGTTTCAACAAATGCTAAATTTCTGGGAAAGGACTATATGAATGAGTTTATACCTAAAAGTAGAATTGTCCTGAATGAGATGTCAGAAGATACAATTCCACAAGAGGTTTCACAACCTAGCCCAATTGTAAGTTCTGAACCATCACAAGATTAACAACTTACCATTCCTCGTCATAGTGGGAGGGTTATAAGACAACCCGAAAGATACATCGGTCTAGGAGAATCAGTGGAGAATCTCCCGAACGACGATGATCCCTACACATATAAGGAAGCAATGGAGGATGTTGATAGTCGCCATTGGCAAAAGGCAATGCAATATGAGATTGAGTCCATGTTCAATAACAAAGTCTGGTCCCTTGTAGACCTGCCTAAAGGGATAAAACCCATTGGGTGCAAGTGGGTATACAAGAGGAAAAGAGGTATGGATGGACAGGTGGAAACTTTTAAAGCTAGATTAGTAGCTAAAGGTGACACACAGAAAGAATGTATCGATTACGAGGAAACCTTCTCTCCTGTGGCCATGCTTAAATCCATTAGGATACTCTTATCCATTGTGGCATCTTTAGTTGGTTTTGTAATCTTGTTTAATCTCGAAAATTGGTAAAAAGGGTTTAAAATCTATTCACCCCCTCTCTAGATTATATTAGGACTCGTTAATATATATTTTCAATTGGTATCAAAGTAGGTTCCTTAACATAATTAGGAGATCCCTTGCTCTTATTAGAGTCTTTTGCATTTGTTTGCATTTATCTTTGTTTTTGTGTTTTTAGCTTATTTGTGGGCATTCATATCATTCTCACCCAAACACTATGATTGGAAATGGAATTGGAGGCGAGGGTGCCTCTAGCACAAGGCCTCCCTTGCTCAACGGGGTCAATTACGCATCATGGAAGGGCAAAATGGAAGCATATGTTTGCCAAATTCATGATCGGGCATGGATGGCGATTGAAGATGGGTATACGCCACCTATGATGACTCTTACGTGAGGTGGAGAGGAAGTCCCCAAGCCTAAGGCACAATGGACCCCCCAAGAGTTAGAGGCTTCAAAATGGAACAAAAAAGCCATGCATGAAATCCTATGTGCCATGGATGACAACCAATACAAACTCATTCAAACTACAAGAATAGCTAAGGAAGCTTGGGATATATTGGAGACGGCTCATGAAGGAACTGATATGGTAAAGGATTCCAAGCTTCAAGTCCTCCAAACACAATTTGAGACCATAAGGATGGAGGAGGATGAGTGCTTCAATGACTTCCAAGTGAAGCTTATGGATATAGTAAATCAAAGTCACCAACTTGGTGATCCCTACTCGGATAGAAGAATCAAGCAAAAGATCATGAGATCGCTTCCCGAGAGGTTTGAATCCAAAGTGACGGCATTGGAAGAAAATAGTGACTACTCAAAAATAAAGCCAAGTGAAGTTATTGGAAGGCTCTTGGCCTATGAATCTACAAAGGGTCCTACTTCTACACCTCCTAAGAAGCAAAAGAGTCTTGCCTTGAAGAGCATCAAGGTAGAAAAGGATGAAGAAGACTCAGATGAAGAAATTTCTTTGATGGCAAAGAAGTTCAAGCAATTTATGAGGTTTGAGAAGAAAGGATTTGGGTCCAAGGGAAAATTTATGAAGAAGAAGACTCCTTTCAAGAAAGTGGAGCAAACTCAAGAGAAAGACCACAAGAAGGTTGACAAATGCTATGATTGTAGTGGCTTTGGACACATTGGTCCCGAATGTGCAAATTTGAAGAAAAAGAGAGGAAAAGCCATGGCGGTGACTTGGAGTGATAGTGATGACCTAGAAGAGGAAGATAAGTCTTCGGATGATGATGAAGACCAGGTTGCCAACTTCATTACTTTCTCATCCTCTCACAATAGCAATGAAGTTATGAGTGACAAAGAAGATGAAGTGGACACGTAAGAAGAAAGTGACTCAAATGGTGGTAGTCATTCATCTATGTCCAACTTTGAGTTTGATGAAGAAATGGACTATGATGACTTCATGAGATTCTTTGAGAACTCAAGGTTGAAGAAGAAAAAGGAGATACAAAAGTTGAAAGGGGAGAAGCTTGAATTGACTTCCAAAGTGACTTATTTGAGCAAAGAAATGAGTAAAGCAAAAGAGTTAGAAGAAGGATTGAAGATGGAGCTAGTCTTGGTTAAGAAGAATGAAGAAATCTTGAGGAAAGAGCTCATGGAAGCAAGAGGGTTGATTGCTAAGATGACTTCCGGAACCGAGAAGCTTGACAAGATGCTTTCTTGTGGGAAGAGCCCTTGTGACAAAAAGGGGTTAGGATATGTGGAAGAAATGGAAGCCACACCCTTGAAGAAGACAACATTTGTCAAGAGCAAAGAAGTTGAAAGTGCTCAAAAACCTTAACAATCAACTAAGTGGGTTGAGCTTGGTGAATCCTCAAAGCAAGCACAAGCAAGGATTCCAACAAGAGCTCCACCACAAGCTAGAGCTCCTCAACCTAGACCTCCACAACTAAAACCTCCACAACCTAGAGCTCTTCAACCAAGACCTCCACAACAAAGGATCCCACAAGCTCAACATGGGGTCTTTCATGCTCAACCAAGGAGACATGCCAACTTTGCTCAATCACAAAGGAGAGAGTTGCCTCAACACCCAAGAGCAACTCAAAATAGAAGGAGGCCACAAGTGTTTGCACAAGGCTATGGTATGGATGCCTATTTTACTCCTACTTGTCATTTTTGTGGAATTGAAGGCCACATTAAGCCAAATTGCTTTAATTATATTAAATTGTGTAGAAGAAAAAACATGATTGAGAAAAATATGCTTAGAAGAGCCATAATGCATGCACCTAGGAAATTTAGAGACAATGGACAAATGGCTCCTAGGAATGACCTTGTTTCACCTAGAATGAATAAGAATGATGATTATTATTGCTATGTGGCCCAAGTTTCCTTGAAAGCAAATGCCTCCAACACTTGATACCTTGATAATTGGTGTTCTAAATACATGATCGAAAACAAGAGTTTCTTTATGTTAGGATTATGCTCAATAGCAAGAGTGTAATATTGTACTTGACAGTCTTTTCATATTAATAAACTGATTTCTGTTTGTTAACAAAATCTTATATAGCATTTATTATTATAATTGTCAAAGTAAATAATCATAAGGTCAAAAGACTATGAGAAAAGAAGAATTGTTCGTACATCTAGATATGTATGAGGTAGACACAATTCTTAAGTTAGTCTTGAATAACGTTCATAACTTAAGTTGGAGGTTGGGCACCTTTATCTTGTTAAAGTTGTAGAATTCTTTTACTAGCATTTGAGTGGGATCAAATGTTTTATGATGAGTCTAAAATCGGGTCCTCGAGTAAAAGAATCTAGTGCATTGGGTGCATTGAACTGGATCACAATGAAACACTTTTTCTAAAACCGTCAATAGATAAAAGTCTTTTCATTATCAGGACAATCGGAGAGTCTATCTTAATCCTGAGATAAATGATGGACTTATGGTTGCAAGTGTTATCATTTGAGCTATCAATGAGTACGATTATATAGCATAGTCTATCCTCGATAGTTTGGTGGTATTCATTTGTTAATCGATAGAGGACTACATTTATATATATGGACATCGTGGCTCCATTTATTAAATGTGAGTAGAATATCATCATATGGATGCTTTGTGGTTTTGGATATTAAATCTTAACGTTGAGTTTTCAATAGTGTCTATTGAAAGATGACTTCTGGACAAGTCATAATATATATCCAAGGTCAAAGTGTGGTTATATGAGTAAATATGGTAACTTGGAGAGCTATAGGCGGTTTATAAGCTCTTGGCGATTACTGATATTCTTCACGAGGATTCACTATCTCCTATATGATTGTCTAGGGTATGAATGAGAATCTTTGACTTATTCCATCTTTATATAAGAGTGCAATTTTAGTTCTTTAGTGGAATGAACTAAAATTAATAGATTAAACCTAAGTGAATCATTTGTTGATTGTGATTGGGTTATATCTATTGGAGCTTAAATTTAGATAGGCCCGCCAAGATCCCCAATCCGCACGGACTTGTATGAATCACTTGATATATTCTACCGGACTATTTGTGGGTCCATTTAGAATTGTATTTAATATATTAAGAATATAATTTGCACATTATTTATCTAATGAGCTGTTTAATTATATTAATATATTAATGAAAGGCATGTGGGCTTGTTTTTTTTTAGTAAGAATGGGTCTAGTTCACATATGGGTTTTTTATTAAAGTCCAAATGGATTAAATAAAATAAGAAAAAAAATAAGAAAACAATATTTAGGCCAAAGTTTAAGTCATAGGCGGCAATGGCTATTTGATAGCCCATTATATTGTTTTATTTTATTATTTAATTAAATGGAAATTAATAAATATGTTAATTACTTATTTAATTAAAAATCAAATCTTTTTCTGATTAGGAAATATGTTTCTTAGTAGTATACTACTATTAGTATTATATTAAATATAAAAGACTTTATTTGTTTAGTCAAATTAGGAAGTCTTTTTTATAGTCACAAATACACTAAAGAGTTGAATTAGGTTTTGAATTCTAAAAAGTCTTTTGTGAAAACACAAATCCTATTTGGAAAAGGACTTTGGTCATCACCTTGTTGGACAAGGTAAGAATTCAGCCACCCTAAATAAACTAGGGCAAAATATCGGCCACCCTAAATAAATTAGGGCAAAAATTCGGTCCCTATATAACACTAGGGATGATTTTCGGCAAGACCTAATTTTTGCCTTTTAAGTATTATTTTTCTTTTGCTAGAGTGAAAAATAAAATCCTACTCTAAGACTAGTGAGTGATTCGGCCAAGAGGGGTGTGAGAAAAGAATTGTTCTTGCTTCGATAGTGTACTAGTGATCTTAACATCAAGAGATCTTGTACACACTTTTGAATTAGATTCACGCGAATTTCAATCTTATGATTGTGAATTCAAAAGTGACCAAAACATTCTTAGCAACCTTTTGGAGATTATAGTGACTAACAGAATCAGAAAAGTTTTTGTTGTCCATTCTCAGATTCACAATTCAAAGAAGGGAGACCACGCTCCTAGGTGATTCACATTCGTGATCTATTTTGGAAGATCTTGCGTATTACCATCGACGTTAGTTAATCGGATCACGCGACAAAGGTATTTCATCTTTTCGTATGTATGTTTGATTAATTAAAGGGTTAATGTTCAATATGGAAAATTTTTTAAAATATACTAAACTCTCTTTTAGTCTCACTTCCGCTGCGTGCACATATTTTTCCCTACATGAAGAACACAACCTAGATGTTGTTAGATGATGTTTCAAACATGAATGGATGATGGGTATTTGAGTTTTGATCAATTCTTGATAGCTTTTCTTGCAAGGCACTCTCAAGCTTTCAAGAAACTCAAATTATAAGCTCTAATTCGGCCAAGAGAAGATGAAGGGGTATATATATTAACCCTAGCCAAAATGATGTCATTTTTGAACAAGGCTATCAAAAACTCATCCAACCGTGGTGCGTGCCTCGGTATGGATAAGGTGTCCAAGCTGTGGTACACATATCGTCACACTCCTGGAAAACTTCGCGATTGAGACTGCTTCGGAGGCAACCTGCACTAGCCGCGGTACACATGGCAAAACATAATAGAGGTGCACTATAACAAGAACTGCGGTTCATGCAATGGAGCCAACCATGGTACCCAAAGCGGTTCAGACCGCGGCAAAGAGAAAAATTCTCTTTTCAAATCAACAAGGCACACCTAATCTATATGAATGTTGTGAAAGTGTGAAGTTAGCAAATAACATGCATGAGCATCAAGCATGAAGCACAAAAAAATATACGAGATATGTAAATGCATGAGATGTGTGTGTGTGTGTGCGCAACTAAATCTCTTCAATTAAGAGTAAAGACATGTAAGCTACCTTCCTTGAAGCACTTGATGTCCACAATGAGGTTCAATATCATTTGAGGAGAGTTCTTTGAACGTTACCGTTACAATTTTAAACCTCACTGTGATTTTGTCAAGGAAATAAGCCAATCAAAAAGTGAGGCATTTACACACACTGATAAGCAAAAGTTAATAATTAAATGAGAACAAAAGTTAGTTGGCTAACTACCAAGAATTTTTAACTAGAAAGAAAAGTTAATTAATTCAACAATCACTACCAAAATCCCCAGCATCGGCACCAATTTTTCGATAAGGCTGTTTTGTACTTAACAAAAGATATTTTATAGTTCACTTTGAAAACCAAGTTTCACCACTTATAAACCCACTTCGGATGTAAAAATTAGTAAAACGGTAAACAAGAGATGCGTCCACAGGGAATTGGAGTTGATAGTTGGATTATTTAACTAATCTACTTGCATGAATGTAAATCATATATGTTAGGATAGTGTTTGGTTTGAGAAACCAACAAACATAACATGTAAACTAAAATGTAACAATAGTGATAGGAAAAGTAGAAATCTCAACAACCTAGATAAGATAATGGATTTAAACAATTAAGTGGGAACTAAGGAATTGATGGAGTTGCAAATGGATATTGGGTTAATTAAGCTACATTAATGTACCAATCTCACAATTATGGACCGTTTATAGTCTTCAGTGTGAATTGGCCGTTGAAACAAAACCAAGACATTTCCCACCTAAATTCCTCACCTATGGTATTAAGAGAGAGGGGATAAAGGTAGGATCTATTAATTATAAACCAAGACCAAGATAATTAGGGTTGATATATCCTCCAATTATCTATCCTATCCACTTATATGCTCTAACCAACCAAGTGTGTCAATTCTTAATTAGTTGTACCACAAATTATCCTAATAAGATTGTAATAAACTAGTGGCATACAAAATCAATTAACAAATGAATAGAACATAAATGGAGATTCAAATGTTATAGCTCAAACAAATACCCACATCCAAAAGTTCCTCACATCAATCCCCTAGATTAGGGATTAGTTAATGTAAGTTCCTCATTTTTTTTATTGGCTTATTCCGGTGATAGACCACATTTGGGGTTATGTTGTAAGGGTAGCTTAGACACTTAATTGTTGGAGATCATGCTCAACAAAAGACCCTCTCAAATCCTCAAGATGATAAGCACTTCGAAGGTAAGTCACTTGTGCTTAATCTCAATGAAGAGACTTAGTTGCACACACAACTCATGCATTTTAGTATTTATGTTTGTTTTGGTATGGTTGGTAAAATCTCATTGTATTTCAAAGAATTATATTTTTGAGATTTTTTATTTTTTACGAGTCCAATCATGTGTGGATTTATCCCTAGATGAGTTTCGAGCGATTCGAAGACTTGTCTATGTGTTTAAGATGATTTCCGAGATATTTGGGACATCATGTGTTTTTATCGGAAATCGAAATCAAATTCCGAGCTTCGAGTGGAAAGTTGTATAATTTTTCATGTTTATGATTGAGTCAGGGTCTATATTCCGAAGACGGAATCAAATTTCAAGTTTCGATATCAAAACTGAACCGAAGAACGCTTGGAACGGAAATCGACTTGGTATGGCATGAAAGCCACACCAATTGAAGCTTGCCGTGAAGGACGCGCGCTGCTCAGGCCTTTACACTCTCTCGGCCACGCGAGGCTCACACCCTCATGCTAATTGAATTGTTTTATTTTTATTTTTCAAGGCTATTTTATTATGTGCTTTAAGTTGCATGTGATCTCATTTATGTTATGATTGCTTGTTTCATGAGTGGATTTGATTTGATAAATAATTGGACCTCTTGAATGACTCTCACGTGAGCAAAAATTGAAGTTGAAATTCCCTTTAAAGTGATAGTGTTTTATACCTAGAGGGGGGGGGGGGGGGGGGGGGGGGGGGGTGAATAGGTATAGTCCCAAATTCTTCAAATATTTAAAAATGCGGAATATAAGAATGAAATGAATACTTGAAATGATATAACAATTGTATAATATGAATTGATTCATATTATACAATTGTTATATCATTTCAAGTATTCATTTCATTCTTATATTCCGCATTTTTAAATATTGGAAGAATTTTGGACTATACCTATTCACCCCCCCCTCTAGGTATAAAACACTATCACTTTAAAGGGAATTTCAATTGGTATCAGAGAGGGTGTCTAGAAGTAATTAGATTGATCCGTATTATAGTGTTTGTGTTTGTTTTGTTTTGTTGTATTTTGAGCTATGGGTGATTCAATGCCGGTAGGTGCCTTTAGTGCTAGACCTCCATTCTTGGGTAGTGGCTTCAATGACAAGATCCTTCAACAAAAGAATGAAGAGAACAACAAGTTGAAGTTGATCAATGCCAATTTAGTGGTAATAATTAAAACACTTGTCAACAAGAAGCTAGAGAATCATGGTTTAGGCTCAAAAGAATTAAATGAACTTAAAGACAAGATCCTAAGTCTAGAAATGAACTTAAAAGATAGTAATGATAGACTTAGCATCTTGAAGAAAGAAATTGAGCAAAGGGATAATTCTCTTGTTAGTGCTAAAAGGCAAGAAGACATGCTTAAAGTCAAACTTAGTGAGCACTTAACTCAAGAGAAAAAGTATGAACAATGGCTTAATAAATCACGTGAAGATGTTAGGTTTAGTGATGACATCGCGAAAAAATATGCCATTAAAATTATGATGCTTAATGATAAACTTGATGAGGCTAATAGGATGATTCACAAGATGTCATCTAGTTCTAACAAAGTTGATTCCCTCATTAAAAGTGGTAAGCATCCTAGTGACAAAAGAGGTTTGGGTTATATCAATGAGAAGGAGACTCCTTCATCTAACAAATCTATTTTTGTCAAAGCAAGTATTGAACCAAATGTAGGTACTCTCTCTCATGGTAAAGCAATGAAAGCTACCGGAGGTGCCACTACATCAACAAGTAACTCAAATGGAAGATCTCAACAAGATCAAAGTCAAAGAGCATCAACCTCAAATGCAAGACGTAAAGCATCAAGGGTTGCACTTCAAAGAGGTAAAAATGTGAGAAGACCAAATACTTTGGAAGCAAATGCAAATGGTAAATTTCTCAAATTCATACCTATTTGTCATCATTGTAATATGGTAGGACATATTCGACCTAGGTGCTTTGAATACATTCGGAAATGCAAATTTGATAATGCTTTACATGATATGTCTTTGAATGGTCCTAGGCAATCATCCATGTATGGATTTAGAACTAGACCTAGGAAGACCTTGGAAAAGCATGTTGAGAAGAAACGTGTTAATGACTTGCTTGTTAAATCTTGTGTTGTGCCTCACTCTACTATGCATAAGAAAGTTGATAATGCTTTGTTTGATATTTTTGAAAATGTGACTAATGAGGTCAAGGTGCATGTTAAAAAGTCAAACATTGAGTCAAAGCATGTTAGTGGTAAGAGTGAGAGGCATATTGTGAAGAGTGTGTGGGTTAGAAAAGACACACCTAAATGTCTAGTTGCACAATATGCTCTAAAAGCCAAATCCATGCATGATGTGAAAATGTTCATAGTCATTCTTCTAAACATGTTTCTAATGATAACTCTTTGAGTGATGTGCATGATATTGGTAATCATGTGAAGAAGAATGTCAAGAAGATTTGGTTGAAAAAGGTTGTTTCACATGATCATATTCATAGTCTTAATGACTTATCTTCTAGATATACTATTGCCATGAGAAATGAGCATGATGGTTTATGTGTTAGTTCACCCAAGACCAAATGGGTCAAGGGTGGGTGCTCTTACCATTAGTGTAAGATTGCACATGTGAGTTAGCTTTAAAGATTAGTGTCAAGTTGTTGAGTAACTTAGCTATCTAGCCTTGTTTATCTATAACTTGACATGAACTTAGCTATCTCACATAATCACTATGATAGTCAAAATTTGTTGATTAACTTTAAAGAAGTTGAATTTTGAAATCTATTTGGTGAAAATTTTTGTTAAGATTTTTTGAGAAAGTCATTTTCATGTAATTGTTTGAGTTGAAAGTGTTTGGTCTTTACTCTCTTGGGATGACACACCAACAACTTGTTGTCATGAGGACAAACAAGCCAAGAGAGCTCATAAAAAGAGCGGAGACTTTTCATTGATGAAAAAGCTTGCTAATGTATTTCTCTATTCTAAAAGCTTGCTTTCTATTTCATCTTTTTAACTCTATGTTTGCATGAGATCAATTGCACATAGTTATTAGGCATCATTTCATTAGAGAACTTGTTGAATGTTCTATTGTTACTCTAAAGCAATGCCTACTAAATAATCATCTTGCGGGTTTGTTCACTAAGACTTTGGATATAAGAGGTTTAAAACTCTTTAAAGATCCATTGGCATGCTTTGTGTTGATTATTGTCTATGTGTGATTGTTGAGTGGCTTGATGAGCAAAACTTTATTTGTATATCAATATCTTTGAGAGCTACTCACTTGAGAAGTAATGATCTTGAATAAATAACTTCTATTGTTTTTAGATCATGCACTTGAGCTTGAAAAATCTTATTTTTGAAAAGTGCACTAATGCTTCTCTCATATGTTTTAGTTTTGAGTATATGTGATTGAATATGTGTAGATAATGGATGCATTTAGAAGCCTATTGCTTAGTACATGATAAATGACCTATGATATGTATCCATTTTGCTTCGGCACTACATAGTATTCAACGAGCACCCTCTTGGAAAGGGCTACACGCATTGGTTATGAAGCCGCCCAATGTTGGAAAGGGCTACGCCTTTGTGTTGAGTGAAAGCCGCCAAGAGGTGTATATGTTTTTTGTTAGAAAAATCAAAGAAGAGTTGAAAAGAATCATTAAAAAAAAAAAAAAATCTTTGATTCTAAGCCTAAAAGAAATTTAAAAAAAAAAAAAAGGCTTAATGGTGTATAGTTGAGAATTGTGAAAAGCTCAGGTTGACAAACAGAAACGGGAAAACAAGCCACATGCACACACACGCTCACATGTTGATAACTATTCTTTTAAAGCGAAAATACGGATGAATATCGGTTTGACTTATTTTTGGAAATGCTTTAGTTGGATAGGTGTGGAAATTGTTTGCATGTTGATATCACAATTACTCCTTCTATATATGTGAGAAGCATTCACACACACACATATTTTGCTTATGTGCTTGATTCATTAGCAATGTGAGAATATTTTTGAGAGATTAATGAAAATCTATGATTCTCTCTTGGTCTTTGAAAAGTGATGAAATATTTTCTCTTATTGCTTGAATGTGTGAATGTGTGAATGTATGAGTCCCTTGTGAACAAATCTACTTGGTGATAATATGTGGAGCATATGTTAAGGGGGAGCTTTAGTTTATTCAACTAAGCTTTCTATACGATTTGTTTGCTTAATATCTTGTTCTTTATCTCTTGTGTCCTTTGTCTATTCCTTGACAAAAAGGGGGAGAAACCTCACCATCTTTATAAGGGGAGAAATCTCACCTTGGGGATCATATAAGGGGAGAAATCTCACCAGGGGGAGAAAACTTCACCATGTTCAATATGGAGAGTGAGTTTTGTACCTCTTTGTGCTTATTGGAGACTTTATCTTAAGGGGGAGAATTCTTGTCCTAAGGGGGAGAAAAGAATTCTTACCTTATTGTGTTAAGGGTCTAAGGGAGAGTTTTATGTGATAACATTCATTCACTTGAGATAATGCATTTTTGTATGAGATAAGGGAAGTTTTGTTATTTTGTTTATGTGATAATATCTCACCATTCTTCTTTGGAAGAAGATCTCTTGTTGGTTGTTTCTTTTCTCATAGGTACTTTGAAGTTCAAAGAAGGGATTCTTGAAGACTCAAGAAGACTTGAAGACCTTTTAGTCTAGGGATCTCTTTGTAATGTGAGGATGAGAGAATGCTATCAACATTGAGTCTATTGGAGTGATCAATGTATGGTGAGGATGAGGTTTTGCCATGGAATAGCCAAAGGGGGAGATTGTAAGATCCTTTATTTGTGTTGGCTTGATTCCATTGCAAAAACTCTCTTTATTTGTATTAGTAGTTGCTTAAGTGTTTCTTGGAAGAAAGGAGCCTCAAAGGTGAAGAAGCAACATCTTGTGCAAATATCGTCTTCAAGGGGAACATCGCATACTTGGATGCTAAGGTATCAAGATTCTTCTTCCTCTTGCAAGGCGTAAGCGCACACACACACAATTCATACATGTGTGTCCCTGCATCGTAGTTCAAACATTTGGTATAACACTTTCACACACATTTAGTATGCACATGCATTTATCTCATTGTTGACAATCTTGTAGAATTGCATGTTTTCTCACTATCGCTTAGATATGGCATGCTTGTGTTGAATAGTGTTTATTTGTTTGTGTTTCTTGTGTTTTGGACTTGAACATGATCTTATTTGATTCCTTATTGAGTTCCGGTCATTTCGGTTACTCATTCGTTAAGTTTCGAGTTCATACGACGTAGTTATGCTACTTTGCATTCTCATTCGTTGAGTTGTGTTCGTCGTCATTTTCCGAGATGAATTCTCAACCATTTGTCAAAGTTTCATAGTCATCGTTGTGCGTGAGGGAGTCGCGGTTCGTAATCTGAAAACGGATTCGAATTCGGAGTTCGGATGACCGAATACGGTCGAAGAACGTGCGAGGTGCGCGAGAGGAGCAAGCTGGCCAAAGGCCATGGTATGGCCACCACGTGTGCCACACGGCCCAGCCAGCTCTCTGGCCACGTGTGGCACATGCTGACCACACGTGGGCATGGCTGAAATCCCTTTTTGGTTGGACAAAATTGCCCCTCTTCCCTCCTCTTTAAATGGCCTCTCTTCCCTCCATTTTCCATGAACTTGAATATCATCAAATCTGATTTCTGCAGAATTGTTCATGATTTTTGTTTTCTTATTTTGATCATAACTCTCTCATACGAACTCGAAATTGAGTGATTCAAAAACCAAAATTGTTGGTCTTGAAGAGAGCTACAAACCCCAAGCATTTTCAGAGTCATTTGAATTCGTGATTGGTCGCAGCATGCTGTTCTTCAGTCCGAGTTTCATTGTTGTATGTTAAACTTCTTCTTCTCACTTCATCTTGTGATCTGCACTTTAATCTTTCAATTTGATAGATGATTTGTGTTTAGAATGATGTTAGGGGTGGTTGATCATTTGGTAATTGAGTTTTAGCTTTGTGATTTTACTTGAACATATATTTGCTAAACTTGATTAATCTTGAAATTGATTCTAGAAATGATATATGTGATGTGCTTTATGACATTTTCTAGGTTTAATTTCATGATCTAAGAACTAGGTTTTTAGTGTGATATATTGAATATTCATACCTTGTTCTTATTGATATACATGCTTTGATTTCTAGGTATTTTTGTGATTGATTGTTGAAAGCATATCCTAGAATGTATGTAAGCATGTTCATAGAGCTTGATTGATTATCTAGCTTTATTTGTTTGTAAGTGATTCATCTTCTTCTTACTTTCATTATTGATCATCTCTTTAATTGTCTTATTTGATTGATGAAAAGTAATATGAATGATGTTAATTCACATGCTTAGGTTTCTAGATACATTTTGTGATTGAGTTGTGATAGTTTTATTCTAGATTCTCTAATTGCATGTTCATGGAGTGTGTTTGATCAACTTGCTCTATTTGTTTGTGATTGCATCACATTGCTTGTGTACACTTCACTTAGATCATTGCCTTGTGAAAGGTTGAAGTCTCTTGCAAAGTGAGTGAAGCTTTGTCTTGAGCAAGAATACTTGGCTAGGAAAGGATTCCGGATAGCCAAGCAAGAAGTCTTAGTTAGGATCAAGAGGATCCGGATAACTAAGCAAAAGTCTTAGCAAGGAGTTGCGTACTCCGGATGGTTGAGCTAGGGTAGCTTAACTAGGATCCTAGTGATCTAGATTGCTAAGCAAGGAAATCTTCCTAGAGGCTTTTTAGTCTTGGATAGGAAGTTGCTCTCTAGAGGTGTAGGACACATCTTGGATAGAGAGTAGGCTTTGTGAATCACTAGCCCGAGGGTTGATTAGGTTTTGATAGCTTGAAGTGGATATCATAGTGTTGATAGCTTTGAGTGTGTAAGGCCTTTTCGTATAGTGGATTTGCTTTGCCGGTAGTTGTGGATTCAACCCGTGGATGTTTCCTCTTTGAGGTTTTACCACGTAAAAATATTGTGTCTCATTTTCGCTTTATATTTCCTTATCTTCCATATGTTCACTTGTATTGATTCTATTGTATATTGATGCTTACATGAATTGATTAAACCTAAACTCCTCCAATTCCCTCCATTTCTAAAAACCTAGTTCTTAGATCATGAAATTAAACCTAGAAAATGTCATAAAGCACATCACATATATCATTTCTAGAATCAATTTCAAGATTAATCAAGTTTAGCAAATATATGTTCAAGTAAAATCACAAAGCTAAAACTCAATTACCAAATGATCAACCACCCCTAGAATATGTTCTAACATCATTCTAAACACAAATCATCTATCAAATTGAAAGATTAAAGTGCAGATCACAAGATGAAGTGAGAAGAAGAAGTTTAACATACAACAATGAAACTCGGACTGAAGAAAAGCATGCTGCGACCAATCACGAATTCAAATGACTCTGAAAATGCTTGGGGTTTGTAGCTCTCTTCAAGACCAACAATTTTGGTTTTTGAATCACTCAATTTCGAGTTCGTATGAGAGAGTTATGATCAAAATAAGAAAACAAAAATCATGAACAATTCTGCAGAAATCAGATTTGATGATATTCAAGTTCATGGAAAATGGAGGGAAGAGAGGCCATTTAAAGAGGAGGGAAGAGGGGCAATTTTGTCCAACCAAAAAGGCATTTCAGCCATGCCCACGTGTGGTCAGCGTGTGCCACATGTGGCCAGAGAGCTGGCTGGGCCGTGTGGCACACGTGGTGGCCATACCATGGCCTTTGGCCAGCTTGCTCCTCTCGCGCACCTCGCACGTTCTTCGACCGTATTCGGTCATCCGAACTCCGAATTCGAATCCGTTTTCAGATTACGAACTGTGACTCCCTCATGCATGACGAAGACTATGAAACTTTGACAAATGGTTGAGAATTCATCTCGGAAAATGATGACGAACACAACTCAACGAATGAGAATGCAAAGTAGCATAACTACGTCGTATGGACTCGAAACTTAACGAATGAGTAACCGAAATGACCGAAACTCAATAAGGAATCAAATAAGATCATGTTCAAGTCCAAAACACAAGAAACACAAACAAATAAACACTATTCAACACAAGCATGCCATATCTAAGCGATAGTGAGAAAACATGCAATTCTACAAGATTGTCAACAATGAGATAAATGCATGTGCATACTAAATGTGTGTGAAAGTGTTATACCAAATGTTTGAACTATGATGCAGGGACACACATGTATGAATTGTATGTGTGTGCGCTTACGCCTTGTAAGA
The DNA here is from genome assembly GCA_954870605.1 of Acer campestre. Taxonomy (NCBI): domain Eukaryota; kingdom Viridiplantae; phylum Streptophyta; class Magnoliopsida; order Sapindales; family Sapindaceae; genus Acer; species Acer campestre. The sequence continues at coordinate 11,855,937 of OX940806.1, read as the reverse complement.
GGAAGAAGAATCTTGATACCTTAGCATCCAAGTATGCGATGTTCCCCTTGAAGACGATATTTGCACAAGATGTTGCTTCTTCACCTTTGAGGCTCCTTTCTTCCAAGAAACACTTAAGCAACTACTAATACAAATAAAGAGAGTTTTGCAATGGAATCAAGCCAACACAAATAAAGGATTTTACAGAAGTAATAAAAAGTTTACCTCCACCTAGGTCGGTCAAGGATATTAGGTCATTTTTGGGGCATGCGGGCTTTTATAGGCGGTTCATTAAAGTCTTCTCGAAAATTGCAAGACCGTTGTGTACCCTCCTTCAAAAGGATGTAGAATTCAAGTTCGATGATGACTGTAGCTTTGCCTTTGAGACTTTGAAAGAGGTGCTAACCTCGACTCCTATCATCATGCCACCGCAATGGTGTTTTCCCTTTGAGCTTATGTGTGATGCATCCGATTATGCTATAGGGGCAGTTTTGGGACAGCGCATAGAAAAGCTTCCGCATGTCATTTACTATGCATCAAGAACTCTCAATGACGCTCAAATGAATTACTCAACTACGGAAAAGGAGTTATTGGCAATAGTATTTGCCTTGGAAAAGTTTAGGCAATATTTGGTGGGCGTCAAAGTAGTTGTCTATACGGATCATGCCGCTATCCGGTATCTCTTGCATAAAAAGGACGCAAAACCGAGATTGATTAGGTGGATACTTTTATTGCAAGAATTTGACCTTGAGATTAGGGATAAGAAAGGATGTGAAAATGTGATGGCGGACCATCTAAGTAGACTAACTCAAGGAACTCTTATGGAGGATGATGTGATTCCACTAAGAGAGTGCTTTCCCGATGAACAGTTGTGGGTAATACAGGATAAAGACCCATGGTTTGCGGACATCGTCAATTTTTTAGCATCAAAGGTGATCCCTTCGGAATTAAACCCTCAAGCGAGAAAAAGGTTCATAGCTAGCACTAGATTTTACTTCTGGGATGAGCCATACTTGTTTAAACGAGGTCCAGATCAGGTTATTCGAAGATGTGTTCTGGAAAACGAGCAAGGAGAAATATTAAGATTTTGCCATGAGCGTGAGTGTGGAGGACATTACAGTGGTAAGAAGACAATGATGAAGATTCTCCAAAGTGGGTTCTATTGGACAACCTTGGCAAAGGATTCTTATGAATTTTGTTTGAGGTGTGATAGATGCCAAAGGTCGGGGAACATTGGGAAGAGGGATGAGATGCCATTGAATAGTGAGCATGTGATCGTGTTGTTTGATGTATGGGGGATAGATTTTATGGGGCCATTTGTTACTTCCCATGGGTATAACTTTATCTTGGTGGCAATAGATTATGTATCTAAGTGGGTGGAAGCAATCCCCACTAGAACGAGCGATAGTCACGTGGTTGTTGGGTTCATCAAGGAATATATCTTCGCAAGGTTTGGAACACCAAGGGTAATAATAAGTGACGGTGGGAGTCACTTTTGTAATAGAGTTTTCAAACCCTTATTGAAGAAATATGGGGTTAGACATAAGGTGGCAACTCCGTACCATCCTCAAACCTCGGGACAAGTGGAGGTGAGTAACCGGCACATAAAGCAAATCCTAGAAAAAACAGTCGACGGGAGTAGAAAAGATTGGGCATCCAAACTAAGTGATGCATTGTGGGCATACAGGACAGCCTACAAATCCCCGATAGGAATGAGTCCCTTCTGGATAGTCTTTGGGAAAGCATGTCACTTACTGGTGGAACTAGAGTACAATGCCTTATGGGCTATTCGAAAGCTAAACCTAGACCTTGACAAAGCGGGAGAGGAAAGGAAGCTACAACTCAGTGAACTTAAGGAGTTCCGGTTAGAAGCTTATGAGAGCGCAAGGCTTTACAAGGAAAGGACTAAATTCTACCATGATAAGAAGCTTAGAAGGAAAGATTTCCATCTAGGAATGTTAGTTCTCATATTTGAGTCCCGTTTGAGGTTATTTCCGGGAAAGCTTAAGTCAAGATGGACAGGACCTTGCAGAGTCGTGCAAGTGTTTGTTCATGGTGCCATTGAGATTGAAAGTTTGAAGAAAGGTGATAGGTTTAAGGTGAATGGCCATCGATTGAAGCCATATAGGGGAGGAGACACAACCTGGGAGCCTATTTCAAATGAAGAATTGACTGATCCGATCGGGTAACAATTGTTCTTCCTTTTTGCTTAGTAATTTTGATTTTCATACACTTTTAGTTTTTGTAATTCTTTCCCTTTTAGCTCTATATTTTTTTTATTTTTCATTGTTGCCTTTATTTTGCTTCCACTTAGAATAAGGGTGTGGATTGGATTTTGGTAGTGGATTTAGGACAGTTGTGCCTTTGTGATATATGTTGTTGTTTGGATTTTGTGTATTGATGTTTGAGAGGGCAATATGCCGGATTATTGTTATATTTTGTTTTTGCCTTTGTTGGATTATTACTTGAAACTTGTGGGTTGCGCTTGTTGTCATTATTTATACCACCCATGAACATTGAGGACAATGTCAAATTTAGGTTTGGGGGTACATTTGTGCAACGCCATGATGCTTGGTTTTCAAATTGTGTGCAAAATTTTTCGAAACTTTTTGCGATATTGCCATATTTGAGCATGCTTTGCTTGTGGAGATTGTTCTTTACATGATGTAGTGAGGAATTGTGCATCTTTGCTAATGTTGGGTTTAGATTAACACCATGCCACTTAGGGTGTCATTGAACAAAGTGCGTTAATCTTTTTCTCTTAATGTTGAGTGAATTATCAAGTTGCTTGATGGCTAAGAATTAATAGTGGAGATTCCCGTGAGGATCACAAACACAGCCTTTAAAAAGCATACATTGAGTTGTAAACATTCACTCTTTAAACACTCATTCTCAAACACTCATACAAACATGTATTGGTCTCATTTGTACTAAATGTTGTTTGCCATAGAATATTATGGACTGCTTGTGGATGCCTTATTTTGCTTAGTGGACAAGCCTTTAGAAAAGATTTTAGGCGATGCATGTGAAAACCACTTTGACCTAAACACTTCCAACCAACGTGAATATGTGTGCTCCCAAGCCCATTTGAAGCCAAACACATTTGAAGCTTTTCTGAAAATGCCTACAAGGTTATACTAAACAACCTAGAGGGGGGGTGAATAGGTTGACACACTAGTTTTAAAAACTCTTTCGTGACTAGTGTCAAAACCTTGGTGAGTATATAATAAACCTTGAACAAGATTGTTATGAGAAAAACAATTTGCATAAGTATGCTCAATTCACCACACTTAGTCTACAAAACATATACCAAGAACCAATGTATCTCATATACAAGTATATTCAATAAAGAGCACATTCTACAAGTTGTACTTAAAGTATTACAATGTAAGAACACTACAACTTGCTAGAGAAGAAACTATATTAAAATTAATACAAATAATACTTGTATTTACAATAATGCCCAATATGTACAAGAATCAATCAAAGAATACCTATACACAAAAATCAATGAATAAAAGAATTATATTTACAATTATGATCAAAATGATTATGCTTACAAATCACCCTTTACAAAATCTTGTTTCCAAATACATCACAAGTGAAGATTGTACTACAAGATTAAAACATACACAAAAACAAATATAAAAGATAGAGATAGAAAGAATTAACACAAGGGATTTTTTAACGTGGTAAAACCTCCTAGGAGGAAACATCCACGGGTTGAATTACAACCATTGGGTACTTATATATATTTGGAAAGTAAATTAGAAATTCCACAAAGTGACCAATCCTAGATCACCAACCCATGTGGAGTCTATGTTTACCCAATCCCTATTGGAAGATACAAAATCCCTCAATGATGTAAACCACATATTGGAACTCATACCAAACCAACATCGTTGGAAAATTAGAAATTCCTCAAGAGTGCATACATATCCCATGTACCCCGCTCTATCGGACTCTATGTCTAACCAAACACCCGGGCCTACCAATATATAAGCCAACTCTCTATATAAGGCACACGTGCCTCTAGAAAGCCTCCCATGCATGACTATTCAAGTCCTCCCGACTCTAGCCATGACTTCTTGCTTGTCTATCCAAGTCCTCCCGACTCTAGACAAGACTTCTTGCTTACCTATCCAAGTCCTCAAGACTCTAGGCAAGACTTCTTGCTTGTCTATCCAAGTCCTCCCGACTCTAGACAAGACTTCTTGCTTACCTATCCAAGTCCTCAAGACTCTAGGCAAGACTTCTTGCTTGGCTATCCGAGTCATCCCGACTCTAACCAAGACTTCATGCCTTTTACAAGGACTTCCTAGTGTGATCATGTGAATGCAAATGATGCAAACAATCAAAACAACATAGAACATGTGATCAATACATTCCATGGAACAACTAGATCTAGAGAAGTGAAAACACAAGCAATAGAAAACTAGATGCAAAAACATGAATGAAAAACCTAGAGCATGTGAAAACAATTAACACATAAAACTCCTAGATTCATTCATACAAATAGCACTTGAACAATTCATATACATAAGGCTCAAGTTCAAGATGTTATAAACATACATAAAAATGCTAGAATCACAAAATGTATTCAACAAATATTCTAGCCAAAGATTTAGATATAGGAGATATGTTAAAAACAAATCAATCCTAAATATCTCTAAAAACACATACAAAGGCTCTAATCCTATATTTCATCAATCATGGATCAAAGACATATATAAAGGATTATTAATCATAAAATGCATCAATCAAGTCTCAAATAATCCTAGATATCAATCTAATCACAATACAACTCCCAATCATGTTAAAAACAAAGAATCCAAGATTCTAGTCAACATGTGTCTCTAATTAGACTATTCAATTAGATTGATTATGAAGCTACCTTTCTCAATAGAATTCACTAAACATACATATACATATAGAAGAAGAAACCCCAAGCAAATTGAAGGTTTACAAAGATGAAATCACAAAGTTATGAACACTACCTTGATTTCACGAGCTGGTTCGGTTTTCTGAGTAGATCTCTCAGAAAATCAATCAAACAGCTGCAAGATTACTTGGAAAAGGTAGAGGACTCGAATACGAACAATCTCCAACTTGAATCACTCAATTCCAACTTCGTATGAGAAAGTTATGGTGTTTGGAAGTTGAGAAAATTGGAGAGAAAAACATAGACGGGATTTCAAATCTTTCTTCTTGGAAAACAAATGGAGGGAATTGGAGAGATTTAAAAAGAATAGGAAGAAGGGCATTTTTGTCCACAAAAAATGAAGACCAGACCAGCCTTCCCACGTGTGGAGCGCGTGTGCCACACGCGGCCAGAGAGCTGGCTGGGCCGTGTGGCACACGGCCTCCACACGTGGAAGCCATGCCTTGGCCTTTGGCCACCAAACTTCTCCCGCGCACCTCTCACGTTCTTCAGCCGTATTCGGGCATCCGAACTCCGATTTCGAATCCGTTTTCGGATTACGAATCATGACTCCCTCACGCACGATAATGACTACAAAAATTTGACAAATGGTTGAGAATTCATCTCGGAAAATGACGACGAACACAACTCAACGAATGAGAACGAAAAGTAGCGTAGCTACATCGTTTGGACTCGAAACTTAACATATGAGTAACCGAAATGACCGGGACTCAATAAGGAATCAATTAAGAACAAGTACAAGTCCAAAACACAAGAAACACAAACATACAAACACAAGTTCATATATGAATGCCATTTCCTAGACATTGTCCTAGAACATGCAACTCTAAAATGTATGAGCATTTGAGTTCAATGCATGAGCATACAAAATCATGTGAATGTGTTATATAAATGGTGCATAATGATGCAGGGACACTTATGAATGATTTGTGTGTGTGTGCCTATGCCTTGTAAGAGGAATGAGGTCAATTATACCTTTGATGAGCAATGAAGCAAATTCCTCTTATCAAGCCATCATCTTGTATGTACCGTAGTCAAATCTTTCTTTGAAGCTTTGTATCATCATCAATATGACCACATAAACATTACAAGACAAACACGTTTTGATATGGAATATATGCCAACAACAACCAAAAACCTAACAATCTCCTCCTTTGGCAAATTCCATGTCAAAACCCCTATACAAATTCTAAAACAATTAAAAAGAAAATTTGGTCACAGTGTGTACAATGATTTACACTCTAAGACAAAATTTCCAATAACAAGTCTTGAACTTCATCTTGGTCTTCTCTTTAAATCACCTATAAAATAGCTTGAAAGCACAAAGATCTCCAAGAGACAACACATATGGCAAAAGATATATATTGTCAAGAAAAACAAAACAATTAAAGTCCATATTGATAACATGTATGCTCCCCCTAAATACATGCCATCAAACAAAATATTCTAGCCAATATTACAAGCCATATTGTTCAAGAAAACAAAATACACTAAAAACATAATATCTTGAGAAATAAGAAAGCTAGAACTACCATATATCTCCCTATCATTCTCCCTCTTTTTGACATGATATGAAGCCAAAGAAAAGGAAATAAGAAAAATATACCTCAAGGCCATTCTAGTCTCTTTTACCACCGAGGAAAATTGAGCGATTGGATGATCCATGCGTAATGCTTTGGAGTAGTGGCATTCCTTTCCAATTTCTTGATCTTCTCATCTTGAAGCTCAACTCTAGCATTTAGCTCTTCAATCTCCCGGTGTGATTCCTCCTCACCATACATTGATCACTCCAATAAACTCAATGTTGATAGCATTCTCTCATCCTCACATTACAAAGAGATCCCTAGACTAAAAGGTCTTCAAGTCTTCTTGAGTCTTCAAGAATCCCTTCTTTGAACTTCAAGGTACCTATGAGAAAAGAAGCAAACCAACAAGAGATCTTCTTCCAAAGAAGAATGGTGAGATATTATCACATAAATAAAAAAAATAAAAACATCCCTTATCTCTAACAAACAATGCATTATCTTAAGTGAATAAAAGTTATCACATTAAAAGCTCTCCCTTAGATCCTTAACACAATAAGGCAAGAATTTTTTTCTCCCTCTTAGGACAAGAATTCTCCCCCTTAAGACAAAGTCACCAATAAGCAAAAAGAAGAGGTATCCCTTTTTTTCAAGGAATAGACAAAGGGCACAAGAGATAAATAATAAGATATTAAGCAAACAAATCGTATAGAAAGCATAGTTGAATAAACTAAAGCTCCCCCTTAACATATGCTCCACATATTATCACCAAGTAGATTTGTTCACAAGGGACTATGAATCACAAAAACATAAATTTTACTTTTAAGCACATGGGTCATATCTACCAAGTTCAACAATTGCATGAACAATCATACAATTATTACAAAAAGATTTATGCATTAATTGTGATCAAATATACAAAGGCATATATCATTATGAAGAATCATCATGCATATAACGACATATGAAATAACATCTCCAAGATTTAACATATCAACCAAAACAATATGCCAACATTTATCAAATCGAAGCATGTGAACATATCATAAAAGAGAACAAAGCCTAGCAAACTATGCTCCCCCTTGATAAGAACTCTATCTAAGATCAAGATAGAAAATTTGTTCACAATAGAATCCACACAATCACACATTCAAGCAATAATAGAAAATATTTCATCACTTTTCAAAGTCCAAGAGAGAATCATAGATTTTCATTAATCTCTCAAAAATATTCTCACATTGCTAATGAATCAAGCACATAAGCAAAATATGTGTGTGTGTGAATGCTTCTCACATATATAGTAGGAGTAATTGTGATATCAACAGGCAAACAATTTCCACACCTATCCAACTAAAGCATTTCCAAAAATAGGTCAAACCGATATTCATCCGGATTTTTTGCTTTAAAAGAATAGTTATCAACATGTGAGCGTGTGTGTGCATGTGGCTCATTTTCCCGTTTCTATTTGTCAACCCGAGCTTTTCACAATTCTCAACTATACACCATTAAGCCTTTTGTTTTCATTTCTTTTAGGCTTAGAATCAAAGATTTTTTTTTAAATGATTCTTTTCAACGCTTCTTTGATTTTACTAACAAAAACATATACACCTCTTGGCGGCTTTCACTCATCACAAAGGCGTAGCCCTTTCCAACATTGGGTGGCTTCACAACCAATGTGTGTAGCCCCTTTCCAAGAGGGTGCTCGTTGAATACTATGTAGTGCCGAAGCAAAATGGATACATATCATAGGTCATTTATCATGTACTAAACAATAGGCTTCTAGATGCATCCATTATCTACACATATTCAAAACACATATACTCAAAACTAACACATATAAGAGAAGCATTTGTGCACGTTTCAAAAATAAGATTTTTCAAGCTCAAGTGCATGATCTAGAAACAATAAAAGTTATTTGTTTAAGATCATTACTTCTCAAGTGAGTAGCTCTCAAAGATATTGATATTCAAATAAAGTTTTGCTTATCAAGCCACTCAACAATCACACAAGCATTTCAAGCATCATGAATAAGATCATTGTGAACATACCACTAAAAGATCTTGAGAGAGCACATGTCAATGAGAACCATATGAATGCTACACTAGTTCTCTAATATGACATGCTACATGATGTAATGCAAACATAGAGTTGAAAGATGAAAAGCTAGAAAGCAAGCATTAGGATATAGAAATACCTAAGCAAGCTTTTTCATCAAATGCAAAACCTTCACCCTTCTTATGAGTCCTCTTGGCTTGTATGTCCTCATGACTACAAGTTATAGGTGTGTCGATTCCAAGAGACTAAAGGCTAAACATTTCAACTCAAACAAATACAAAAATGGCTTTCTTCAAAAGACTTAACAAAAATCATTACCATATAGATTTCATGATGTACAACTTCTCAAAAGTTAATCAACGGATTTTGATTATCATAGCAATATTTGTGAGATAGCTAAGTTCATGTCAAAGTCATAGAGAAACAAAGCTAGCTAGCTAAGTTACTCAAAACTAGACACTAATCTTAAAGCAAACTCACATGTGCAACTTACACTAATGGTAAGAGCACTCACCCTTGACCCATTTGGTCTTGGGTGCACAAACACATAAACCATCATGATCATTTCTCAAGGCAATATTATATCTAGAAGATAAATCATCAACTATCTTCTCTATAAAGATATTCTCATGTCATACACAACATTATTGCCATTAACAAAGATATTATCAAGACTATGCATATGATCATGTGAAACACTCATTTTCACCCAAATCTTCTTAGCAATTTTCATAACATGATTATCATTATCAAGCACAAAATTCAAAAAGATATCATGCAAGAAACATTCATAGAAGATTTTCTCATCTCACTAACATGCATCTCATTCCCTAGTTTGCATTGTCTAATAAACACATGGCATCTAGATTTAGTATGCACTACAACATTTCAAAAAATGGCAAACCGGAATACATATGGAGATGATACTATTTAGGTGAGAGTGTACCGATGGTGAAGACTCCTTACTCTTTTTGATTTTGCACTTGACCTTGGAAGATTGGCCTTTGAAATCTTTTTGTTCCTTAGTGACTTGCCTAAGTTGTAGGAGACTGAACATGCTCAACTACAAGGCTTAAGTCACTTGTATCTTCATGAAGAACACCAAGCTCTTTGGTCTTCATGATTGCCAACTCCTCTTCCTTGCCTTTGATAGTTTCCTACAAGAAAAAAAAAAAACAAATTATTAGCAAAATCAATCATTAAACTATATAACACAAGAGCAACTTCAACCGTCTTCTCTTCTAGACAATTGATCACTTCTTTCTTCACTTCAACTTCCTTCAAAGCTTTATCTCTTTCCTTCTCAAGCGATTGAGCTATTGCCATCAAGTTGAAGTGGTGGTCTTTGATTTGAAATCCTCTTCATGGAATTGCAAAGTCAAGAGATCAAGTCTAGAACAATCATCCTCCTGGAAAACGTCTTCTTCTTCACTTTTGTCACTAACATTCTTTTCAAGCTTAACAACAAAATTGTTAGTAGACAAATGAAATATAAAAACAAAAAGAATCTATTTCACAAGTAGCTTGGAATTAATTCCATGCCTCTTTTGCCATATTTGAATCTTTATTAAGAACAAGGTGTTTAAAAACTTACACCACTAATAATGGCAAAAAGGTCTAAAAGCTTCAACTTCTCAAAAAAAATAAACCTCATTCATACTTCATGAACATATTGGTTTAGAGAAACTACTCCATCAAATATAAACCATGGAGAAAAGAAACCTTTCTTGACAATCCAACCAAGCTTGCTCATCACTAGACTTAGTAAAGTCTTCCACGAGCATTTTCAACAAAACAAATATTTTCCCAACCAACAAAGGAGGACAACCAATACAAACACTTATAGACTAAAAGTTGTTATCATAGTAAATAACCTTGTAGATCCCGAATCACACTAATTGCTTTAAGTGACCCGCTCTGATACTAATTGAAAATGCCTATAAGGTTATACTAAACAACCTAGAGGGGGGGTGAATAGGTTGACACACTAGTTTTAAAAACTCTTTCGTGACTAGTGTCAAAACCTTGGTGAGCATATAATAAACCTTGAACAAGATTGTTATGAGAAAAACAATTTGCACAAGTATGCTCAATTCACCACACTTAGTCTACAAAACATATACCAAGAACCAATGTATCTCATATACAAGTATATTCAATAAAGAGCACATTCTACAAGTTGTACTTAAAGTATTACAATGTAAGAACACTACAACTTGCTAGAGAAGAAACTATATTAAAATTAATACAAATAATACTTGTATTTACAATAATGCCCAATATGTACAAGAATCAATCGAAGAATACCTATACACAAAAATCAATGAATAAAAGAATTAAATTCACAATTATGATCAAAATGATTATGCTTACAAATCACACTTTACAAAATCTTGTTTCCAAATACATAACAAGTGAAGATTGTACTACAAGATTAAAACATACACAAAAACAAATATAAAAGATAGAGATAGAAAGAATTAACACAAGGGATTTTTTAACGTGGTAAAACCTCCAAGGAGGAAACATCCACATGTTGAATTACAACCATTGGGTACTTATATATATTTGGAAAGTAAATTAGAAATTCCACAAAGTGACCAATCCTAGATCACCAACCCATGTGGAGTCTATGTTTACCCAATCCCTATTGGAAGATACAAAATCCCTCAATGATGTAAACCACATATTGGAACTCATACCAAACCAACATCGTTGGAAAATTAGAAATTCCTCGAGAGTGCATACATATCCCATGTACCCCGCTCTATCGGACTCTATGTCTAATCAAACACCCGGGCCTACCAATATATAAGCCAACTCTCTATATAAGGCACACGTGCCTCTAGAAAGCCTCCCATGCATGACTATCCAAGTCCTCCCGACTCTAGCCATGACTTCTTGCTTGTCTATCCAAGTCCTCCCGACTCTAGACAAGACTTCTTGCTTACCTATCCAAGTCCTCAAGACTCTAGGCAAGACTTCTTGCTTGTCTATCCAAGTCCTCCCGACTCTAGACAAGACTTCTTGCTTACCTATCCAAGTCCTCAAGACTCTAGGCAAGACTTCTTGCTTGGCTATCCGAGTCATCCCGACTCTAACCAAGACTTCATGCCTTTTACAAGGACTTCGTAGTGTGATCATGTGAATGCAAATGATGCAAACAATCAAAACAACATAGAACATGTGATCAATACATTCCATGGAACAACTAGATCTAGAGATGTGAAAACACAAGCAATAGAAAACTAGATGCAAAAACATGAATGAAAAACCTAGAGCATGTGAAAACAATTAACACATAAAACTCCTAGATTCATTCATACAAATAACACTTGAACAATTCATATACATAAGGCTCAAGTTCAAGATGTTATAAACATACATAAAAATGCTAGAATCACAAAATGTATTCAACAAGTATTCTAGCCAAAGATTTAGAGATAGGAGATATGTTAAAAACAAATCAATCCTAAATATCTCTAAAAACACATACAAAGGCTCTAATCTTAGATTTCATCAATCATGGATCAAAGACATATATAAAGGATTATTAATCATAAAATGCATCAATCAAGTCTCAAATAATCCTAGATATCAATCTAATCACAATACAACTCCCAATCATGTTAAAAACAAAGAATCCAAGATTCTAGTCAACATGTGTCTCTAATTAGACTATTCAATTAGATTGATTATGAAGCTACCTTTCTCAATAGAATTCACTAAACATACATATACATATAGAAGAAGAAACCCCAAGCAAATTGAAGGTTTAAAAAGATGAAATCACAAAGTTATGAACACTACCTTGATTTCACGAGCTGGTTCGGTTTTCTGAGTAGATCTCTCAGAAAATCAATCAAACAGCTGCAAGATTACTTGGAAAAGGTAGAGGACTCGAATACGAACAATCTCCAACTTGAATCACTCAATTCCAACTTCGTATGAGAAAGTTATGGTGTTTGGAAGTTGAGAAAATTGGAGAGAAAAACATAGACGGGATTTCAAATCTTTCTTCTTGGAAAACAAATGGAGGGAATTGGAGAGATTTAAAAAGAATAGGAAGAAGGGCATTTTTGTCCACAAAAAATGAAGACCAGACCAGCCTTCCCACGTGTGGAGCGCGTGTGCCACACGCGGCCAGAGAGCTGGCTGGGCCGTGTGGCACACGGCCTCCACACGTGGAAGCCATGCCTTGGCCTTTGGCCACCAAACTTCTCCCGCGCACCTCTCACGTTCTTCAGCCGTATTTGGGCATCCGAACTCCGATTTCGAATCCGTTTTCGGATTACGAATCATGACTCCCTCACGCATGACGATGACTACAAAACTTTGACAAATGGTTGAGAATTCATCTCGGAAAACGACGACGAACACAACTCAACGAATGAGAAAGAAAAGTAGCGTAGCTACATTGTTTGGACTCGAAACTTAACATATGAGTAACCGAAATGACCGGGACTCAATAAGGAATCAATTAAGAACAAGTACAAGTCCAAAACACAAGAAACACAAACATACAAACACAAGTTCATATATGAATGCCATTTCCTAGACATTGTCCTAGAACATGCAACTCTAAAATGTATGATTATTTGAGTTCAATGCATGAGCATACAAAATCATGTGAATGTGTTATATAAATGGTGCACAACAATGCAAGGACACTTATGAATGATTTGTTTGTGTGTGCCTATGCCTTGTAAGAGGAATGAGGTCAATTATTCCTTTGATGAGCAATGAAGCAAATTCCCCTTATCAAGCCATCATCTTGTATGTACCGTAGTCAAATCTTTCTTTGAAGCTTTGTATCATCATCAATATGACCACATAAACATTACAAGACAAACACGTTTTGATATGGAATATATGCCAACAACAACCAAAAACCTAACATTTTCTTTCATAAACCACATCTACATGAACCTTATAGCCTTATAATAATTGACCTACCTTGATCGAATGATTTACTAAGGCTTAGGAAATCAATGTAAAATTTTGAACTTGTAAATGTAAGGTGTGTACCTAGGCATGTAAATGTGTGCAAGAGTCTTGCAAAGCAAGAATGTTTGAAAAGGAAATTTGAAAGAAAAACAAAAGCTTGAAAAGAGTGTGAAAAGAAAAAGAAAATGAAAAGCATGCAAAGAAAAGAATTGGCAAGCAAAAGAAAAAAGAGAACCAAGAAATTAGGCAAAAATGGCCTAGGAAAGAAAAGAAGTAAATGAACTACTCAAGTTGAAAATATGAGTAGCATACACATGTATAATTGTGAGCCTGGACACCTTGAAGTGTGAACATTATATGTGAAACTTGTGGAACTAAAAATTAGAATGTATGCCTTAATGTAATCATTAGGTTCCTTGATATCCATTTTTCCCATTCTTTGTTTCACCATAACCTTAGGCCCCATTACAACCAAAGAAAAGACCTTCATGATCTTTAGGATTGTCCATTGTGTACAATTTGGTTGATACATGTTCTTTCTAATTCATGGCTTGCAATTCCATTCATGAATTCCATTCATGAGACCACTTTTCAGGAAATTGCGTTTTTAATGATTATCTTGTGCAATCAATTTGATACCATAACATGAATTCATATTGCACATATATAATATTGAGTGAACCTAGGAGTCTTGGAGAAAAGAAGAGAGAATCCAGTGAGGTTAGTATCAAAGCGAATTACATTCTAACTTGAATAGCACCTTTGCGTTGAAGCTTTGGCATTTCGAATGTAAGATCGCATTGCGTACAATCATATCTAAATGTGGCACGTTTTTAATCTTTACTTGGCATACTCTTACATGTTGAAGTCCTCACTATTGCATAACTGTATTAATCTCCTCTTTATTGGCTTCGCACATTGACCATGAGAAATAATGACTTTTGAAACATCTCGATGAATGTCTTTGGGGGTTGCTTGTGATTGTTTTGCTCGAGGACTAGCAAAAGATTGGTTTGGGGGTATTTTGATGAAGCCAAAATTCGTATGATTTTGGCCCTGTAAGGAAAAATATACCGTAAAAGTACACGCAGCGGAAGCGAGACTAATAAAAATAGTTTAGTAGCTTTTAAAATTTTTTCCTTTTATGAACCTTAAACCCTTTTAATCAATTAAAGATATATAATATATAAAAAAAGATGAATACCTCTTGTCACGTGATCCGATTGACTTACGTCGATGGTAATCCGCAAGATCTTCAATCCTAGCACGAACGTGGATCACCTAGGAGCGTGGTCTCCCTTTTCTTTGAATTGCAAGCCTGTGATTGGATAAAACAAACTTTTCTCTTATTCGTTAGTCACAAAAACAATCAAGAGAAACCTAAGATTATTCCGGTCACTTTTGAGTTCTCAATCTTATGATCGAAACTCGCGTGAACCTTGATCGATGTAGTATTCACAAGCTTATTGATGAATAAGCAAATAGAATACCATCAAAGAATAATCTATGTTTCCTTTTGTTTTTAGTAGAATAAAAGCTCTCTATCTATGAGTTGAGAAGAAGAAGAAAATAAAATTCTGCACACCAAAACCCTTAGTTGGCCGAATTCTCTCTCTCTTTCTTTTAAGGGTGGCCGAATTCTCTCTACCAAAAAGACTAGGGTTGCCGCAATTTTCACTCCAAAAATATAGGAGTTTTAGTTGCACCCTAATTCACTTCTAGTTTTAAGAGTTCAAACCCTAATCAAACTCATAAATCTTTTATTCCTTATTTGACTAAAATAAAAAGACTTTTTATTTGATTAAATAAATAAAATTAATTATTTATTTCCTTGTCAAACAAGTCTTTTAATTTAAGTATACTACTACCAATAGTATACCAATAGGAATCATATTTCCTAATCAGAAAAGATTTGTCTTTTAATTAAACAATTAATTAATTAATTAATTAATTCTTATTTAATTAAACAATGAAAACAAAATAATATTTAAGGTTAATTAGTCACCTTGCCGCCCCATATAAAAATATTGGGCCAAATATTATTTTCTTATTTCATTAAATCCATAGGACTTTAAATAAAAAGCCCACATGTGAACTAGACTCATTCTTACTAAAAGAAACAAGCTCACATGTCATCCATTAATATATAAATATAATTGAGCAGCCCATTACATAAATAATGTGCAAATTATATTCTTAATATATTAAATGCAATTCTAGATGGACCCTAAATTGGTCCGATAGAATATATCAAGTAATCCTTGCAAGTCCGTGTGGATTGGGGATCTTGGCGGGCTATCTAAATTTAAGCTTCAATAGACATAACCTAATCACAATCAACAAATGATTCACTTAGGTCCGATCCATTAATTTTAACTCATTCCACTAAAGAGCTAAAATTGAACTCTTAAATAAAGACAGAAAAGGAAGATGTTTCCTCATTCATACCCTAGACAATCATATTGGAGATAGTGTATCCTCGTGATTAATATCAGTAATCGCCAAGAGTTCATAGACCGCCTATAACTCTCCAAGTTACCATATTTACTCATATGACCACGTTTTGAACTTGGATATTTTGACTTGTCCAGAAGCCATGTTTTCAATAGACACTATCGAAAACTCAACGTTGAGATTTAATATCCAATTACCTCAAAACATCCATATGATGATATTATACTCTCATTCGAAAAATGGAGCCACGATGTCCATATCTATAAATGAAGTCCTCTATCGATTAACAAATGAATATCACCAAACTATCAAGGATAGACTATGCGATATAATCGTACTCATTGATAGCTCAAATGATATCACTTGCAACCATAAGTCCATCATTTATCTCAGGATTAAGATAGACTCTCCGATTGTCCTTATAATGAAATTACTTTTATCTACTGACGGTTATAGATAAAGTATTTCATTGTGATCCAGTTCAATGCACCCAGTGCACTAGATTCTTTTGCTCGAAGACACTCCGATGATTTTAGACTCATCATATCTCATTTGATCCCACTCAAATGCTAGCAAAAGAATTCTATGACTTTAACAAGATAAAGGTGCCCAACCTTTAACTTAAGTTGTGAACAATATTCAAGACTAACTAAAGAATTGTGTCTACCACATACATATCCAGATGTACGAACAATTCTTCTTTTCTCATAGTCTTTAGACCTTATGATTATTTACTTTGACAATTATTAAACTATAAATGCTATAAGATTTGTTTAAACCAGAAATCACTTTATTAATATGAAAAAGATTGTTAATTACAATATTACACTCTTGCTATTGAGTATAATCCTAACAGGCTTGTTTAAACCAGAAATCACTTTATTAATATGAAAAAGATTGTTAATTACAATATTACACTCTTGCTATTGAGTAAAATCCTAACAGGCCCTCATTTCCATTTCTTTTCGCTTGATTCTCGGGCATTTCCCGGTGTTTAATGTTGTTAAATTGAGTGTTTTAGGTTTTATCAGGTTTCAGAAGCAATTGAGATGAAGTGGAGGACTTGTGTGAAAATGTCTCACAAATAGGAAGAAACAGGGCATTTTTGCCACTTGGACATGAGAGGTCGCTACATGGACCCCATGGCGACAGAGGATTCTCCAAGTCATCAGAAGGTCGCCATTTGGGCGCCACTTGGTCGCCATGGCGACAGAAAGTCTCCAAATGAACCAGGTGGGGTCGCCATGGCGACCACCCTTGCAAGTGGCGACCTATTTCAATCAAGCCATGGTCGCCACTTAGGGTCGCCATGGCGACCTTGATGTTGCAAGTGGCGACCCCTTTACATTTTGCAGGGTCGCCACATATGGTCGCCATGGCGACCTAGAGGTGCAAGTGGCGACCTCTACACAAATTGCACATGGTCGCCACTTGCTAGATGGCGAAAAAGATGGTTCTCATGGCGACCCTTGCCTGTAACCGTTTTACGCACCAGGGTCGCCATAGCTACGAAATAGCGAACAAGGCGCCACATCAGCGAATCAAGCAGTTATCAGTACATATCCAAGAGTGTGTATAAATAGAACGTCCCTTCTTCTTCAATGGGATCGAAAATCTGAGAAAGAAAACAGAGAATACATTTGAGATCTAGCTCTTCATCCATGGCACACAATTCCTCATCCTCCATTTCTCTCCTTGAACTCATCTAATCCATCCAACCCTCAACACAAAACCTTGATTACTTCACTACATCATTCCTTACCTCACCATTTCTCCACCAAAATCCTTAGTCACTTCCCACCAAAACACCCACATTCCAAGACATATCCTCTACTTCCATTCCTTGCATCTAGGAGCATAGAGGAGAAGAATGATCAAGCTTAAAGAAGGTGACCCAAGGGTTATTTCCTTACAATTTACTTCTTTTCATTTATTGCAAATATGTGTAACTAAACCCCTAATCTAGGGGATAGATTTGAGGATCAATTGGTTGTGGGTTTAGCTTAGCTTGTAATGAATCTCTTATGTGTTCTATTCATTCAAATTAATTAGATTCCATTCATTATAATTGGCTTGTATATCACTTGTTAATTGCAATCTTGAGTGGAGTAATTTGTTATATATTCATATGAGGTTTGACACTCCTTGTGTGATTGAGAACCCATTGGATAGGATAAATTAGTGGTGGGTATATCAACCCCACTAATCTAAGCCTCTAAGTGGTAAACATAATGAGATTGGCACATTAAAGTAGCTAGTTAGCTTACCCACATTCATTTGTTAATCGATCTATTCCTTAGCTATCTCTTTAATTGATTTTATCAATTTCCTTATCAAGGTGTTGAGTATTCTATTTTTCATAACATTTTTGAGTATTTTCATTTTAGCAGTTATCATTGGTGGTTTTAGAAACCACACATCTATCAAACACTATGATTTACTTTATTGTTCAAAGATTAGTCAATTTATCTAATTAACACTCTATTCCCTGTGGAACGAACTTGCTCACTATTTTGCTATCAAATCACATTTTAAAAAGGATTAAGTGGCTTAAAAACAGTTTTCCAGAATCAACCAAAAACACATATTACTATTTTGTTGAGTACATAAACGACCTCATCACTGACGCTCTAGCCAAACTACCCTCAGCCACGATTAATATCTGACCCCGAACCAACCTTATGGCTCATCTACTCCGACTGAGTATAACTGGACAGATTGAAGTCGGAATAATCATAAGTGAGTCAGACAACTGGATGACACCAATAAAAGAGTATCTCATCAATGACACCCTCCTGAGCGACCCATTAGAAGCTAAACGGCTGAAATACAAAGCCACAAGATATTCAGTTCTCAATGGCAAACTATACAAAAGAGGCTATTCAAGTGTGTTATAGAGGTGTGTTGGACCCAAAAAAGCTGAAAGAATTTTAAAAGACATACATAACGGAAGCTGTGGGAGTCATACTGGAGGCATCAGCCTAGCCCGTAAAACATTAAGGTAGGGATTCTATTGGCCAACGCTGTTCGTCGATGCAAAAAGAATGTCAGAAAGTTGCAAAAACATTCGACAGCTGCTCGAAAGGCTGCAAAGTATTACCTCACCTTAGCCATTCGTCATGTGGGGAATTGACATAATCGGCCCAGTGCCCACAGTGACTGGAGAACCAAAACACACTATTATGGTGGTGGATTATTGTATAAAATGAGTAGACGCCAAACCACTGGTACACATAACAAAAGCAAATACCACAAGTTTTATAAAAAAGAACATCTTGTACAAATTCGGTATACCAAACACCATCATTACTAACAACGGAACATAGTTCGACAACAGAAAATTCAGAGAGTTGTGCAAAAAATATGGGATCAACAATTACTACACATCTCCGGCTTATCCACAGACAACGGACAAACTGAAGCGGTGAACATGATTATTAAGCACAACTTGAAAACCAAGCTCGCTGTTAAGAAAGGAAGTTGGGCAGAGAAGTTACCACATGTGTTATAGGCGTACCAAACCATAGAAAGGAGTTCAACAAGTGAGACACCATATTCCATGGCTTTCGGAGCTGAAGCTGTTATCCCGGTAGAAACGGCATTCTCCTCCCCATGATTGCAGCTCTTTCCACTCGAGCTCAACATTGACACGCTGAAATACGGTTTGGACGAGCTAGAAGAAAGAAGGGAACACGCCCAAATAAGGAATGTCGCTTATCAACAAAGTGTATCCAGGTATAACAATTCACATGTGCGGGTCAAGAGGTTCACACTCGGAGACCTAATGCTAAAAAGAGTGGCCCTAAGAACTAAAGACAAAGCTGCAGGGTCACTCACGGATAAATGGGAAGGGCCATACCACATTATAGGCATAACTGGGCATGGAGCATATCGCATCATTCGAAAGGGAGCTGGCGAGCTCTTTCGACCATGCAACACATAATATCTGAATATTTACTACCCATGATCTCTTCCGACCCTTAGAGTTTGTTTTTTGATTTTTTCCTTTTAAGAATTTTTTTTTTCAATATTTTTCTTTTTAATTGTCCTTAAGATTGCATGAGGTATTCAATAAAGAGTAATTTATTGCTAGAATTCATGCATTCACTAAATCACGTCATGATCGGCCACAAAACCTACTCGTCGTTACACAAAAAATGAGAATCTAAACTCAGCAGCACAAAAGAAGGCGAAAGGGGTACTCCTCCACCATAGCAGGCTTAAAGACGAGCACATCATAACAGCTTGAGCTAGAAAAGATGCTATAAGACCAAATGGTGCTTGCCATCATCGGCAAAGCATGACCCCTCGAAATGTAAATAAGGCATTTAACAAACAGCGCTTAGAAACATTTCCTAAAAGAAGCGCTGGGGGTCGAACAAACTAGCATCCGTAAAAATAAGCAAAAGATGGAGACATCCCAATAGTATGCTTAAAAACTTGGTGTATGGTTGGACACGTCTTGATAAACATTGGATAAACCAAAAACTCAGCAATAGTAGCTAAGTGATAAGGTTTTAAGCCTAAGCCATAAACTCAACAACGGCAGCTGAACAAAAAGGGCCTTGTGCCAAAATCAAAACAACTCAGCAATTGTAGCTAAACAGTGGAAGAGCGACTAGACTTAAAACTAAATACTCAGCAATGGTAGCTAAAAGGATTTTTTTTGACACAACGAGAAATCGATCAAAGAAATCGAGCGAAAGAAAACATCGATATATAAGTTGAGTTAAATATACATTTGCAAAAGTGAAAACATCGAAGAAAAATTACATTAGCAAAAATCAAACATCAGCAGGAGGAACACCCTCATCATCCTCCTCATCATCTATCTCGTCCTCAGACGGTCAAACTATCTCTTCATCTCCCTCGAGCATGAAAGGCCTATAATTCGACCGAAAATGGGACCCAAACCGGGTTCATCGCCAGAACTAATGAGGCTCCCCTTTTGACCAGAATAGTAAGTATTTAATGCGCGTTTCGTAGGGACTTCAAGGTGCATCGGATGAGGCTCGGTCCTTGTATAACAGCAATGGGTTTTCCACCGCCTTATTTGATATTTGATCGAATCCACCGTGCTATCCATATGCAGCTTGAGGGACTTGTCAAAACATTTCAAGGCTTTCTCATTCGAGTGGTCCTTCATTGCAAAGAACTTCTTTGATTGCTGCATGCCCCGCTCAAACTCAGGTAGGAGAAGTGCATCATACACGGGAGACATCTTGAATCAATCTATAGCCTGGACCTCTAATTCAACTCTCAGGTCACCAAAAATAACATCTCTTGAAGCCTGCTAATTTCGCAGATCTTCTGACTCCCGCTCAGCTTTCTCCTTGGCCTCTTTAGCCAACCTCTCTGCCTCTATACGGGCTGCGAGTGAGTCTTGGCTCCGAAAACGTTGTTCACTTAGTAACTTGATTTCTTCTTCAGTTGCAGATAACTTCTCCTAAGCAGCTAATTGAGTAGCCAGAAACCCATCGGCAGATTCACGAAGTTGATTAAGCTGCTGGATATAGGATTCCTCAGTAGAAAGATTGTTAGCCACCGAACTAGAGACCTGGTCCTACAGACGCTTGTTCTCTTCAGAAACTGCATTCCCACACCTATAATTTTCCGCTATTTTGGACATCATCTGAATGAAAAGGAAGAAGCAACTCAGGGAGTGAAAGCATAAATGGTCGAGTAAAAGAAAAAAGAGTCAAAAGCCTACCAATGAATGACAGTTATTCCATCTTCTTATTACATGATTTATCCTTCACATGCTGCCAACCTTTCCCATTATACACATCGTGGTTGATCAGATGTGACAAGATTTTAGTAGAAGAAAAGTCTGAAAGAGAAACAAAATCAGACGTTTCACCAGTTCTAGCTGAAGTGGTAGAGGGTTCTTCACGTGCACCCTCTGGATCCGCAGTAGGGGCATAAGGTCCAGGCAGGTCAGCTGAAGCAGTAACATTCTGTTTACCAACGCCTGTTGAATGAGTAGGCGAATTGGGTGTAGGAAAAGAGGCACCTGGCTCGCCACCTTTCTTCGAATGGGAAGTTTGGTCTGCAACCCCTTCCTCCTCAGTAGGAACCCTTGAACCAATAGCTTCAGTTGGGCTGGCCTCAACGAGAATAGGTTCACCATTGCCTTTCCCATCAGACAAGAGCACGTACTGCACCACCCTTGAAGCACGTTTTATTAGGCGAGTAATGTGATCAGGAGGGCCCTCAGTATGACGTTTCCCCCGACCAACCCTAGGGTTCAAGTCACTCGCAGGGTCCTCAGGCACATCGGGAACATTATCATCAAAAATAGGGACATCACTTGTACACGAAGCCCCAACCTTTTATTTACCCTTCTAGCTAGAAGCATGCCTCATGATGGCCTCTTAGCTCTGATGATGCTGATCAGAACCAACATTTTACTTAGGGCCATCGCCAACACCCCCGCTATCTTGAGAGTCTTCACCATTCGGGGGAGCAATCCCCTCCTTAGCCAATTCAACAATATGCCTTTGGCTAGCAACTTCAGAGTTCTTAACTGTCCGGGCTTGCTCGTCACAAACTACATCAAAGTCACTCACTACAAAGCAACACAAGGCATTATAAAATGCAAACCAATAAGAAATCCACAATAAAAAGCTATAAAGAAACTTATGACGATGACGCCTGGCAGACAAGCGTGAAAAGAGTTGCCAAGCAATCATTTTCTCCTTATCCAAGAGGAATGGCCGACCTCTCTCAGCCAACCTAGTAACAGCAGCCTCTGCGAGGTGAGAAATCACGTCATCTGTCAAAATAGGGAGCGTTCTCGACCAAGACTCCGGGGATGTAAAGTGTCTTGGAACCCTCCAACCAAAAGATTACGGTGAATGTCCGTAGGGACATCTCTTCCCCACTCACCACTCACAAAAAACCAGCTATTCTTCCACCTCTTGTTCGAAGTAGTAAACCCCTAAATGATGCCCTTCTTCTTATCATCGTCTGAAATCTCCACCTGGCCAGGGTTTACTACACCCTCAAAAATCCAATTTTCCACAGCAGAAGACTATAAGTAATAAGTGTCACCGTGACCCAACTGCCTCAAAGAGTAAAAATGATGAATCTCGTGAGGAGTGGGTGACCTGTAACCCATTGTTTTCCATATCAGGTACAAGCACATCAAAATCCTATAGCTGTTCGGAGTAAGCTGAGCAGGACCAAGCTTAGCATCAGCTAAGAACCTAGCTATAAATGGTTAAAGGGGGAGAGTGATCCTGCAACCCAGCATTGACCCGTAAATCGCCACAGCATTTTACAGAGGGTTCCATATAGCTCGCTCGCCTGAAGGTATCAAATGGATATAGTCGGGAATATTATATCTCCTCATGTACTTTTGAAGCTCCCGTTCGCCGACCACATTCACTTTGCTGTCAAAAGAATTGGGGCAGTCAAAGGCAAAGTGTAATTTGTCGCGCTAATGGTCCTCAACATTTGAATCAACTATCATTTGAGCACCCAGTAAAGACTCCTTAGGAACCCTAGGAGCCCTTCGTTTACTACCGCTGGCTTTCGAAGGCCTAGTCATTTCTGAAGAGTCGTTACCAAAAGATGAGGAAGGAGAAATGTCAAGTGCACTGGTTTCACAAGCAGTGGGAATATAGAAAGAAATTGGAACAAGAAAATTTGGGTCAAAATTGCACAAATACAACTCAATTTTATTTGCGTTGTCTTTGTCACCTAGTTCTAGAGCCCACATCATTTGATTAAAAAGAAAAGAACATTGAGAGGAACCCATAGAAACTCACTAGAAGTATTTCTAAAAACGAGAGGCGTGGCAGATCATTGGAAGTTGTGCCTTAGACGAAAATGGAGAAACGGGAGGAAAAAATCGCCAGGATCCCGATACAAGAAACAAAGAGTCAAAGACCTGTAACTCAAAGCGTCTTGAAGGATTGTGATGGAGAAAGAAGAAGAGACGAGGCAAGGAAAGGATTATTCAAAGCAGGAAATGAGAGTGGTGGGCAGTGGAATAGTTGTCATCTTAAAAAGAAGAAAAATTCCAAATTCAAAAATTAAATGGGCAGCGTTGATAAAGTGAACCGATTGTGCACAAGGTAGTGATAGAAACGCCCACCGAACGATGGACGCATGGCGCCATAGGGAATGCCTAGCAGGTAGAATGTTGTTTCATTATGTCAAGTCTACAAGCTTTTGAAATCTTGTGGTTGAAAATGAAAGCCTGTCGTGGAAGCATCAAGCATTAAAATAGACACACGGTTAAAAAAAAAAAAAAATCTCTTCTCTAAAGAATCAATTCAAGGAAATCAGAAGCCAAGTATGAATATGAATACTGCTCGCAGAAACAAAGGAATTGGGAGACCCAGTCACTTGTTCGGCTCGAAGTATTCATGGGGGTATTGTTATATGTATTTACTCGGCTAGAAGACACGTCAACAAAATGAGTGGGAAACACGAAGATAAATATTACTGCGTCATCCTTTGATAAGTCAGCGAAAGAAACATTGATCGTTCGACATATCAACAAACCACGTTACCCAGATT
Organism: Acer campestre; assembly: GCA_954870605.1. Classification (NCBI taxonomy): domain Eukaryota; kingdom Viridiplantae; phylum Streptophyta; class Magnoliopsida; order Sapindales; family Sapindaceae; genus Acer; species Acer campestre. Next base: position 11,831,508 of record OX940806.1, on the reverse strand, counting down.
AAATAATGACCGAAGACGTACTCTCCAAAACAGACCAGTCTAGAAGAAAGAATTGTGCTCGCCGAATAAACCTTACTTAGCCCAGATCTACGCTACCAAATACAGGAAAAAAGACAACCCTATTGCAATATACCTCTTACAACAAGGATTCGGCCAAATACAAGGCCCAACGAGGTATCACATTCCAAAGAGAACATGAGTTGTTTCCTGATAGATAAGTCCAAACAGAAAACAAATCCTAATCCATTCACCACATCAGATTCCTAACGCAAATCAAAATAGGGATTCCACCACCAACCCGGCATAGGCAAAGAGAAACCCTAAAGAGCCCAATATAAATAGAACCATGCATTCTATGGTGAAGGGGTTCAAAAATTTTAAGAGAGAAAAGAGTAGTTGTATGAGAAATCTAAGTGGGTAACGCCATGATAATTTATAGTGCTATTTTTCTACCCTCAAGGGCGCCGTGGTTTTTTCCTTTTCAAGGGTTTTTCATGTAAAACTTGTGTCTTGCATGCATTGATTAACGTTCTCTTTTCTATTTAATTCGTTATTATTGTTGAACTGTGGCAATCTAGAATTCACCGTCAACAGTCTATATGTTTCAGATGATTTTTGAGACATTTGGGACATTCCGTGTTTTTGTCGGAAACTGAAATCGAATTCTGAGCTTTGAGTGGAAAGTTGTATAATTTTCCGTGTTTATGATTGAGTCAGTGTCTATATTCCTAAGACAGAATCGAATTTCGAATTCTGAAGTAAAAACTGGACCGAAGAACGCTCGGAACGGAAGTTGGCTTGGTATGGCATGAAAGCCATACCAAGTGAAGTTTTTCGTGAAGGGCGCGCGTTGCTCATGACTTCACACTCTCTCGGCCACGCGAGCCTCACGCCATCATGCTGATTGAATTGTTTTTTTGTTTCCTTTTTTTTACAAGGCTATTTTATTGTGTGCTTTAAGTTGCATGTGATCTCATTGATGTTATGATTGCTTGTTGAATGAGTGGATTTGATTTGATAAATAATTGAACCTCTTGAATGACTCTCACGTGAGCTCACCACACTGGATTATTCTCTTTTGCTTTTTACTTCTAACAATCAAAACAGTGCGGCTTAAATTCACCTATTTTTTTCTCTCAAATGTCAAAACGGTGCAGGTTTATATTCACCTAATATATATATGTTTCATTCTCTTCTCTTCGTGAATTAAGAGAGCAAAAATTATAATTTTCAAGAGACAAAAATATTTTTAAGAGAGAAAGTCCTAAGAACTTTTCTTTAACTCTCCAAACCCATTTTCATGTGCATCAAATATCATCCAAGCATCATCTAGGATGCATCTAAGCTTGGGTCTTCTTCAACACATATGATTTGATAAGTTGAACACCATACTCATCCATTTTAGTGTTCTTACCTTTCAATTAATCTCTTTTATTACTTGTATGGTTTTATATTAAATTCTATTTTACAAGATTGAGATTATTGTGTTGATTGATTATGAGTTGTATTTTGATAGCTATACCTATGATTGCTTAATCTATGCTAGCTATGGTGTATGCCATGACATATAGCAATTAATATCTAGGATTGATTTAATTGACATCTTATGATCCTAGATAAGCATTTAGTGTAACCTAGTATTAATTGCATATTTGAATATCTTTGCATATTCACATAGGTTGTTTAATCTCTTCATTAAGGAGTAAGTCTTTTGGCTAAGGTTGCTTAGGCCATAAGCAAATTGATCTAGGGTTGCTATTAAAAGCCTACGGGTAGTAGAGGTGGGTTAGTGACCGTGTAGGGTTTGACGTGGTCAACCTAGATTGTGGACACCTTTACAAATAGTGATTTTGAGAATCGTGTGTGGCGCACATAACAGCCAGTGGTTTTTCCTTGTTGAAGGTTTCCACGTAAAAATCAAGTGTCATTTAAATTCCATACCTAGATTGGGGTTATTTTCATAAAATTGACTAATTGCGAAAATTTAGTAATAACCGGATTAAAATCTATTCACCCCCTAGATATAATTAGCACACCATTATTTGTTTCAGTTACATATAGTTACAACAAAGAAAAAGAAGTAAAAGAATAGGAAATCACCCATGGGTCACCTTCTTTAGTGCTTGATCCTTCCCTGCCTCGTTGTTCCTTGTGCAAAGAGTGGTAGATAAGGAGATGTCTAGATAGATGGATGTCAAATGGGTGGAGTGTAGAGAATGGGAAGAGAGGAACAATTGGGGGAAAGTAATCTAGATTTGATGTTGAGTTTTGGGATGAAATAGGTTGTTCAAGTTTAAAGATGGATGAAGTTGAGTTTGGGAAAAATGGAGGAGAAAATGCTCATATAAATCTGAAATTTCGTGTATGGAAAAGCTCTCTATGAAAATGGAGAAGACAAGTATTTTTATAGGGACAATATGATGTCTTGGAACTGCCAGATATGTGGATGTGGCATGTGTCGCAGTCACGAGTTTGCGGTTTGGTGTCAACGAACATGACCGCGATAGACGATTATACGGTCTTCGATCTAATTGTCGTGGTCACTTTTCATCATTCTCGCGGTCTTTGAGGCAACGACATGTAGATAACGACATTTGGATATGAGATCTTCATGAGCAGTCATTGTTGGCCACATAGCGACATATAGGCAGCGATGCTGGACCTAATTGCTTCATCAATTTTACATCTCTTTATCACAGTGTCCTTCATAGCAACACTTCAACCGCGACAAGACTTTGGCCTTCATCATCAATACTTCTTGTTCTCTGTCGCAGTATCCATATAACGACACTTAGACAATGACACTCCAATGAGTTAAGTCACTGTTGGCTTTCACGCGACAAAACAGCAATAATGCTCTAATCTTCATCTTTTTTGTAGTTTTTTTTTTTATTTTATCCAATTCTTCTCCATATTCACGAATGCCCTTGTGGCACAAATAATCCTGAAACACTTGTTTAACATTGTTAAATCATGGGAAATTGCCAGAGAATCAAGCAAAAAGAGGAAGGAAATTGGGGCCAAAATCATGTTTATATTGGCTCGATCATGCATCACGTTACTTAAATAAAGAAGGTGTTTAAACATCCAAATTCAAGCATAAATAATTAAAGTGCAAGATACTCAATAGGGAAGAAAATTTGAAATTAACATTAATCAAATAATTATGGCTAGGCTACATCATAGTCTTAGGAAAAAGAATTAGTTCCTCTTAGTCATGAATACAAGCTTAAGAGAAAACATAGAAGGAAATAATGATATAACCTAAAAAATCAATGGAATGTCACCTTAGAACTCTTCAACTTGCCTCTGCTGCTGTGAATCTTATGTTTCTACTGTATTTTCTCTTAAATAGGCATGAATTAGGTCTCCTTTTAGTTCCCAAATCAACCTCCAGTAAGGCTAATTAAAGCTAACTTAAAATAGGAAATACAATCCATCTAACTTAAGGAATCTTAATCGAATCTCTACTAATCCTAACATGGAAATTTTAGGATCCACTAAAACTGAATCAAAATGAATTTTAGGCCTTCATTAATCTTCCAAAACATAACAAATTTGTCCAAAGCTTTCATTCCCAAATAGGTTGCTCGTAATGCTTTATTCCTAAAATCACTATAGAAATTCTAGGCTGACCTTTGGAAAGAAAAATGGCCATAATTTCCTCTAGATAACTCAAAATTGTGAACGTAAAATTCTACAGAAAGTTAACTTCCGTACCTTTCCAACCATATAAGGGTCAAAACTTAGTTCCATTCGAGATGATATAGTTTAATTCTTGACAGATGTTTTCTCGGGCTTGATCAAAAATCTTCAAATTTGCTTCCATTTAGCTCCTAAGACTACAGATGCATATTTTCCCCAGGATCCCAAAATCCTCACATCCCCTTCTCATTTGGGGAAAATAAATTCGGGGGGAATGGGGAAATGGGTGGGCATGGGGATGATTTTTATCCTCAAATTGAAATGGGGATGGGGGGCATGGGGATGATTTTTATCCCCAAATTGAAATGGGGATGGTAGGAGGTCCCCCCATCCCCATTTCTCCAAAACTTATATAAATATAATTATAAATATATATATATATTGTAAGTTCCTCATATTTTGATTGGCTTATTTTGTTGACAAACCAAAATTGGGGTTTAATATGTAAAGGTAGACTAGGCGCTTCATTGTTCGTGATCAAGCTTAAATGGAATTCTCAATACCTCAAGCTCAAGAGCTCATTAAAGGTATATCACATGTGCTTAACTCTTTGAAGAGATTAGTTGCCCACACACACACTACTCATGCTTGTTTTATTTATCTTGAATTTGTGTTCATTGCTTATATGTGTGCATCCATTACATATCTCGCACTTGCACCTCATTGTTAGACTTAGGTGAGGTTGTGTGTTATGAATTTTGTTTCCTGAAATATATTTGGAAATGTCTGCACTTGCACGATGGTGTGCTTGTCTTAGCGCGTTGTGTGTCCACTAGAGAAGTCCCTTTACCCTCTCCTGGATTGGTCTTGGGTTACATGGTCTTATACCATGAGTTTGGGTAATCTTGTTGCTTTCTAAATCTGACATTTGGTCACTCAAATGATCATATCTTCTTTTATATACATCAAAACCTGATTCTATAAAATAGAGTGGAACGTAGACTTCCATACCTTTCCAACGGTATATCATACGAAAGGTTTCGATGTTGTTTGGTCATGTTTTGGGTTGCTCAAAACTAGAGATGTTGTGATATCTCATTTTCCCAAGAGCAAAGCGACCTGACCACCAGTTCACCTTCAAGTTACTTTTTGTCACTAGAAATCAGTTTTTCTTATCTAAAATGATGTAGCTTCATTTAGGGTTGATATTTATATCCCCTCTTCACTTCATTTCGTTCTAGGGAGTCCAAAATTGTTTCCTAGTGACAGAAGGTGATTTCCTAGAGAGAGAGACTCCCAAGAACCAATTTTTACTAACCAAACTCATACCCATGTGCATCTAGCTTCATTCTTGCATTATTTCTTCATGGGTCTTCATGCTCTTCTTGCCTAGGTAACTCAACATGACTTAGAACTTCTTGTTTCATCTTTATGTTCTAGTCTTGCCTAGGGTTAGCAATTATTTATTGATTAATTGCATATTTCTTTAGTTAAGCATGTTCTTGAATATGTTTGAGTTGTTGTTTGTTTGTTGAGAATACATGTTCATTGATAGCAAGCACTTAGGACCATTTTGCCCTTTAGCTAAGTCTTTATGCCTTGCATTTAGACATTTTTGATTAAGTCTCTTTGATTGCATTTATTAATTGCAAATTTATCGTCTTGCCATGTTTTGTGACAACTTATGTTGATTGGTTTTTGTTTGATGACTAGTTTTTAGACTTTCATATTATTATCTAGTTAGGTTTTTATGATCATTCATATAGGCATTTTGATATCTAGGATTGCTTTTATTGCCATCATATATACCTAGATAAGCATTTAGTATAGCCTAGCATTATTTGCATATTAGAATATTATCATATATTCATATAGGTTGTTTATCTTCTCATTGAGAGTTAAGTCTTGTGGCTAAGTGGTTAGTGCACAAGCAGTTGGTCTAGAATCACTATAAAAGGCCCATAGGGTAGTAGTAATGGTGAGTTAGTGACCGAGAATGGTATGACTAGAGGTCAACCTAGGTTGTAAACATCATTACATATAATGGATTTGAGAACCGTGTGTGGTTAGAAGGATAGTCCGTGAGTTTAACCCAGTTGTGGGTTTCTCACGTAAATCAATCAACGTATTATTTATTGTTTTCCACACTTTAATTATGTTGATTGTATTTGATTGTATTGGGTTAATTTTTAATATTGACTAATCAAGAAAAATTGGTAACTAACTTGATTAAAACCTATTCAACCCTTCCCCTCCCCCAGGTTAGTTTAGACACATATATATGCTTTTTCATATATTAATGTATAATTTTTAATTTTTTTAATTTTTTGAAAACTCTATCTATGTAAAGTCATTTACTCTTTGAAAAACTTTATTTTGTAATGGATTTTATTTTGTATTTGTAATGTACTAATGTATTTTATTTTGTATTTGTAATAGAATGTTTGTTGTTTTTTTTTTTTTTTTTTTTTGTTTAATTTATAATTTTTAGTCAAACGGGAGAATAGGGAAACAGGGAAAATGGGGAACTGGGGTTGGGGATGGAGATACCACCCCTCAAAATTTCTCATCCCCATTTTACCCAAGTGGGAAAATGGCTAGGAATGGGGGCGGGGTCTGGGAAGTGGGGATGGGGGCCGGGGGACCTATATCCACCCCCATTTCCCCAATGAGCATCTCTACCTAAGACTTTAATAGCTGAGAACTAAGAAAGGATATGTGAAATGCAAGAGTTTAACTCAAAACAAAGCAATAAACTAAAGAATATAGGTATAAAACATAGGCAATTATAATATTATCAACAACTATAAAAACTAATTTTTTTCCCAATTATTTACCAACACATGATGTTATATGTATTTACTCAGCTGGAAGACACGTCAGCAAAATGAGCGGGAAACGCAAAGATAAATATAGACACGTCATCCTTTGACAAGTCAACGAAAGAAACATTGATCGTTCGGCATGTCAACAAGCCACGTTACCCAGATTAAATAAAGACTAAAGACGTACTCGCCAAAACAGACCAGTCTAGAAGAAAGAATTGTGCTCGCCGAATAAACCTTACTCAGCCCAGATCTACGCAGCCAAATACAGGAAAAAGGCAACTCTATTGCAATATACCTCTTACAGCAAGGATTCGGTCAGATACAAGGCCCAACGAGGTATCACATTCCAAAGAGAACATGAGCTGTTTCCTGATAGATAAGTCCAAATAGGAAACAAGTCCTAATCCATTCACCACACCAGATTCCTAACACAAATCAAAATAGGGATTCCACCACCAATACAGAAGAGGCAAAAAGAAACCCTAGAGAGCCCAATATAAATAGAACCATGCATTCTACGAAGAAGGGGTTTGAAAATTGTAAGAGAGAAAAGAGCAGTTGTATAAGAGATCTGAGTGGGTAACACCATAATAATTCATAGTGCTATTTTTCTGCCCTCAACGGCGCCGTGGTTTTTTCTCTTTCAAGGGTTTTCCATGTAAAACTTGTGTCTTGCATGCATTGATTTACGTTCTCTTTTCTATTTAATTCGATATTATTGTTGAACCATGGCAATCAAGAATTCACCATCAATAATTGGTGCTAGAAGGAGGGGGATTACGAACAGAAACTTCATGGAACCCTTACAAACAGACCTAAAACATGAGCAACGACAGCAATAAAGATAAAAAATCCAACGGTGATCAGGTCTTGAAACAGCTGTGGCGGTATAGGATTGAGCATTGGCAACTAGGGTACAATCGGCAGTAGGAATTTTACAACACTTTCGAACTGCATTGATGAATTTGGTCTGCGAAGTTAGTAAGATAAGACTCTCGCTTCCTATAGGCCTGAGGGTTTCTTCTCCCTATGAGTTAACAACAAGCACATCTGGAAACCATCCATAAGGAAAACTATGGTCGGAAGTCCATATCGTAACCCCTGGTGCCCAAATGAAACCGTCCATGGAAGAAACACGCTGGGGCCATCCTAAAGTACTCAAAGGAAGAAGATAGAAGAAGGTAAAAGGTTTACTGGATGAGGAACCTTTGGAGAAGCAAGGCTGTGGATGGACACATGGACAACCCTCAACAATGCATATCAAAGAAACCGGCAAAGGCACCATTCTATTTCATCTGAAGACAAAAGTCCTTAGCCAAGAAGAGGATTACAGTCGAAAAGGGCGCGACAAAGAAGATCTGAGAGCACAAATGATCAGAGGACCGATGGAAGTATAAACAGCAAAGAAGATGACTACCAAAGGATGACAATTAAGAGCTGGCTTGATCCGAAAGGAGAGTCGACCGGTCAACAGAGCGTCACCCTCTAAGAACTATTGAAGAGGGTTTCGACGATGGCTCAGAGATATGGACACAATATTTCTTCAGATGATGAATCAGAGAACCCGTTCATCGATCAGATCGCTCACACCCAATTCCTAGAAAGGTTTAGGATGCCAACTATTGAACAATACAAAGAGAATAAGGACCCAAAGAAGCATGTCCGACAATCCTAAAGCATCATGGCCTAATATGCGTCCAATGACGGACTCATGTGCCTGGCATTCCTACAAACTTTCTGCGATCTCGCTTCTAGGTGGTTTGGGCGACTCCCACCCAAAAGCATTAATAGTTTTTCTAGTCTCAACAAAGCATTCGTAAAACAATTCATGGGCAGTGTGCATGGAAGAAAATCACTCGCTCACCTATCAAATTTGAAGCAAGAAAGTAATGAGTCACTTAAAAAATACCTGGCGAGATTTGGGAAAGAAGTCGCTCAAATTAAAGATGCCACTGACGTAGCTGTCATAGCCGCTTTCACCAATGGGTTGCAAGTGGCCGATTGTCTTTTGACCTGCGGAGAGATCGACCAAAAACTTACGAAGGGATGATAGTCATAGCTGGCGACTACGCATTGGCAGAAGAGGAAGAAGTGGCGCAAGGGGGGAGCTACATACATGGTCACAAACCTAATGCAAAGCTCGAATCCAGGGTTGACAAGACAAAAGTGCAGTCACGCAATCGCCAAAAAGATGAAAAAAGTCGGAAAGGTCAGTCCAGGGAGAGCAGAGGAAGCAACAGAACCAGTAGGTTCCGGGGGAAGTATAACAACATAACAACAACACTCCTTTAACGGACGAACAAGAAGACATATTTTATATGGTAGAAGATAAGGGGCTCGCCAAATATCCACGACAACAGTTGGCCAATGCCAGGAGAGACACAATGAAATACAATCGGTTTCACAAAAAATTACGACCACGACACCTCTAAATGTTTTCAGTTGTGTGATCATATTGAAAGCCTAATCAAAGATGGACACCTTAAATATTTCACTCTAAAAGGAGTAGACATGGGGGTCGCCAAGATAGCCATCGAGGGAGCAGGCAGGAAAGAAAAAGCCCTAGAAAAAATAGCCCAAGTGCCACGATAAACACCATTTTTGGCGGGCCTCATACCAGCACAAGTAATATGGAGAGAATGTTGAAAGTTCGAGAAGTAATGTACGAAAGCAGAGATATGGAGGTAAATTTCATATAGAAAAACCCCAAGAGAGAAAGGGAAGGACACGACCAGATAACTTTCACAATCGAAGATTCAGAAGGAATTGATGCGAAACCCAATGATGCCATTGTAGTACGAGTCCAAATAGCTCATAGGGATGTCCTCCGAGTAATGATAGACAATGGAAGCTCAACTAACATTTTGAGCACCAGAGTATATGATGAGCTTCAGTTGGACAGAAAAGACTTGGAACCCTTCCATGTACCGCTGAAAGGATTTGGAGGCACAGAAGCAAGATCATTGGGAACAGTAAAGCTACCTATAAGGTTTGGAACAACACCTTGTCAGAGAACGATCCTTCTAGATTTTGTTGTTGTTGACTTCTACAACTGACCGTATAACGCCTTACTCGGTCGACCATTCCTGAACAAAGCCTTAGCAGTCACGTCAACTCATGAACTGTAGGTAAAATTCCCGAGGGAGTTCGGAATCGGAGAGCTAAATGGATCACAGGAAATGGCTCACCGCGCCAACTTATCAATTTTCAAAGACAAAACTGGAGTATAAACTTTGGGCATATTCGAACTCAATCAAGAGGCACAGGAAGAGAACCGAGAACTTTTGAACTAGATCCAAGAGACAAGGCTGACAGGGAAAAAGAAGAACCCACCGAATCTGTTATTTTAGATGAAAGGGAACCTGATAAGACCATCAAGATTGGAGCAAGACTAGCCGAACATGTTAAGATGGACATAGCAAACTTGTTGAAAGAGTACAAGAGAATCTTCGCCTGGAGCCACGAAGATATGCCAGGGATCAGCACAAATGTGACCTCGCACTACCTGGCCATAGATGATAAATGTAAGCTGGTGATACAAAAGAGGAGGAGCTTCAATCCAGATAGAAGTGTTGCCATAAGGGAAGAAGTGTCCTAGTTACTCGCAGTAGGGTCAATTAGAGAAGTCAAATATCTTGAATGGGTGACGAATGTCGTACTCGTGAAAAAGAAGAACAATCAATGGAGGATGTGTGTAGACTTTACTGATCGAAATAAAGCCTACCCCAAAGATAGCTTCCCATTACCAAGGATTGACCAGTTGGTCAACGCTACAGCCTGGCATGAGCTGTTAAGTTTCATGGATGCGTATTCAAGTTATAACCAGTTCAAGATGCACAAACCAGATGAAGACAAAACAACATTCACTATAGATCAAGGATTATATTGTTATACTGTCATGCCATTTGGCTTGAAAAATGATGGGGCAACATATTAGCAGCCAGTAAATAGAATGTTCGCCAGCCAGATAGGAAGGAATATGGAGGTATATATCGAAGATATGTTAACAAAAAGTATCACGATCGATAGATATGTAGATGATTTGCGAGAAACTTTCAATGCGTTGACTAAGTTCGGAATGAAGCTGAATCCAGCAAAGTGTGTGTTCGGTGTACCATCTGGTAAGTTCCTTGGATATCAGGTGCATCAAAGTGGGATAGAAGTGAATGCTGATAAGATCCAAGCATTGGCCAATATGGTTTCCCCAAAAACCTTTAAGGACATCCAAAAACTTATGGGGTGTCTAGCATCATTGAACAGGTTTATAGCAAAATCAACAAACAAGTTCTTGCCATTTCTTAAAGCCCTCAAGAAAGATAAGGGAGTTGAATGGAACGAAGATTGTGAGCGAGCTTTTCACACCCTGAAAGAGTGCCTCGGTTGAGAACCGTTGCTGTCAAAGCCGATTATGAAAGAAACATTGTACATATACTTATTTGTCATGGAAGCAGCCACTAGTTACGCGCTGATAAGACAAGAAGAAGGAATCCAAAAACCAATGTACTACACAAGCAAAGCATTACTACCTGCCGAGACAAGGTACTCACCGGCCGAGAGGATGATGCTCGTGCTAATAACTGCAGCAAGGAAACTAAGGCTATATTTTCAAGCACACAAGATCGGAGTACACACAAACTGTCCCCTCAAGTTAATTTTACAGAAACCAGAATTGTTCGGAAGACTAACAAAATGGGCGATTGAAATGAGTGAATTCGACATAGAATACCCCCTAAGGACATCAGTTAAGGGCCAGGCAGTAGCAGACTTCATGGCAGAGTTCACTGAACTAGATATTGAGGTAGCAAAGATGATGGTAAAACAGGCGAAGAAAAATTTCCGATAGTAGCTTCTTGTCAATGGTTCATCAAATACGCATGGTAGCAGGGCAAGAGTAATGGTTTCAACCCCGGAAGGAGATTTAGTAGAGTGCGTCTTGCATTTTGATTTTAAAGCTACCAATAATCAGGTTGAATACGAAGCACTAATAGCAGGGTTCTGAGTATGCACAGCTTTACGGACCAATGAAGTAGAAATTTTCAGCGATTCCCAAGTCATCGTCGACTAAGTACTGGATGAGTATCAGGCGAGAGACGAAAGCATGATCACCTACCTGAAGTTGGTGAAAGAATTACTAGGGTGGTTCAAAGAATACAAGATCATGCAGATCCCAAGAGAAAAAAACGAACAGGCCGATGCTTTAGCCAAACTAGCCTCAGCCACGATTAATATCTAGCCCCAAATCGTCCCTATGGCTCATCTACTTCGACAGAGTATTACTGGACAGATTGAAGTCGGAGTAATCATAAGAAAGTCAGAAAACTGTATGACACCATTAAAAGAGTATCTCATCAATGAAACCCTCCCACTGATATAATGTAAGAGTAAATGTTTGGTTAATTACTTTGCCATGTGTCAGTAAACAATTAAGAAAAGAATAAAAAAATTGGTTTTTATAGCTATGCTATATACTTTCATTGGGTTCATCTCACCACCATCAACCATGAGACGGACCCATGGAAGATTTTCTCAAAAAGGTGAGTGCTGATGTTGAAATCAAGGCTCCTTGTTGACAAGTTTCATGAGATTGTAGCTTGCAAATCCTGACTTCTCTCCGTATTCTACCATCAATCAATTAAGAGCGTTGATTTACTTGAAGGCCATTGTAGGAAATAAGGCTATATTGCCTGCTGGAACTTTACATATGGTACCATAAATTTTAATAAGCCTTTTGAAATCTTGAAAGTCAAGAAGAGAACCACACAAAGGAAAACAGCATATATATATATATATTTGACAATATCTATTAATTCGGGACCAGATTTTTTTTTTTTTTTTTTTGAAAGCTTTCATTATTGGACTTAATAACTACCATTAGATTGGATAAAAGCAAATCCAACGGATGTTATTAAAATTTGAAATTAATGTCTTTTATTACAGTAAAAACTTGTTTCTATTTTTTCTTTCAAATAATTAATAAAGAATTAATTAGTAGAATGAAAGAATTTAAATTAAATAATTTTAATTTATAGTTTATTTATAGGTTAATTGACATTGATGCCCCCTAAACTCTTCCAAAATATGCACTATGCCCCCTATATATATATATATTTGGCCACTAAACCCTCTAAACTCTCACAAATTGGCAAATGCCAACTATATATGAACCCTCACAGGGGGCAAAAACCCCAAGTGTTTGCCAAAAAAAACGAGAGTTCAGGGGATTTAGTAGCGAAAAAAAAAAATATAGGGGGCATAGTCCATATTTTGGATGAGTTTAGGAGACATCAGTGCCAAGCCATATTTATAACTAGATGATACAAGAATACGTCTATTACAAGAAATTGCATTAAATAATTATAAAAATAATTATAATTTATAGTTAATTCATAGCTAGTCACTGATATCATAATAACAAGGGATATAATCATTTCCCCTCCTATTTTTTCATATTAGACACTTTACCCCCTCTAGTTTCAATAATGGTCATTTACCCCTGTAAAAACTAAAATATTAGACAATTTAAGTAATGGTCATTTTCCCCTCTAAAAACTAAAATATTAGAAATTTTGCCCCCTAACAGTGAGGAAGTCTGTTAGTCAGAAACTTTGACCGTCATAAAATCAATTAAATGACACCACTAATTGTTTTTAAAGAAAAAAAATAAAAAATAAAAAATAAAAACTAATAAAAGTATTTAAAAAAAAACATAATTGAAATTTAAAAATTATAAAATTTAATTAAAATTTAATAAAAAAAATTTATTTAAACAAAAATAAATATAAAGAATTAAATATACAAATAAAAAATTTATTTACAAAATATTAATATAAACAATGAAATGTAAAAATAAAAATTTCATTTAAAAAATATTAATATAAAGAATAAAATGTAAAAATAATATAAAAAAATTATTATTATTTTTTAAAAATAATGAATAATTTATTTTAAAAACAATAATATAAAGAATGAAATGCAAAAATAAAAATTTCATTTAAAAAACATTAATATAAAGAATGAAATGTAAAAATAATTAAATTTTTTAATTAATGTAAAAATAATGTAAACAAGCAAAAGAATGGCTGAGATTAGTTTACTTTATTTTTTTTTTTCCTCTCTTTCTTCTGATTTCTTTTCCTTTTCCTTTATTTAATTTTTCCTCTCTTTCTCCCGAGTGATCTGTTTCCTTTATTATTTTTCGTTTCGTTCTACTAATTGATTTTATTGTCTCTTTCCTTCAAATCCAAATCCATTTCCAATGCTTCTTGTTTTAATATTTATTAGACATTATTTCTACATCTAAAAACTGAAAAGTGCCCTACCAATCTCAATCAAATCTACATCTAAAAAATTGGTTTTGGGTGAAAATGTAATAATTTTACCATTATATGCATGAGTGTCTTTTAAAAATGACATAGAGGGTGTGTGAATGGGTTGTTAATCCGTTATTACCAAATTTTCGGATTAGTCAATATTACAAATATAACCCCAATTCACAAAACAATAATCAAGTGTAATAAGGTGCGGAATTATAAAACGACACTTGATTTTTACGTGGAAACCCTCAACAGGGAAAAACCACGGGCTATTATAGTGCGCCACACTCGAACCTCGAATCCACTAATTGTGATAGCGTATACAACCTAATCCCGGTTTGACGGCCTAATCCCGGCCTATATCCCGCTACCACTACCAGCAGGCCTGTAAAAGTGGACCTAGTCCAATTTGCTTGAGTGACCACCTAATCCCGGTGTACGACCTAATCCCGGTCTATCACACAAGACTTACTTCTCTGAAGAGATCAACACCCTATGTGAATATACAATGATATCCAAATATGCAATAAGAGCTAGGGTACTCTAGATGCTTACCTAGGATTATATGATGACAATAAAATCAATCCTAGATATGAAAATAGCTATATGACATGGCATACAACTTTAGCTAAGTAAAGGATAACCAATCCTAGATACAAAGCTATCAAAAAAAATCTCAATCATACAAAGAGATCAATTAGCTAGATGTTAGATAAACATGTAAAAACCTAGCTATCAAAAATAACCCACAAACATTCAAAGGATTAACTAGTTGATTAAACAACAATCTATCAACCTAGTTATCAATAAATCACACAAGAATGTTTATGGCATAGCTTTTAGGCAATAATGACCTAATCAAATAAGCTATGTAAAAATAAACCCAATCAACACATAATCTCAATCATGTATGTAGAAATTACTCAAGAACATACAAGTAATAAAAGAGATAAAATTGATAAGTAAAAACACTAAAATTAGATGAGATTAGTGTTCAAAAAATCATACCATGTGTGTTGAAGAAGACCCATGCTCAAATGATGTTGAATGATGCAAGATAGAGATGGGTTTTGGGTTTAGAGAGTTAAAGAAGCAATCTTGGTGCTTTCTCTCTCAAGAATATGGAGCCTCTCTCTCTAGGGTTTCATTTTGTGGCTCACACCTCAAAATGATGAGAGAGATATGTATTTATAGTGCCCAAGTGAAACTATGTCGTTTTGGAAGAATTAGAAAAACTATGGGCATTTTCGCAGTACACGCGACAGTGCAGTATCTCTAGATTCAAGCGCTCCGAAACATGACCAAACGACATCGAAACCTTTCGTATAATATATCGTTGGAAAGTTATGAATGTCTACTTTCTACTTGTTTTTAAAGAAGGACATTTTGATGTCTGTAGAAAACGTTATGGTCATTTGAGTGACCAAAGGTCAGATACGGATAACAACTGTGATGCCCTGTTTTAGTGGTTACTTTGGAGATTTCAAAAGCAATCCAAACGGTCATAAAATATTACGAATAATATACCGTTGGAAAGGTATGAGTGTCTAGTTTGTCCAGAATTTTACAAAACTCAATTTGAAACTTTGTGTAAAAAGTTATGGTCACAAGACCATACAAATGTCAGTTTTGAAAAACATTTAAATCATTGAAGTCCATTATTTTGAACCTAGACACTTCACTCCGAATAACCAAACCGAATCTACCACTTATCCAAGAGAAGAATGAGACCTTCTCAAGTGGTCAACCATCGTGCTAAGACATGCACACCATCATGCAAGTACGGACGTTTCCGATCACTCAAACGGAAACGAATTACATCACACTTAAAGCTAACAAACATGAAGTGCAAGTGTGGGAATTGAATGCATCCTAATGCCTATCATGCCATGGCATTATCATAGAACAAGATGCAATCAATTCAAATAAGCATGAATAAAATTCATGACTTTGCATCCTAATGCCTAAACATATCATGGCATTTTAATGAGATAGATGCAATTAAATAATCATGCATGAAGAGATATTCAACAACACTACAAAAAAAATGGTCTTTTCCAACGGCATTTAGCCGTCGGAAAAGACCATTTCCCGTAGGAAATACGCTTTTCCGACGGGAAAAGGTCATCGGAGGCCGTCACAAATACGCTTGTCAGAAAAAACCATTTACCGACGGGCCGTCACAAATACTACCTTTTCCGACGGCTATGGCCATCGGAAAAGATAAAAATGCCGTCGGTAATAGTAATTAAAGGTGGTCAAAATTACTTATATTTCCGATGGCTTTACCACTATTTCCGACGGCTTATTGCCGTCAGAAATAGTCGAATTATATAAAATAAAAAAAAATGGTGCGACTTGACTTGATGACAGGCGCCACCTCACCTGATAGGTGCCACATCAGGCGACACGCGCCACATCACCCATCAACGTTAAATGCATGAATCTCATGGGGTTCGAACCCTTGACTTGAATCACAATAAGGGTTATTCTTACCATTTTGCTATAACTTTATATCTGATATGTTTTGCATACTATTTATATATAAGCTATTGATATTTTTGTATAATATCCAATTAAATATTTTTTTTTTGTATACTATTTAAATATAACTATTGAGATATTGTTTTTTTAAATAATATTTTATTAAAATTATTAGTGTTTGTTTTAAAAAATCTGATATAGTGTCACTAAACATAATTAAAAATAACTAAATGTTCTTGTGATTACTAATAATTTTACTATATTTTATATTTAGTTAATTTAGTAAGATACATAAAGTGATTCGAATTAAATTTTTTCATTTCCGATGATACTTTTTATGTTGTTAGAAAAGTGAGTAATATTAACGGCTTATTTGACTATTTTTGAAGGCCTAAAAGCAGTCGGAAATGCGGTACTGTTTTTTTTTTTTCTTAATATATTTCCGACGGCACAAAAAAGTCTCACAAGTCATCGGCATAACTCGGCAACTTGACACAACCCAAATCAATCTTGCAGATGTCATGTATGAGGGCGTCATAATGTTCCTTGACATCCCTACGTGACTTTCCAGACAGTTGATTGGCAATATTTTTCCATTGGGCAATTTCTCAAGATAAAACTGCTCATAATTAGAGGGAGTTCCTAAAAAATGATGTCAATATCTCACAAATCCCTTCATCATAACCCCGACAAATGTTTTGTGTATTTCTATTGCGTCAAAGTGTTCACTCTTGATTTTTGCACATATATGTCATTGTCCAGATAGCAATTTAGGGAAAAATCAGGTGTATTAAATACTTACTATGAAATATAGTTTATATAATTATTTTATCTAACTTTTTATTTTTCAAGAAAAAGTAAATCATGAAATTTTTATTTATACAAATTATTTGAAGAAACATTATATAAAAATACGCTTTTGACACTTAAAAAAAAAAATTAATCTTTTCCGACAGCTAAATGCCGTCGGAAAAGACCATTTACAGTCGGAAATGTGACTATTTCCGACGGCAATTAGGCCATCGGAAATGTTGGATTACTTTTTCCTCATTCCCAACGGAACAAAGACAATTTCTGACGGCACTTTTTGTGCCGTCGGAAATGGGAACAATACTGACGGCAAAAAGACTATTTCCGATGGCCAAATGGCCGTCGGAAATGTCGTATCAGATTTTTACTCATTTCCAACGGCACTGATATGGCCGTCAGAAAAGGTACTATTACCGACGGCAATTAGCGCCGTCGGAAATAGTTCGTCACTGATAGACATTTTTTTTGTAGTGCAATTATGAAAGCACACATATGAAAACACACAACATACAAACATAGAAATATGCATGAGTTGTGAGTGTGTGCAACTATGATCTCTTCAAAGCATGTAAGCACTAGAATTTACCTTTGGTGCTTCTTCTCTTGAGGTCTTGAGAGGGCCATTGGATGATCACCAATTCCTAAGCTACCCTTACATCAACCCCAACATGTGGTTTGTCCACGAAACAAGCCAATCAACAAATGGGAATCCTTACATTGGGTAATAAAATGTCACCATAGCTCAACTTCTGTCAAGGATGATCATCAACTCCTTTTATGTCTGATAAAAAAAAATAAAAAAAAAACAAAACAAAACAACTTTAGTCATGTATACAAAACAAATGTAATGTTGCATTCTTACAACTTTGAATATAATAATACTAAAAATCATTCCAATAAAGAAGAGCTATTTGAAGTCTGAGAATCTTGGAATGCAGGTGTGAAATTATGCATATTTTGTTGAAGCAATGCTTGAAAATTTAGCTGTTGAGATCTCTCATGAGGAGTATTTGCCATTGG
This sequence comes from Acer campestre, assembly GCA_954870605.1. Taxonomy (NCBI): domain Eukaryota; kingdom Viridiplantae; phylum Streptophyta; class Magnoliopsida; order Sapindales; family Sapindaceae; genus Acer; species Acer campestre. Next base: position 11,813,408 of record OX940806.1, on the reverse strand, counting down.
ATTGAACACGCTACAACTTTGCAATTGTTGTTGGAACTTGAAAGCATATGTGATAAATAACTATTAAGTAAGAAAAATAAGATGTAAATTTACTGAAATTTAAAGGAAATAAGATATTGAAAAATATTTACAGAAAAGGATTATAAACTATTGATTGATATTGAATATCATCAACCATAGGAGGTAATTGACTTTGTGGCTATACAAAAAGTAATATTCAATAATAAAAACCCATCAATATAAATTAACTAATATTGAGTAAATTAAAAATGCTTTACCTTGTATGTTGGAGAGTGTGACAAAGGATAAGGAAAATCAACAACCATAGGAGACAATTAACTTGGTGGCTGTCCAAAAAGTAGTATTCAAGATTACAAATTTATCAAATGAAGTAACTAATATTAAGCAAATTAAAAATGATTTACCTGTTTAGATGCTTGAAAATGTGGAAGAGGATTTGATAACTTCTTTCTCTTGGCTAAAGCTTTTTCTGAACTACTTTTTATTATACGTCTTCCTCTTGATGTTTCCTTCTTCTTTAACCCTTTCACTTTCACCATATTGGAATCTTGAGTACAATTCACTTCATTATTGAGATCTTGAGCGGTCTTTCTCATGAATATTTCCTAGCTTCCATTTCTAAATAGAAAATATTTTCAACTAATTTTGCCAAGTTGTTTGCATGCTCATTTGCTACATTATAAGCTTTTTCACTTTCAGAAACCCTACTTAATATCCTAGTAAAGACATAACACAAGGATCTATACCGACATGTCTGCTGCAACTTAGGGTCTGCCTCAACACTATGTCCATGCATGTCTTGCACAGATTCAACTCGAGCTTGATCTGTCCACCTTTTTAAGATATAACTGATAGAAATTTCTTTGATGCTCATTCGTTCTCTAAGAATTATGATGACATGACTATATAAGACTCCCTTAATTTCAAACATCCTACAACTCCAAGATAAAGAATAGTCACTTTCTCATATTATTTGTCACTTCTTTGAACTGTTTTCCGTAGCAACCGTGTAAAGCAACTTCTCATCATCCTCAACACGATTAGTTATAACCAATTCAATAACTTCTACAAACTGTTCTTGGAATTCTTCAAAGATTGCCTCCGTGTAAACTTCTCTTACTTGAGACAACATCTTACACGGAATTATCAAACTCACTATCTTACAACACAAATCATGTTCCGCCTCCAACTCCTTATATCGTTTGTCATTAACTAATCTCTCAAAATGCATAAAAAAGTTTGCCACATTAATACCAGAATTCAAATAATCTTTCAAACTAGCATTGGAACTTTCACTAAGTTGCATGCTTCTCATTCAAACTGACCATGCTCTCCTGACATATGCATAAGCCCATTTCGCTCTCACGTCAAAAATACTACACAGCCAATTATTATCATGCACATTATATTGATCAATCATTTGACTCCAAGTAGTTAAAAACTCATTTTCCTCCTCAATATCATTCATAAAAGCATATAACACATTTTTCATCCCACCAGGACCTCTAAACACACTATCCATATGTTTTAAGGCATTTTGCATTATATGCCATGTACAAAGCCTATGGTATGTGTCAAACATCATCTGTAAAATAGCTTTGGCCATAGACGCATCTTGATCCGTAAAAATTGTTTTTGAAGTCTTTCCAGACATTGCTTGCAAAAAGGTTTGAAATAACCATACAAATGAATCAACGGTTTCATCATACATTAAAGATGCCCCAAATACAATGGTCTCTCGATGATGGTTTAACCCAACAAACACTGCAAATGGTCGATTTTGTTTGTTAATTTTGTAAATTGTATCAAAACTTGCAACATCCCTAAGTTGACTATAATCAATTATCATTCTAGCATCTGCCAAAAAAATATTTGTGATTTGCTCCTCATTGTCTAGTTGCACTGAATGAAAAAATGTTGGATTTTTCAATGTCTCATCAGAAAAATATTTTAATACATAACATGTCTCTCTATTAGCTAATTTTCTATCTTTTTGATCTGAGATAATTCTTTTGGTCTTGTTTTGTGTATCCAAGACACTCTCTTCCACCCACTTGCGTACCCATTATCTCATATGTAGACTTAGGTGAAAGTCCAGCTTCTTCGACCAAATCCACTTCAATTGCTTGTGAACTGGTTAATTTTCTTTGAGAAGGAAGCATATGAGTACACTCTTGCATTACAAGTGGATGATAGTGCACTTCTACAAAATGATTAACAAAAAAATTATTTTTCTTCCTATCCAACTTAATGCATAATTTAGCATCACAAGCTGTCCTTGTCTCGGCTTCATATTTTATAACCAAAACATCTCGTTTATCTTGCAGTCCAAAACCCTCCTTACAACAAACAAAAATCCTATATGTGATTTCACCTGTACGTTTGTTCTTGGCAACTGTGTCTCTTCTAATACTGAACCCCATTCTTCGTCCATACGAATTATAAAACACATATGCATATTCATCTGAGTCAAATTCCATACCAAATCTAGGCTTCCAATCAAAATCAGTGGTATCCATTTGGATATTATCCAAAAATTTAAATAAACACGTAACAAAAACATACAATTGTAACAAAAATTCAGTGAACTATTGAAGAAAGAAAACAACAAGGATCCAATTGAAAATGGAAATAAAAATACTATACAGATGTATAGTAAGACTTCATATTCCATTCAAAATTCTAACTGTTCTCTATACATTACTCAAATGCTCTGTTTCTAGCAAATCACTACTTTTCAATTATCAAATTGACAGGGAGTCCACTAAGGCATAAACCCATAAAAAATGAAGGAGAATTACAATTCACAACCAGTTAGATGTTAAATGAACTTAAATGAGCTTAAATCAATCACAAAATAGTTGAAAATATTTGGACCAAATAAAGAAACATTAAATAAGCTTCTAGTCGAAACAATCAAGAAGTAAAGGTTTTAAGATGAGACCTTTTCCCCATCTAAACCAGATTCAGTAAACTATTGAAGTAAGAAAACAACAAGGAAAGTTGTAGAGAGCAAAAAGAAAATGATGCAAATAATTATAAATGATGAAAAAGTACCATATTGGTATCCTAATTCAATCATCATAGGAGCTAACGATTGGGTCTCATCGCCGGTGGTGAGACGGAAGGGTGGTTCTGGGTCTAATCGTTGGGGAGAAGAGGGGAGGGTTAATCTTGTTCGTGGCGGCTAGATGAGAAGTGGGTCACGGCAGCGCGATTGATGTGGGGGGTGTGGGTCACGACAACCAGATGAGGGTTACTTTTTTTTGTTTGAAAGAAACATACAGTGTCGTTTGATCAATCAGGAGAAAGAGAGGAAGAAAAATAAAGGAAAAGGAAAAGGAAAAGAAATAAGAAGAAAGAGAGAAAAAAATAAAGTAAACTAATCTCAACCATTCTTTTGCTTGTTTTCCACTTGTCAACAGATACTTGAAAGATGATTAAAAATAAGATGGGTAGGAGATCTCAGTCCCACTTATACAATGTAAGAGTAAAAGCTTGGTTTAATTACTTTGCCACATATTAGTAAACAAGTGGGAAAAGAAAAAAAAAAGTTTTTATAGCTGTGCCATATGGCACACTTTCATTGGGTCCATCACACCACCATCAATCATGAGACGAACCCATGGAAGATTTTCTCAGAAAGGTGAGTGTTGATGTTTCCCACTGACAAGTTTCATAAGATGGTAGCTTGCAAATCCTGGCTTCTCTCCATATTCTGCCCTCAATCGATTATTAAGAGCGTTGATTTACATGAAGGCCAGTGTGGGAAACAAGGCTATATTGCCTGCTGGAACTTTACATATGGTACCGTAAATTTTAATAAGACTAATAAAATCTTGAAAGTCAATAAGCGAACCACACAAAGGAAAAGAGTATATCGCTCCAATTTTTTAAATTTCTTTCATATTCTTTTTTACAAAATCTATTAATTCGGGGCAAGATTTTTTTTTTTTTTTTAATGCTTTCATTATTGAACTTAATAACTACCATTAGATTGGATAAAAGCAAATCCAATGGATGTTATTAAAATTTGAAATTAATGTCTTTTATTACAGTAAAACTTGATTCTATCAAATAATTAATAATAGTAAGAGATATATAGGAAAGTATATCAGATAATGAAGAATATAATTTTTTATTATTATTATTTTTATTTTTTTTTAAGGATTACATTACTTAAAAAAAAAAAGGATTTAAATTTTAATGAACAAGTAATAAAGAATTAATTAGTAGAATGAAAGAATTTACACTAAATAATTATAATTTATAGTTTATTTATAGGCTAATTGACACTAATGCCCCCTAAACTCTTCCAAATTGACAAATGCCGACTATAGATACCCCCTCACAGGGGACAAAAACCCTAAGTGTTTGCCAAAAAACGAGAGTTCAGGGGTTTTAGTGGTGAAAAAAAATATAAGGGATATAGTGCATATTTTTGGAAGAGTTAAGGGGCTATCAGTGCCAATTAGCCATATTTATAACTAAACGAAACAAGCATACATCTATTATAAGAAATTACATTAAAAAATTATAAATATAATTATAATTTATAATTAATTTATAGTTAGTCACTGATATCATAATAACAAAGGATGTAATTATTTTCCCCCCTATAGTTTTCTATATTAGACACTTTGCGCCCTTTAGTTTCAGTAATGACCATTTTCCTCCCTAAAGACTAAAATATTAGACATTTTGCCCCCCTAACCGTTAGGAAGTCCGGTAGTCAACAATTTTGACCATCAAAAAATCAATTAAATGACCTTATTACCCTTTAACACATTAGTTATGCCACCTAATGACACCACTAATTGTTTTTTAAGAAAAAAAAAATCAGAAATAAAAAAAATAAAACTAATAAAAGTATTTTAAAAAATAATTGAAAATAAAAAATTATAAAAATTAATTAAACTTTAATAAAAAAAATTATTTAAACAAAAATAATGTTTAAATGTACAAATAAAAAATTTATTTAAAAAGCATTAATATAAATAATGAAATGTGAAAATAAAAATTTCAATTAAAAAACATTAATATAAAGAATGAAATGTAAAAATAATTAATTTTTTAAATTAATGTAAAAATAGTGTAAAAAAACAATGAATTTTTTTTTTTTTTGAAATATTGAATAATTTATTTAAAAAACAATAATATAAAGAATGAAATGTAAAGATAAAAATTTCATTTAAAAAATATTAATTTAAATAATGAAATGTAAAAATAATTAAATTTTTTAATTAATGTAAAAATAATGTAAAAACATTTATTTATTTTTTTACAAATATTGATTTTTTTTTTAAAGTTTGATTAAATTTTATTATTTTTCTTTTTCAATTATGTTTTTTTTAAAAATACTTTAATTAGTTAATTTTTTTTTCTGATTTGTTTTCTTTAAAAACAATTAGTGGTGTCATACTTATATGTTCAAGGGTAATAAGGTCATTTAATTTATTTTTTGATAGTCAAAGTTGTTGACAAACAGACTACCTAACGGTTAGGAGGAAAAATGGTCATTACTAAAGCTAGAGGGGGCAAAATGTCCAATGTTTTTGTTTTTAGGGTGGGAAATGGTCATTACTGAAACTAGAAGGGGTACAGTGTTTGATACGGCAAACTACAGAGGGAAAATGATTATTTCCCTAATAACAATGGTATTACTCTTAAAAATAACAATTTCAGTGGAAATAATGTGTATATGCAATTTTATTGCGATACAGTAAAAATATTATATTAATGTTTATATATATAATTGCATAATGGATGAGTTTATATACAAATTTAGGAATAACTTATTAAAAACAATATTCTTGATTTCTTGTAAAAAAACAATAATTTTGTAAGGAAAAATAAAAAAAACACAGCTTATTAAAAACAATAACACTTTCGTTAATTCATATCTTAACACTTATGTTACACTAACAAAATTGCAGTCAAATAATATATATCATTGGTGGAAATGGTCTATAACTATATTTCCAATCCATATGATCTAGAAAAAATATTACAATAATGTATATAATATAATATTATATGAAAAAGATACAAATTTATTGATAATTGCTTATAAATTAACAATAACGTGATATACAAATTCACCACATACAATAAGTAATATACATATTAAAAATTCTATATTGTACAAATAATAAATAATTAATGACTAGAATGAAAAAAAAAAAATATATTAATTAATTATAATTTATCTTTATTTCATAACTAGGCACTACTAACAGTAACATTGATAATAACAATTTCAATGGAGCTCTATTAACCTCATACATTTTTAGCAATGTGAAACTATTTAATTGAAATGAGGTCAAAATATGTTGGATATATTTTCTTTATATTTATATTGGATATAATTTGAAAAAGTAAATAAATGATTTTATTAGTACTTTTTTTTTTTTAAGTATTACAAGAACTATTATAATAGGAACCCGTCAGGATCAAACAATACATGTGCTGTCCAGATATCTACTCCTATAATGGGAGATAACCATTCCCACAACTTGGGAAAAAAAATTCTCCACACATTCTTGTAAAATGCGTTATGGTGAGATTTGAACCCCTCACAATTTATGTGGAAGGGAAGTGCACTACCAGCTCTGCTATAAAAAAATGAATTGTTAAATAAAAACAAAGAAACTTACATTATAAATTTATAATATTAATCAGAACCTATAAATATTATTGTTTTACTTTTCTTTAAATAAAAACATAATAACATTATTTTATACGGCGTGAAATTGTTACCATAAAAATGTGTTTACAATTATACGTAAAACATGTTACATAGTATGAATATTTTGTTTTTATTTTTTAAATGTTAAAATGAGTTGTTAACATTCTACCACAAAGTTGTTACAATATATATTTTAATTGTTACATTTCACAGCATATTTGTTACAACGTTAAATCATTACCACATTCATCTTAATTACAATTTTTATGTAAAACTTGTTACATAGTATGAATATTTTGTTACTCATATAAAATGAGTTGTTACATGATACGGCAATGTTGTTATAACTTATAACTGTATCGTTACACATCAAACCAATGTGAAATTATATGTTTTAACTACAACTTTCGGCACGAAACTTGTTAAAAAGCACATATATTTTGTTACCAATATAAATTAAGTTGTTATATGCTACGTCAAAGTTGTTACGAGCTACGACTTTATTGTTACACATCATGTCAGATTTGTTATAACAATAAGTCGTTACTATATACATTTAATTACAATTTTTTATGAAAAACTTGTTACGTAGTATGAATATTTTGTTACCTATATAAAATGAGTTGTTACATGATATGACAATGTTGTTACATGATATAACAACGTTATTACAACCTATAACTTTATCGTTACACATCAAACCAACATAAAATTGTTACCACAAACATTTTAATTACAACTTTCTACGTGAAATTTGTTACAAAACACACATATTTTCTTACCCATATAAGCGTAGTTGTTATATGCTACGGTAAAGTTGTTATAAGCTACGATTTTACTGTTATATATCACTTAAAATTTGTTACAAAGTTGAAATTATTACCACACACATCTAAATTAAAACTTTTAATCCAAAATTTGTTACATTGTACAAAAATTATGTTACACGTAATTTATCGTATAAAAAATAAAAAAAAATATTTATAAATATTTAAAATGAAATCTTAATTCAAAAATTATTATGTTACAAGTATTTTATAAAATTATGTCAAATAAATATTAATTTCAAAATATAATAAATTAAAAATATTTTGAATTAAACAAAATTATATATTTTTATTTTCTAAAAAGAAGAATAATTTAAAATATAAAAAAATATTTTTAACTATTTTAAATCTATTATAGCACTGCTTTTCGAGGCTTACCCCGAAATAAAAGGACTCCCAAATAAGAGAATGGAAGATGCCCAATCTGCATACCAACCAGAGACTGCAAACTACCAATCTGAGAGGGGGAGATCTTGTCTAAATTCGCTAAATGGAAGGGCAAGTCTCTCTCTCTGGCCGGTCGTGCTACTCTGATCATGTCAGTCATCACTGGTTCATCTGCGCACTCTTTCATGATTTACAAGTGGCCTTCTTCTTTACTGTCACTAATTAACCGCAAGTTGAGAAACTTTTTGTGGACCGGTTCCTGTGAGGAGTTTAAGTTGGTTCAGGTTGCATGGGATCGTTGTTGTAGGCCTTACTCATAGGGTGGTCTTGGTCTGAAAGATATTGGGTTGCTGAATGACTCACTGTTACGGAAATTCACCTGGAAGTTTATGACCTCTGATGGTTTTGCTTTCTCTTTTCTTCGGGAGAGGTATCTCAGGCATTTGCAGAAGCTTCATGGAGGGTATGTCACCTCCTCGATTTGGTCTTCTCTTCGGTCTAATTATAGTTCCCTTCTTAAGGAAGGTATCTGGCTGATTGTGGAGAACTCTCAGAGGGACTTTTGGCGGGATAATTGGTTGGGGGTTCCCATTTTGGACCTTTTAGGGATTCCTGATTATTTAGCTAATCCGCTCCGGGCGAGGGTTTCAGATTTTATTCATCAGGGTAGATGGGTGCTAGACGATTGTTTCCGAGCGCGCTTCCCGGATTTGTGTTTTCTGATTGATCGTATTGCAATTTCTCCTGTTGTGGATTCTCTGGTTTGGGCTAATTCTCGGGATGGTCGTGTTTCTTGCAAGGCTGCTTATTCCCAGTTTTTCCATGATATTCCTTAGGTGGTTTGGTGGAGAGATGTTTGGTCCCGTTTTATTCCCCCCTCTCGCTCTGCTTTGACTTGGCGTTTGATGTTGAACAGGCTTCCTACTGAGGATCGCCTTTGCAGGTCTGGGTTCCAGTTGGCTTCTCGTTGCAGTATTTGTGGGGTTAGTAGTGAATCTGCAGATCATCTTTTTCTTCATTGTCCCCTGGCGGTTGCTCTTTGGGAGGCGGTTTTCTCGATTTTCCAGCGACGTGTCTCTACCAAAACTTGGCAATCCTTCTTCTTGTAGGCCATGTCGATTTCCTTTAGTGAGCAGGTCAGGATTTTGTGGAAAGCGGCTATCCATGCTGTGATATGGGGGGTGTGGACTGCTCGTACTCAGTGGATCTTTGAAGGGAAGTCGGTGGACTTTAGATCCATCCTTTCTTTGGTTTGGTGTGCAGTTTCAGAGGCTAATCGCCTAGAGATTGGTTGTATGCGTAACTGTATGGATGACCTTTTGATTCTTCGTCGATTTGGTCTTCAAGGTCGCCCTTCTAAAGCCCTAGTAATCAAGAGTGTGGTTTGGTCGCCTCCGGCCCCCGGCTAGATCAAAGTGAATACTGATGGCGCTGCTATGGGCTCTCCAGGGGTTGGTGGTTGTGGTGGTATCTTTCGGAACTGTCGAGCTTTTGTGAAGGGTTGCTTTGCTATTCCTCTTGGTCAGGTTTTCGCTTTTGAGGCTGAGCTTTTGGCGGCCTCATTGGCCATTAATTTTGCTTGGAAGTATGGGTGGCATCGAATCTGGCTTGAGAGCGATTCTTCTTATGTGGTTCAGCTTCTTTCTTCTCGTTCTGAGTTGGTTCCTTGGAGGGTTCGTCAGGCGTGGCAGCGCTGCATCTTCCAAATCTCACATATGGATTTTCAGGTTTCAAATATTTTTAGGGAGGGAAATCAAGTTGCAGATATGCTTTCTAAGCATGCTTTGGAGCTTCAGACAGATTCTTGGTGGTTCTCTGCCCCGCCATTCTGTTGTTCTTTAGTTGGCAATGACTGCATGGGTCGCGAGTCTTTTCGTTTTTCTTAATGTTTTCTTTTTCTTTTTGGTGTGGCCTACGTGCCTCTTTTTGTTTAGGGTTGTTTTCTCTGGCTCTTTGTGCTTTGTTGCTTTTTGTCACTTTTTACTTTCTTTTATCTCTTTTATATACGGATACTGTTTAGGGGTTTTTCAGTAAATGATCGCTTGTGATGCTTTTTCCCCTTAGATCAGTCCATTTTTATTAAAAAAAAAAAAAATTTAAATCTATTATATTATAAATGTTTAATTAACTTAAATTTAAATTCAAATAATAAAAAATATCACATATTTATTTATATCATGGATGATAATTGTTAGGATATGTATAATCCTTATCTAATTATCATTAATTTTTTTTTTTTTTTTGAAAAGCAAGTTTTATTCAAACACCAATGGAGCTACAACCAACAAAACAGAGCAAAAACCACAACAGGGAAAAAAAAATCCACGAGAAAAGAAAATAGGGGAAGAAAAGCACATTTAACACAATTATTTAAATTAAATTAAATTAGATTATTGAAAGTAACTTGTTAACTAGTTATAAGAGCATCTCTAATGGTATAAGCAAAATTGGATTCTCAAAATTTGCCACGTCAGCATTTGAGATTAGGGATTGCTAAAATTAATGATTGTGTAGTCCACAACAGTACAAAATCATAATAAAATTTTCCTTCAATTTATCATTAGCCAAACAGAGGTTTTTTTTTTTTTTTTTTTTTTTTTTTAATAACTATAAAATACAAGAGAAGGTATATGATATGGATATTAGAGAAAAAAAGAGAAAAAGAAAAAGCCACAGATGAGAGAGAAAGAATAAAATTACAACACTAGTTATTTTGGGTTAGAGCATCTCCAAGAGACTCATCTATTTTCACTTTTCAAATGTCTATTTGCTTATCTATATGGCAATTTAAGGAGTGAGAAAAGAAGAGCTCTTCTTCAATTAGAAATAGGTTTATATTATTTTAATAAAAGCATTCAAATTCACTCATCCCCACCAATAAATATAATTACTTTTCAAATATATTTGAAACCAGTATTATTTTTAAATTGATATGAAAATCATTTGAATGACCTTTCAAATTATTAATATGTTATTATAAAATATTCAATATTAGTCTCATTTTAAGAATCTAGATGAAACCTTTCTAATGGTATAATTTTCAAGATGATAAAATTTATAAATTAAAACTTATTATATATTAATTGAATTTAATTAAAAAGATAAAAAGGATATGTCAAATATTAATGATGATATGATATAAAAAAATAATATAATAGTAATTGAAGGGGGAAAAGTTGCTCTTGAATATTGAAGAGAGAGAAGTAAAATCTTATTTGAAGAATCTCATTTGAAGAGTCTCATTTGAAGAGTCTATTGGAGCCTATCTCATTTGAAGAGTCTTTTCAAGATGCTCTTAAGTTTGTATTTGATGATTGAAAATTAATCTTCAAATGTGATTATTGAAGAGACAATTTGATTATTGATTAAAACTATTGTTAAAGTTTAGTGACTTCGTTGGACATTGTTTTAGGGATAAATAATCAAATTTTAATTACTTTTATATTTTTAACCAGTTACTTCATATTTTTAAAGTGTTTAACTACTACATTTCAACCAAGTATTGGATGAATCTTAAAATAAATTTCCAATAATGTTACTGCGATTTAATCTCCCAATAATATAGCTATACCTTTAAAATATACCTTCACTCTTCAGCAAATTACAACCGTGCAAAAAGAAAAAAGATAACTATTCGTATTCGCCACTATACATGGATTTTGGACCATGATGTTTGAGAGATTCGTTAGTCATGGATTCAAAGTAGGAAAAGCTTCTTAGAGAATCTATTCTCGAAATCTTTTTAAAAAGGGACTTTATTGAACTCTTTAAAAAATGCCTTTTTTTTTTTCTTTTTTTTTTTTCCTTCTCAACTCTTTATAAAATGCCTTATTTAGGCTCATCCGTGGTTTGATCAAAAACGGGTTTTCTTTAAAAGAGTGTACCTTTCTGAAAGTAGGGTAACCCTTTGGTATTCCATGTGGAAAGATTTCTATACTGTCAATGAACATGAGGATATAGAGACAAACTCACTTTTTCCTTAGCTTTTCTTAGTGAATGCATTATTTATTTATTTATTTATTTTATTTATTTATAAGTTAGAGCACTACTTTTAAGTTTTACCTGCCTGTCAAACTCCTTTTTTTCAAACAATATTCCCCTTTTAAAAATTGAATTTATCTATATATATATATATTTAAAATATGTTTGTCATTTATCCTCAATCTATTCACTCTTTTCAATCATAATTAAAAATTTAATTTAAGTAAATTTAATAAATTATATCAATTTTAAAAATTTGTTCAAAATCTGAAAAATGAAAATATTTTATTTCTTTGCCCCCTAACCTAACTTTTTGTAATGCAAATAAATAATGCTCATGAACAACATTTTGTGTAACTGTGGCTTAAAGAGTTATCGAAGTTGCTATGGAAATAAAATAGTACTATATTCTTCAACTCTTTCATCACAACTTTTTTGTCTCAACTATCAAAATAAAATACTATTACTATTTTAATTATATATATATATATATATATAAACACACACAAATTAAAAGAAGATGACTGAAATAAGTAATTTTTTTTTTTTTTGGTAGCTAAAATAGTAATATTCAAATTAGTTTGGAAATATTACATATATTAATATTATTATTTAGATTATCTTAAATTGATTCTTAACGAAGAGATTTTAGCTCTTTTTCATAGAGAATTTCCAAGGTACACTCTAAAGGTATGTAGCTGTACCCTTTAACAATCTCTCGTAGATTTATTTATTTTTTTAAAAAAAATTATAGATTATTTTAAAAATTATACTAAACTACTTTTAATTATAATTTTTCAATATAACTCCTCAAAATATGATCGGAAAGTAGTATTCTAAAAAATTAGGATATAATATCTGAAACATTAGTTATATTCTACATATTTTCATAGAGGAAATGGGGCGAAATGGGGCAAAATAGCACTTTTGAAATTTGAAGTTGTGTAACTATCACCACATTACTAACTCATGTTTTATTAGCACCAAAAATGGAATTTGGACAAAAATACCCCCCAGCTTCTTTTCTTTTCTCTTGGGTGTCCTTCACCTTCTTCTTCCTTTTTCCCAAACCTCCATTGATGGAGCTTCAATGGAGGTGCCATCGTCGACCGACGAGTTGACAGGTAAAACCACCGGGAAAACGTTTGTTGAGTGCCAATCATTGTAACCAAAGTGTTCGTTTTCATTTTCGAGTTGTGTAGAGAGAGAAACAAAGCAAAATCCAAACCATCGCGAATCTTCATCGTCCGATTTATGACGATCCGTCATGAATCTGATGAAACCGATAGCGCCAACGAACTCGGCATCGTTCAATCTTCCGGATCCAACTATCTCCGGAGTCAATTAGCGCCGTCGTCGGATCGTCACTGTCGCCATTAATGGAGGTCGACAGAATAAGTCTCGAAACGCAGGAATAAGTCTCGAAAAACACATGAATAAGTCTCGAAAACGCATGAATAAGTCTCGAAAAAATCATAAATAAGTCTCGAATTTTCGAGAAAAAAAATAAAAAGGAAAAGAGTAAGTGGGGGTATTTTGGTCTCATCACCTATTTTGGTGCTATTAAAACATGACTTATTAATGTGGTGCTATTTGCACAAACCCTCCCCCAAAAAGTGCTATTTAATTTTTGAACCCTATTTTCATATCCATTATGTATTGATATAGTGTTCAAAAAGAATTATGAGCCATGTGGATTATGATTATTATTTCAATCATGATATAATGTATTAGTTATAATCCACATCATTTGTGCAAAATAATTTGGACAATTTGGTATTATTCATTTCAAAATGGTTTTCAACATAAATGGTTTTGAAGAAGTAAGGATAAAATACGTGTGTAGTTAACATATTTTTGAAAATATTTCACTATCAAATTAATATCCAGTATCAATTTAATTCAAAATTTTCTTTTAATTTCTATCAAACTAGAATTATAATGGTTACATTATATTGAATATTGGCCAATATATATGAGTTATTAAAATAATTGAAAAATGAAAAAGAGGGAGAATATTAATAGAGTTGAAGAAGAAAGTGTGATTGCGTAGAAAAAAAGAAGCAGCAAATTATGGTTTCTTAAAATTTATTCCATCTATAATCAAATTTTATTTATTTATTTATTTATTTTTTAAGAAAAAGAAGAAGAAGGTGAAATGATACTGAAGACATGGTAAAATTAAGGCCTCGATCTTCTATATAAACCAAAGGGTAGCAAAGGTTTTAGGACTCAAGTAGTGACAAGTGGAAACAAGAGAGAAAGGAAGAATGTCCAAGTGTGGAAAGGTGAGTGCTGATGTTGAAATCAAGTCTCCTGGTGACAAGTTTCATGAGATGGTAGCTTGCAAACCCTACCTCCTCTCCAAATGTTCTCCTGAGGCAATTCAGACTGTTGATTTACTTGAAGGCCAGTGGGGGAAACAAGGCTATATTGCCTGCTGGAACTTTTCATTTGGTAAATCACTTTGCACTTAATATATATATATATATGTGTATATATATATATATAGATTATGTATACATCATATAGTCATGTAGACATTATAAAGTGATAGTTAGATCTCATACAAGTGGTTTTGTGTGGTGCAGATGGAAAACCTTCAAAGAACACGACCATAGCAGAAGAATTAGATTTCAAAAACAAGTCAGGAACTTGGAAAACCATTGAAGGAAATCTCACGGAACTGTACAAGAACTTCAAGATCATTCTCCAAGTTACTTCAAGCGGAGAAAATGGCAGCAGCCTGGCCAAGTGGACTCTTGAATATGAGAAGCTTAGTGACAATGTTCCTGACCCAACAACAATGCTTCAAATCCTTATTGATTACGGTAAAAGAGCCGATGCTTATCTAACCCAAGCATTGTTGCAAGGCAACTAAATTTACAATATTTAGTATGAATTCTGTTAAGCTTTTATCGATGTATATAAGATAAATAAGGCAAGGCAGGGCTTGGGTAAAATATTCCAAGCTAGCTAGCTTGTGTTTCTTTGTTGTAATCTCTCGTATATCATAGATAATCATGATATAGTGTAAAATCTCACAAACACAAAAGATTTATCAAAGAAACTGTTTATTGACTTATGATTAACAATGAAATATGGTCTACTATTTATAGTAGTTGTGTTGTGATGAAGTAACATGATAACATCTACTACAAGAAAAAGTTATATTTACAAGCTTTTAAAAATGCCACAAAAACATTTTTACAGCATTTCGTAAAATATCATTATGAAGAATGTCGCAAAAGAATACCATTCTATTACATGATGTCACCAATGCCACAAAAAATGCCGTATAAGACTTGTTTTGAGGCAATAAAAAAATGCCGCATAATAGATGCTTTGAAGCTACCAAAAAACACTTTGCAACCAGACACAGAAAGGGTGCTTTATGGTCCTTGCGAACCTACAAAACACGTTGCCACGAAATTTATGTTATCACCAGACACTGAGATTGTGTCTTGTCATGTAATTAATGAACCTGTGGCAAGAAGATCTACCGACATGCTTTAATTTTGGCTCTGGTTTCTGCTGTACTGGGGATGTCATGATTTGGTTTTATAAATCTCTTCTCACACCGTTCACATGAACCCCATCCATCTGATAACCTTCCAAGTTCCATCCCTAGTAAAAACAAAAAAGCAATGCCTTATAACAATCATAATAGAGAGTGTAAAACGTCTACTGCCAATTTGCTCTACTGAATCATTCTAACTTACTGCATGTATGCCAGAACAACAAATTCAGCTTGCTGAACATTACAATTTTCATCAAACTCAATGGTCTTGTCTTTGATTTCATAGGGTACGTTGAAGTAAAACGATATCTTCCTCCAACCTATGGAACATATACAGTCAACTCAATGTTACACCCGATCATTCCATATCATAGCAAAAAAGACACTAAAGCAAAACAAATTAGTAACCTGACTTCATTATAAAAGAGCTCCCAGAAATCATAGTGAAATCAGATTTATCCAAAATCTGTCCATTGTAAGACAATATCTAATTAAATAAACATAATTAAATGATAATGACCATCTTCTGGAATCACAAGTAACAATAAGATTGATTTGGCATTAGAAATACTGATGAAGTATCATACTATCTACACAAATCTAAAATTTAAGCCTGGTCACCAATTAGTTAACATCTATCTAGTTGTCAATGTCATTTGTGGTCCTATTCTATTATAACTAAGAACAGTGTTTACCACATGAATCATGAATAATCGACAACAAACAAGGTAAGGAATGTAACTATGCACAAAGCCATGAAGGCTGAAGACACTGACCGAATTAGATCAAATCATAATTGCTACGTTCTCAATTACCTGAAGTAAAAATGATCAACTTCTGAGGTGATAGCTTCTAAGCCGGACGGTGACTGAAACGTGTATGTGTGAAATGCTTCGTTCTTAATTACATGAAGCCTTCCTCTGTTTCTGATAATTGCCAAAGTTTCGTTACGAGTGAAATGCTTAACGAAACTTTGGTAAAAGATATTTTGAATTGCATCAGATTGAAATGGAATTGAAAACTATATCTTCACTGTATGGTATCATGATAAAGATTTCTCATGAACATCTAAAACTTAATTCAAAGAAACAACAACAATTAACCGTACGAGATCCCAGATATCTACATTAGATAAAGTTGAATTCTATATACAAAAGTGATAAAATTTGGATTCAAAGAAATATCAGTTCGATCTAGTTATTTTCAAGAAACTTTAATGATCAAAACTTCATTAAAATCACTTACTCTGGCATGAATGAACTCCTCAACTCTTCCATTAGTGAACCTCACCATCGATACAATGTTGACATCTCCGATGAAACCGATGACGACAGAAACCGGACTCGCACCAGTAGTCTCAGATCGAGGGGCCGGGTCGGCGAAGTATGGATGTCTTAGACACGTAGAAAAACAGAAATTTAAGTTTTTCACAAAGATGCAAAAATCGAATTGAAGAGATTATCTTTTACAGGATTTCACTAAATGCTCTATAAACCTAAAAAACCTGGTCTTTTGGAGTATTATCAAATAAAACGCTGTAATTGTGGTCAATAACGAGATTTTTCTATAAATGCTGCAAATTGAATGTTGTAAAATTGGATATTTTTTGTAGTGATCAAACCACTAACTGATAATAACAATCATAATAAGTTGTTATAATCCTAACTATCCGACCTAACAAATGATAAATCAAGCTAATATCTAAACCCATAAATCAAATAACAATAACATGGTTTATGTGGTAGCCAAAAATGACTCCTCAGCCCAACAACTTAGAAGCCCAGACTAATCAAGTGTGGATCTAGGAACAGCCCATGTAACGCGGGTCGACCCGCCCGCTAGCATCAAGTCATCTATACTTGGTCGCTAGTTTCGAACTGATGGACAGTGAGGGAAGATAGCTCAGCCAGATTCAAATAGATCCACAATCCCATATCCTAGGAAATCCGGTCGACCGAGATTTCTGGGATCAAATACTCCATAATGTCCACGACCAGCTGTCCCAAACATTTATAAATAGAGGCATCTATAGACACAGGGACGTCTGGGTTCAGTGAAAATTCAAGAAAAAAGCTTTGGCATGTTGAAACTCTGATCATATACGAACTCCAGTCACAGGAAATTGTCTTTTCTTCCAATCACAATCAATCGACGTCTAAACGCTCAACCCAAGCTTATCTAAGACTAAGATTATATAACCCCCTTTCAATTCTTTTATTTTCTATCATTTTGTGTTGTTTTTTTTTTTTTTTTCCTTTTTGCAGGTTTCGTAGCATTCGACACGACAGATTCGACGGGTTAAAACCAAATTGCTTGGGCCTGATTCGAACCCGACCCGATCCAACTCAATTGTAGATCGACCACTTACAATTTGGCGCCCACCGTGGGCCCCATTGCAATTTCCTAACGACCCAGTTGGATCAAGCAGAAAACACCCCTACTATCGAGGAACAGATCTCCATGTTGACTGCCAAGATGGCCGCGAATGCTAAGAAATTGCGAGTGCTCGAAGCAGAAAATGTTACGGTTTGAGCTCGTAACGTAGAATTACGGGCCATCATCGATAGAACTCCCAACAACGTGGCACCTGAGCCACCAACCCTAACGCTTGACAACGGGCATATTATCGACAAAACAGCACTGATCGCACCTACAGATCCACAAAGGCCAGAACTGATACCCGATACTGGAACGAATCAAAGTGTGACCAAAATAGTTCCAATCGAACGCGATCCGAATAATTTGCTTGTTCGACCCAAAGCATTGCAAGAGCAAAAACCTAATCACTGATCCGATGCTAGATAATGCTCTTAGGACACCAATATCATTACAGTCATCACTAAATTTGGTAAAACTGATTCTGGTTTACATTTGTTTATTGACCCTGAACTTTCTCGTAGATTTGTAGAAATGGAGGCTCTAATCCAAAGGATCCCCGGAGTCTCTACGCCAATTAAGAAAAGCATAGCAAACAGCTTAGCGGATTCGCCTTTCGTTGACGCGATAACCCTCATCGAGATGCCCAAGAAATTCAGTTTCCCTAACATGAAGTAGTTTGAGGGCACAATAGATCCAGACGATCATATAACACAGTACAAACAGCGCATGTTCACCGTAGCAATTCCATGCGACCTTATAGAAGCATGCATGTGCAAAACGTTCAGCTCTAGTCTCAGCGGCCCGGCCCGGCCCTACAATGGTATACTAACCTCCCTAACAATTTGATTACTTCTTTTGTGCAGCTTATAGATACGTTCGTGGAACAATTTGCAAGCAGTCGCAAACTTTAGAAACAGCTAGACGACCTTTACACCATCATTTAGAGGCGTGGCGAAAACCTAAGGGTGTATATAGGATGCTTCAACAGAGAAAAAGTTCAAATACCACACTATAACCAGGCTACTGCGACCTCTGCTTTTAGGAAAGGACTTAGGTTCAACTCCGACCTCTACAAAGAGCTTACAAAATATCCTTGTAGGACCATGGAGGACATATTAGCAAAAGCATAGGCTTAGATTAAGTGGAAAGGAGATGAAGCTAATTATGTCGAGAAAGCCAACAACTACACCAATAGCAGACGAAACAATTGCATCAACAGACGAATGAGCGACAGGAGGGTTGAACCATATCCAACGAGAGATCGGCACAATGAGCAAACCCATTTAAATGGTCCAAACGATAGACGGTCGTACGGTCAAAGTCAGCAAAGAGTAGGTCTATCACAAATTCAAGTCCTCGAATATAACCTCAGCATCGAACTTGTCGACCTTGTAGAAGTGATAAGGGAAATAGGGAACACTGTTAAGTGGCCACGATAAATGAATGCTTCCCCAGAGCATCGAGACTCTAGATTTCGATACGAGTTCCATGGAGATCACGGCCACCGAAGAGAAGATTGTATCGCACTTAAATTAGATGTAGCTAAACTTTTGAAACATGGACATTTGTACAAGTTCCTTACTAATAAAGAAAAATACACTTTGGCTCGACGCGATGAGAAATAGCAAATGATGGCCCACCGAAGTCACCTTGACCAGAAAAAATCATTAACTACATTACAGGTGGGTTAGAAGTCAGCAGTGTGAGCTATTTAGCTGCGACGAGACATATTCGACAAGTATCAAATGTAGAGATACAGCCCGAGAGGCAACATGTAACAAGAATCGACGAGACCGTGACTTTCAAGTCCACAGATAAATCAAATTTGTTTTCTCCTCGCCATGATGCATTCGTTATTTCATTACAATTGCTAACTACTTAATGAAAAGAATCTTAATCGACAATGGTAGTTCATGTAATATATTGTTTAATGGTGCTTTAAGAGAAATGCAGGTCGACAAATCCAAGCTTAGCCATTGAACGACAACATTAACAGGATTCAATGGAAAACAAAAAAGTACCTTAGGTGAGATCGTACTGCCAGTCTACGCTATAGGAGTCAACCTCTACATCAACTTCCTAGTGCTCGATTGCCAATCTCCATAAAATGCAATCCTAGGTAGACCGTGGATACACGAGAAGAAGGCAATCCCATCTACTTACCACCAGATGATTAAGTTCCCAACCAAATAGGGAGTACGAGATGTTAGGTTTTTGGTTGTTGTTGGCATGTATTCCATATCAAAACGTTGTTTATCTTGTAATGTTTATGTGGTCTCATTGATGATGATACTGTTGGTACCTAGGGTTACAGATTGCGCAGCGGAAAGGTTTTAAAATTTTTAAAATCAATCATCAAATAAACCCATTTGTCTAGTAACAATCGAAAACAATAAGAAGATGATGAAAACTATTTCATACCTACGTAGGAGGCTCCATCACTTTAATACGATTTGCTCCTGATTTGAACCACTTGATCTTCCTCGCTATCTCCCGGAACTGGTAACGGTGTGTGGGCGCGTCACGATACTCAGGAACAAAAATGAAGGTAGATGAGAAGAGCACACAAAAGACAACTCTTGTTCTTTTGTTGGTGAAGTGCGGCAACAAAAAATTCTATTAAAAAAAATAATCATCCGGTTTATTTTTCTTTTCTTCTTTTATTTTTCCTCTAGCCGCCCCTATTTCTCTCTTCACCTGATTGTTGTAACTAATGCATCAGTTTTCTTTTATTCTACCATCAATGCATCAGTTTTCTTTTATTCTACAATCAATGCATCAGTTTTGTTATACCATATATACCAAATATATATGTTATAAAACTAACCGATGATCTCTCTTTAACACCCTTCATCTAATGATTAATTACACAATTAAATAATCTAATTATTTAATTAACATAATCATTAATATTCATTAATTGAATAATCACATTATTCAATTAATTCCCGAATAGACACGTGTCGCTTTTGTAATACAATTAATTGGACAATCCAATTAATTAATCGTGACCCTTGTTACCTAAATCGATCGGGCTAGCAAGGGGACCTAATGGACCCACAGTATTTTGAGCTCCAATAATCCTTAAAAATAATTAATTAAACTCTTTAATTAATATTTCATGATTATTAACTTCGGTGTTATTCCACTAAAAACCCGAAGTTGCATTCTCTCAACTGTAGACGTTTTTACATAAAACAATAATTTTTGGTGTCTATTGATATAGTTATTATATATGGTATGATCCTCCATAGGTAGTTCATAATTAGAGCTGGGTCATAATGTCCGTTATACCCCTCTAATTATATATTTCCATTAAGTATCATTGATTCTCTAATGAACAATAAATCCTACATTCCTTACGGAATTAGGAGAGCGCTCATATTGTTCAAGCCCCGAATCAACCCTTAAGGGAACTACTATCTACTTCTCACAAGAAGGAGTGGATTCCACTATTGTATGCAGATCTTCCCAGCCACAAGCCAAATCGCGATCCCAACATACGGAGCATATTGATCAGGAATGCAATTCCGACCTCACCCATGGTATATCAAAGACCACGATCTAACCTGAAGGAGTCGATAAGACACTCAGGATTGAGATCACCCACATATAGCCATCATTTGTTGATATATATGAATCTCATCATGTAACGGATCTTGGTGAGAGATTCATATAGATCATGGCCCAATCCTATATGATCACATCATACAATGTGCCTCCATTCTCATATCTCCATATGAATGATCTAGGATAAGATCACCGTACATTACGGAATGGACCGCAGCTATAGATTAACCACAAATAAAGTACCCAGCTTTATTTGCTATCTACGAACTCTTTAAATTGCTCGTTTCAAATTGAATCCATCTGTATATGACATTCATATACTCAGTTTGAAAATACATCTGGCAATCTTGGATGTTAAGTACACATGTTATATATAAATGTATGAGACAATTTGAATGAATAAACTGCTTCTTTTATCTCTTGTTCAATTCACATTTACAAACTACAAGCTTTAGGGCAAAAACCCCAACAATCTCCCACTTGCACTAAAGCATGTGAGACAGGTCTTGTAAACCTAGACTCTCTAGGTGACTCGTAAACACTTTAGCCGGTAAGGTCTTCGTAAATGGATCAGCATGATTGTCCTGTGATGCCACCTTGGTCACGGTCACATCTCCTCTCTGCATTATCTCTCTGATGAGATGATATTTCCTCTCTATATGCTTACCTCTCTTATGGCTTCTTGGTTCTTTGGAATTAGCCACAGCACCACTACTATCACAATAAAATGTGATGGGCTTATCCATATCCGGAACAACTTCCAGATCACTCGAGAACTTACGGAGCCAAACAGTCTCTTTAGCAGCTTCACAAGCAGATACATATTCGGTTCCATGGTGGAATCAGCAATACAAGATTGCTTAACACTCCTCCACACAATGGCTCCACCACCAAGGGTGAATACTGATCCAGACGTGGATTTCCTAGAATCCCTGTCTGACTGAAAATCAGAATCCGCATATCCTAACGGGATCAAATCCTGTCCAGAATATACTAGCATATAGTTTCTCGTTCTCCGAAGATACTTGAGAATAGTCTTGACAGCAACCCAATGATCCAATCCTGGGTTGGACTGGTATCTGCTGGCTATTCCCACTGCAAAGCAGATGTCTGGTCTCGTGCACAGCATAGCATACATGAGACTACCTACTGCTGATGCATAGGGAACACGTCTCATATCCTCAACTTCTTGAGATGTCTTTGGACACTGTTCCTTAGACAAGTGAACTCCATGCCTAGAAGGTAAATTACCTTTCTTGGAGTTCTGCATCGAAAATCGCACAAGAATTTTATTGATATACGATGCCTGAGACAGTGCTATAAATTTGTTCTTGCGATCTCTTATAAGTTGGATCCTTAGAACATAACTTGCCTCTCCCAATCTTTCATTTGGAATTGGCTGGCCAGCCAGCCCTTTACATCAGACAATACTCCCACATCATTCCCAATGAGTAGGATGTCATCTACGTATAGGACCAAGAAAACTACTTTATTGTCAATGATGCGCTTGTAGACACAAGGCTCATCAACGTTTTGCTCAAAGCCATAGGTTTTGATCACTTCATCAAACCTTATGTTCCAAGATCTAGATGCTTGCTTAAGTCCATAAATGGATCTTTGCAACTTGCAAACTTTTTGCTCTTGATCTAGAGACACGAATCCCTTTGGTTGCATCATGTAGATGCTCTCATCAAGATTGTCATTTAAGAATGCAGTTTTGGCATCCATTTGCCAAATTTCGTAATCAAAATAGGCAGCAATGGATAAGAGAATCCGGATAGACTTAAACATGGCTACTGGCGAGAAGGTCTCTTCATAATCGACCCCCTCCTTTTGGGTATAACCCTTGGCCACTAGCCTTGCCTTGAAGGTCTCTACCTTCCCATCCACTCCTCTATTTCTCTTGTAGATCCACTTACACCCTATGGGTTTCACCCTATCCGGTAAGTCTACAAGTTCCCAGACTGAGTTAGAGTACATGGACTCTATCTCGAGATTCATGGCTTTAAGCCATTCCTTTTTATCAGGATCTTCCATTGCATTCTTAAATGTCAATGGATCATCCACTCTATCAGCAGAGACAACATCTTGTCCCTTACTTACACCCAAATAGCGTTCAGGCTGTCTCACAACCCTCTCACTACGTCTAGGTGGTAGTGTATCCTAACTAGGAAACATCTGACTCTCGGATGTTAATGGATCAACAACTCTTGTTGATTGAGAACTGGTCTCACCAGGCTCCAACTCATTCAATACAATTTTAGAACGAGGCTTATGGTCACTAATATAGTTATCCTCAAGAAATGTTGCATTTGTCGATACAAACACTTTGTTATCTTCAGGACTATAGAAGTATCCACCTCTAGTCTCCTTGGAGTATCCTACAAACAAGCAGACCACAGACTTGGGTACTAGCTTTCCACTTATGTTCTTCAGCACGTGTGCTAGACACCCCCATATGCGAAAATGTCACAAACTAACTTTACGACCATTCCATAACTCTAGAGGAGTCTTAGGAACAGATTTGGATGGCACTACATTCAAAATGTATGCCGCTGTTTGTAACGCATATCCCCAAAAAGAATTTGGTAACGATGAGAAACTAATCATAGATCTCACCATTTCCATTAGGGTTCTATTTCTCCTCTCCGCGATACCATTCTGCTGAGGTGTACCAGGAGCTGTGAGTTGGGACACTATCCCATACTCGACCATGAAGTCTTTGAACTCTTAGTCAAGGTACTCACTTCCACGATCTGATCGTAGAGTCTTGATAGTCTTTTCTAACTGATTTTCAACTTCGGCTCGAAATTCTTTAAACTTTTCAAAAGTTTTCGACTTTCGTTGCATCAGGTAGACATATCCGTATCTTGAGTAGTCATCTATAAAGGTGACATAATACTCATAACCACCCCTTACTTTAACATTCATGGGTCCACAAACGTCTGAATGTATAAGCTCTAGTGGTTTTTTAGCTCTCAACCTTTTTCCAGTAAAAGGTCTCTTGGTCATTTTACCTTCTAAACAGGATTCGTAAACAGGTAAGATGTCAACCTTTAACTCACTTAAAGGTCTGCTTTTTACTAGTCTATCTATCCTGTCAAGGTTGATATGGCCAAGTCTTAGATGCCATAGATACGTTTCATTTTCTGGAGAAATCTTTTGTCGTTTAGTTTTTGGTTTTTCAACCTTAAACATTTCGGTGTTGAGCAGTGTTGTATGTATTAACGGTCTTAACACATATAAATTATTTTCATTAATTCCTGAACAAATATTCAGACCATTCTTTGTAATAATAACTGATTTATTATCAAAAGAAACAGAATATAATTGCTCTAACAATTTAGAAACGGAAATTAAATTCCGTGTAAATCCAGGAATGAAAAATACATTGTCCAATAATATAAAATTATTATTACAAAAACGCAATCTAATTAGGCCTACTGCTCGTGCCGACACGACATCCCTTGACCCCACACGCATAGAGAAGGCTCCCTCCTCAAGCTGTGTCCAATAATCAGTCCACTGCAATGAAGAACAAACATGGTTAGTGGCCCCCGAATCAACTATCCAAGGTGAAGAATCATTTTCCACTAAGCATGACTCAAGAACAAGTAAATCATATTTACCTTTCATTGTCTTCTTCTTGGCTACCTCCTCCAGATATTGAGGACAATTCCTCTTCCAGTGCCCGACTTTGTCGCAATGGAAACACTTTCCCTTGCTCTTATCGATAGAGGCGCCTTTATTTTTGCTCTGGGCTTTCTTGGGTTTGGGCTTACCCTTCGCCTTCCCAGCAGACCTCTTCCTCTTCTTGTTATTGGAGGAAGATGGTTCGGCAACATTTGCCTCACCGGTCCTGCCCTTGCTGTCCTTAGTCAAGGACTCAAAGGTAGTGAGCTCATTGAGCAACTGTGTGAGACTGAACCTAAGCTTGTTCATCCCATAGTTGTTCTTGAACTGATCGAAACTCTTCAGAAGAGTCGTCAGTATGATGCTCACCTGATTGGGTTCATCAATGGCCCTACCATTGATTTCTGCCGTGTTAAAGTAGGACATCATGTTCAGAACATGTTCTCGAACTGATGTACCATCTTTCATACAAGCGAGCATAGTGGAACGAACAGCTTCATGCCGCTTTTGCTCAGAGGGTTGCCCGAACATATCCTGTAATGACTCCATTATTTCAAATGCAGTACCCATTGCTTCGTGCTTTGTGACAAGCACGTCTGTCATACTTGCTAACAGATATGTTCGGGCTTTCTCATCTGATGAGACCCATTTCTCATATGCCTCACGAACAGTTCGTGCGGCATTGGAAGTAGGCATTGGAGGACATTCCTCCATAAGCACAAACTTAAGGTCCTTGGTGACCAAAATTGCATTGATATTATGTTTCCATTTAGTGTAGTTATCACCAGTTAATTTGTCATTGGCTATGATTTGTAATAATGCAGTTAACATGGTGAAAAAACATAAATAAAGAATTCATTCATTCATACATTCAAAATATGTGCGAATGTTCGGCATAAAATTAAACATGATGCATGAAAATGTTTAATGAACAAGAACAACCCGAAAAAGTGTTACTACGCCACGACAATCCAACATACCATAAGCAAGTGCTGCCTTAGGGTCAATCAAATTCTTGCATGTTGAATCGAGACATTCTCAATCAAATGTTATACCAGAATAACTCTTATTCCTCTAACATTCAACCATCGTATATTTCAATCAGGTTTATAATTAACCAATTTAATTAAAACCTTGTGAGCGTAACCCATCATTTCAGATCTCATGAGCTTAACTCGAGAATTGCCGCCTTAGGGTCGGTCAATCCTAAAATCCCCTCTGAAATCCTATCCGTTAGGAAGTCAACCTTGATATTGATTCTTATGGAAACCCTCCTTAGGGAGGACGAAAACAAAGCCGTCACGAGGCCCCACTCGAATCTTACGGTGTTGAACTAATGATGGAGACCGTGGGATATAATGTCATATATTCCTCTCCCACTCACTATTTTATAATAAGGGTTTTCTATTAATATTAATGCACCTAGAAAAAACTAGATTAAACGGCTAATTTCAATCTAAGCGTCAAGTGCATTAATCACAAATTATTAGAATCCTATTCCAATAACTAATAAACTAATTTGATTTTTAACTCTTAAAAATCTAGTTCATTAGTGAAAATTATAATCTATGTAAACTATTTACTAAGACTAGAATTATAAAAAAAATGTATTTACCAAGTTTTAACTATTAAAACTAAACACATTATTGGATCCAATTATTATTAGGGGCTTAATCAAATTAATCCTAATAAATATTAAAGGACCCTACTAATCTAAGTAATTAAACTCTTTAATAATTAGATTAGTGATTAATGAGAATTACCAAGTTTTTACTCCTAAAAACTAATCCCATTAATTTATAGCCATTTATGTGTATAGCCCATTTTAATCACATTAAAACTAAAACACATAATAAAATAGGCTAACATGCATGTATGATATATCACCGTATATTTATGTGTAAGCACAACTAATTTAAAACACATGTGTATGCATGACAATGCTTATTCATCAAATAATAAAATACATGCATGAGTTGACCGAGTGTTGTGGATTATTTGACCTAAAAAAAAAATTGAAATCTATTTACAAAAATAGTCCCAAGGCATTCCTTAGTCTTCTTGTAATTTCTGAGTCTTCCAGTCTCTTCGGGTCACATCGATTCATCTCATGAATCCAGAAAAGGAAATTTGCATGGAACGCACTAGGCAACACTTGCCAATGAAACCGTGCAACCGGGACACACCTCGCTTGCATACCAACTAGCAGTGTTGCACAAAGCAACATGCGCAGTCTTGCAAGACGATGTGCGTGGGTATGCACAATCGCGCAAGTCAATATGCGTCTCACCCTTCTTTGACTAAAGTGGATCATCGTGTATACCAGGTCTTCATTTGATTACATCAATTTTTTTTTTAATTATAAAATAAGCAGTAAATAAAAAAAATATTAAAAAAATAAAATATAAAAACATTATACAACCCAAAAACACTCTAAATCCACAACACCATAAAAAATTACGATCAACCATGTTTTTAAATAAAATAATTTAATCAAAAACATCATACATTCGTTAAAAATATGTGCCTACACATTCACACATGCAATCAGGAGTAATCGAATTCGATTATACTGTACAAAAATTGGCTCTGATACCAATTGTTGGTACCTAGGGTTACAGATTGCGCAACGGAAAGGTTTTAAAATTTTTAAAAGCAATCATCAAATAAACTCATTTGTACAGTAATAATCGAAAACAATAAGAAGGAGATGAAAATTATTTCATACCTACGTTGGAGGCTCCTTCACTTTAATACGATTTGCTCCTGATTTGAACCACTTGATCTTCCTCGCTATCTCCCGGAACTGGTAACGGTGTGTGGGCGCGTCACGGTACTCAGGAACAAAAATGAAGGTAGATGAGAAGAGCACACAAAAGACAACTCTTGTTCTTTTGTTGGTGAAGTGCGGCAACAAAAAATTCTATTAAAAAAAATAATCATCCGGTTTATTTTTCTTTTCTTTTTTTATTTTTCCTCTAGCCGCCCCTATTTCTCTCTTCACCTGATTGTTGTAACTAATGCATCAGTTTTCTTTTATTCTACCATCAATGCATCAGTTTTCTTTTATTCTACAATCAATGCATCAGTTTTGTTATACCATATATACCAAATATATATGTTATAAAACTAACCGATGATCTCTCTTTAACACCCTTCATCTAATGATTAATTACACAATTAAATAATCTAATTATTTAATTAACATAATCATTAATATTCATTAATTGAATAATCACATTATTCAATTAATTCCCGAATAGACACGTGTCACTTTTGTAATACAATTAATTGGACAATCCAATTAATTAATCGTGACCCTTGTTACCTAAATCGATCGGACTAGCAAGGGGACCTAATGGACCCACAGTATCTTGAGCTCCAATAATCCTTAGAAATAATTAATTAAACTCTTTAATTAATATTTCATGATTATTAACTTCGGTGTTATTCCACTAAAAACCCGAAGTTGCATTCTCTCAACTGTAGACGTTTTTACATAAAACAATAATTTTTGGTGTCTATTGATATAGCTATTATATATGGTATGATCCTCCATAGGTAGTTCATAATTAGAGCTGGGTCATAATGTCCGTTATACCCCTCTAATTATATATTTCCATTAAGTACCATTGATTCTCTAATGAACAATAAATCCTACATTCCTTACGGAATTAGGAGAGCGCTCATATTGTTTAAGCCCCGAATCAACCCTTAAGGGAACTACTATCTACTTCTCACAAGAAGGAGTGGATTCCACTATTGTATGCAGATCTTCCCAGCCACAAGCCAAATCGCGATCCCAACATACGGAGCATATTGATTAGGAATGCAACTCCGACCTCACCCATGGTATATCAAAGACCACGATCTAACCTGAAGGAGTCGATAAGACACTCAGGATTGAGATCACCCACATATAGCCATCATTTGTTGATATATATGAATCTCATCATGTAACGGATCTTGGTGAGAGATTCATATAGATCATGGCCCAGTCCTATATGATCACATCATACAATGTGCCTCCATTCTCATATCTCCATATGAATGATCTAGGATAAGATCACCGTACATTACGGAATGGACCGCAGCTATAGATTAACCACAAATAAAGTACCCAGCTTTATTTGCTATCTACAAACTCTTTAAATTGCTCATTTCAAATTGAATCCATCTGTATATGACATTCATATACTCAGTTTGAAAATACATCTGGCAATCTTGGTTGTTAAGTACATATGTTATATATAAATGTATGAGACAATTTGAATGAATAAACTACTTCTTTTATTTCTTGTTCAATTCACATTTACAAACTACAAGCTTTAGGGCAAAAACCCCAACAGATACAAAGCTTCAAAGAAAGATTTGACTACGGTACATGCAAGATGATGGCTTGTTAAGGGGAATTAGCTTCGTTGCTCATCAAAGGTAGAATTGACCTCATTCCTCTTACAAGGCTTAGGCACACAAACACAAATCATTCATAAGTGTCCCTACATCGTTGTGCATCATTTATATAACATATTCACATGATTTTGTATGCTCATGCATTGAACTCAAATGCTCATACATTTTAGAGTTGCATGTTCTAAGACTATGTCTAGGAAATGACATTCATATGTGAACTTGTATTTGTATGTTTGTGTTTCTTGTGTTTTGGACTTGTACATGATCTTAATTGATTCCTAATTGAGTCCTGATCATTTTGGTTACTCATATGTTAAGTTTCGAGTCAAAACGATGTAGCTAATCTATTTTTCGTTCTCATTCGTTGAGTTGTGTTCGTCGTCATTTTCCGAAATGAATTCTCAACCATTTGTCAAAGTTTCGTAGTCTTCGTTGTGCGTGAGGGAGTCACAATTCATAATCCAAAAACAGATTCAAAATCGGAGTTCGGATGCCCGAATACGGCTGAAGAACGTGAGAGGTGCGCGGGAGAAGCAAGATGGCCAAAGGCCATGGCCTTGCCACCATGTGTGGAGGCCGTGTGCCACACGGCCCAACCAGCCCTCTGGTCCCGTGTGGCACACGCGCCCCACAAGTTGGCTTGGCTGGTTTGGCTTGTTTGTTTTGGACAAAAATGCCCTCCTTCCCCTTCCTTTTAAATGCCTCTATCTCCCTCCATTTGTTTTCAAGAAGAAAAGTTTTGAAATCCCGTCTAGATTTTCTCTCCAATTTTCTCAACTTCCAAACACCATAACTTTCTCATACGAAGTCGGAATTGAGTGATTCAAGTTGGAGATTGTTTGTAATGGAGTCCTCTACCTTTTCCAAGTGATCTTGCAGCTTTTTGATTGATTTTCGGAGTGATCTACTCAGAAAACCGAACCAGCTCGTGAAATCACGGTAGAGTTCATATCTTGGTGATTTCATCTTTTTAAACCTTCAATTTGCTTGGGGTTTCTTCTTCTATATGTATGTGTATGTTTAGTGAATGCTATTGAGAAAGATAGCTTCACAATCAATCTAATTGAAAAGTCTAATTAGAGACACATGTGGACTAGATTCTTGGATTCTTTGTTCTTCACATGATTGGGAGTTGTATTGTGATTAGATTGACATCTAGGATTATTTGAGACTTGATTGATTCATTTTATGATTAATAATCCTTGATATGTGTCTTTAATCCTTGATTGATGATTTCTAGGATTAGAGCCTTTGTATATGTTTTTAGAGATATCCAGGATTGATTTGTTTTTAACAATATCTCCTATCTCTAAATCTTTGGCTAGAATACTTGTTGAATACATTTTGTGATTCTAGCATTTTTATATATGTTGTTATCTTGTGACATATCAATTACTTGTGAAGTATATTGAAACAAGATATTATAAAGTGTGATTTGTAAATCTATTCTTTTGATCATATTTGTAATTACATTTCTTTTGTATATTGTTTAGAATTTTATGTATAGCGATATTTGTATATACTTGTAACAATTGAACATATATTGATATACAAGTATTCTTGTTAATTGTTTTTATATTTTCTTTATACCTCATACAACTTATTGATACTTAGACAATGTATGAATGATCACATGATAACTTGTCTTAGTATGATTATGTGATGTTTGTGTTGTATGTAAGGCTACCTTGAGGGACAAACTTAAGTTTGTTCAAGGGATTGAAATTAGGCAAAAAACCTATTCACCCCCCCCCCCCCCCCCCTCTCTAGGTACGTCTTAAGCAATTTAACCTTGTTTGTATACTTTCACGAGAGGTAAAGGGCAAACAAATAGCTACAAGAGAATGCTACCAGAATGCTATAAAGAAAAAGAAAGAACAGTTATAGCAATTATAGGAATCTTCGGTCGAGTCGACTATAGATAAGCCAAAGATGGAAGAACTCGACGAAATATCAATCGATCTAAACCAGTCGGAGTGAAAAGTCTCTTTTGGATCCAAGCTACCCAAAGAAATCTGAAAACAATTAATTGACCTACTGAAGGAACACCGCAATAGTTTCACCTGGTCGCACTCAGATATGGTCGGAATCAACTCGGCGGTAGTAGTTCACAGTCTGCAGGTAAACCTGACTACCCACTAGTCAAGCAGAAGAGGAGGAAATTTGCACAAAAAAGAAACAAGATAATTAGTGATGAATTTCAAAAATTAATCGACATCGAATCGGTTAGAGAAGTCAAGTACCCAGATTGGCTAGCAGACTTCGTAGTCGTGAAGAAAAAAAATGGAAAATGGCGCATCTAAATCGACTTCACGGATCTCAAGAAGGCGTGTCCTAAAGATTTGTTCCCACTATCTCATATTGACATGCTAGTTGATGCCACAACAGGGCACGAACTACTCAGTTTCATGAATGCCTTTTCTTGATATAACCAAATCCTGATGCATCTGAATGACCCAGAAAAAATTGCATTCGTCACCGAAAAAGGTATATTTTGTTATTAAGTGATGCCCTTTGGCTTGAAAAATGCAGGTGCGACCTACCAACGATTAGTCAACAAGATGTTTGCCAGAATGCTTGGCTCAACGATGGAGGTCTACATCGATGACATACTGGTCAAATCCCTTATTGCTCGAGATCATATTAACCACCTCCGTGGGTCGTTCAACGTTCTCGATAAATTCGGTATGAAACTTAACCCTACTAAATGCTCATTTGGTGTATCTTCTGGAAAGTTTCTAGGTAACCTAGTGACCCGAAGAGGAGTCGAAGCTATTGGGGTTTTTACTCTAAAGCTTGTAAATTGTTAATGTGAATTGAACATAAATAAAAGAAGTAGTTTATTCATTCAAATTGTCTCATACATTTATTTATATCATGTACACTTAACATCCAAGATTGCAGGATGTAATTTCGAACTGAGCATATGAGTGTCATATACAGATGGATTCAGTTTGAAACAAGCAATCTAAAGAGTCCGTAGATAGCAATTAAAGTGTAGGGAAAAATACCGTAGTACCCGCAGCGGAAGCGAGACTAAAAAAAATAGTGTTGGGTAGCTTTTAAAATTTTTCCAATTATGAACCTTAAACCCTTTTGATTAATTAAATATATATAACAAAGTAATAAAATTTAATACCTCTTGTCGCGTGATCCGATTGATTTGCGTCGATGGTAATCCGCAAGATCTTCAATCCTAGCACGAACGTGGATCACCTAGGAGCGTGGTCTCCCTTCTCTTTGAATTGCAAACCTGTGATGGGATTAAACAAACTTTTCTTTCTTGATCGTTAGTCACAAAAACAATCAAAAGAAATCTAAGATTATTCCGGTCACTTTTGAGTTCTCAATCTAATGATCGAAACTCGCGTGAACCTTAATCGATGTTGTATACACAAGCTTATCAATGATCAAGCAAGTAGTACACCATCAAAGAATAATCTATGTTCCTTTTTCTTTTGTTTTAGTTGAATAAAATCTCTATCTATGAGTTAAGAAGAAGAAGAAAAATAATTTTCTGCACTAAGCCTTAGGGCTGGCCGAAAATAATATATGTGCATATATATATGGCCCAAATTTTTCTCCTTTCTTTTTTAGCTTTAGGGTTGGCCGAATTCTCTTCCTTGATGCATTAGGGTTGCCGCAATTTCCAAAACAAGTTAACTAGTTTGAATTGCACCCTAATTCCTATTTAGAAAAGATTTCCCAAACCTAATCAAACTCATAAATCTTTTATTCTCATATTTGACTAAAATAAAAAGACTTCCTGTTTGAATAAATAAAACTAATTATTTATTTCCTTGTCAAACAAGTCTTTCTATTTAATTATACTACTACCAATAGTATACCTTTAGGAAATATATTTCCTAATAAGAAAAGATTTGTATCTTAATTAAATAATTAATTAATGAATTAATTAATTCTTATTTAATTAAATAATGAAAACAAAATAATATTTTAGGTTATTTCATTTAATCCATAGGACTTTAATTAAAAAGCCCACATGTGAACTAGACCCAATCTTACTAAAAGAAACAAGCCCACATGTCATCCATTAATATATAAATATAATTGTGCAGCCCATTACATAAATAATGTGCAAATTATATTCTTAATATATTAAATTGCAATTCTAGATGGACCCTAAATTGGTCCGGTAGAATATATCAAGTGATCCATGCAAGTCCGTGTGGATTGGGGATCTTGGCGGGCTATCTAAATTTAAGCTCCAATCGACACAACCTAATCACAATCAACTAATGATTCACTTAGGTCCGATCCATTAATTTTAGCTCATTCCACTAAAGAGCTAAAATTGAACTCTTAAATAAAGACAGAAAAGGAAGATGCTTCCTCATTCATACCCTAGACAATCATATTGGAGATAGTGTATCCTCGTGATTAATATCAGTAATCGCCAAGAGTTCATAGACCGCCTATAACTCTCCAAGTTACCATATTTACTCATATGACCACATTTTGAACTTGGATATTTTGACTTGTCCAGAAGCCATGTTTTCAATAGACACTATTGAAAACTCAACGTTGAGATTTAATATCCAATTACCTCAAAACATCCATATGATGATATTATACTCTCATTTAATAAATGGAGCCACGATGTCCATATCTATAAATGAAGTCCTCTATCGATTAACAAATGAATATCACCAAACTATCGATGATAGACTATGCGATATAATCGTACTCATTGATAGCTCAAATGATATCACCTGCAACCATAAGTCCATCATTTATCTCAGGATTAAGATAGACTCTCCGATTGTCCTGATAATGAAATTACTTTTATCTACTGACGGTTATAGATAAAGTATTTCATTGTGATCCTGTTCAATGCACCCAGTGCACTAGATCCTTTTGCTCGAAGACACTCCGATGATTTTAGACTCATCATATCTCATTTGATCCCACTCAAATGCTAGCAAAAGAATTCTACAACTTTAACAAGATAAAGGTGCCCAACCTTTAACTTAAGTTGTGAACGATATTCAAGACTAACTAAAGAATTGTGTCTACCACATACATATCCAGATGTATGAACAATTCTTCTTTTCTCATAGTCTTTAGACCTTATGATTATTTACTTTAACAATTATTAAACTATAAATGCTATAAGATTTGTTTAAACCAGAAATCACTTTATTAATATGAATAAGATTGTTAATTACACTATTACACTCTTGCTATTGAGCATAATCCTAACATAAAGCTGGGTACTTTATTTGTGGTTAATCTACAGTTGCGGTCTATTTCGTAATGTACGGTGATCCTGTCATGAATTATTCATATAGAGATATGAGAATGGAGACACCTTGTATGATGTGATCATATATGACTGGGCCATAATCGATATGAATCTCTCACTAAGATCCGTTTAATGATGAGATTCATATATATCAACTAATGATGGCTATATGTGGGTGATCTTAATCCTGAGTGTCTTATTGACTCCTTCAAGTTAGATCGTGGTCTTTGATATACCATGGATGAGGTTGGAGTTACATTCCTAATCAATATGCTCCGTATGTTAGGATCGCGGCTTGGCTTGTGGTTGGGATGATTTGTACATAATAGTGGAATCCACTGCTTCTTGTGAGAAGTAGATGGTAGTTCCTTTAAGGGTTGATTCGAGGCTTGAACAATAAGAGCACTCTCCTAATTCCGTAAGGAATGTAGGATTTATTGTTCATTAGAGAATCAATGATAATTAATGGAAAGATGTAATTAGAGGGGTATAACGGACATTATGACCCAACTCTAATTATGAACTACTTGTGGAGTATCATACCATATATAATAGCTATATCAATGGACACCAAGAGTTATTGGTTTGTGTAAAAACGTCTACAGTTGAGAGAGTACAACTTTAGGATTTTAGTGGAACAACACCGAAGTTAATAATCATGAAATATTAATTAAAGAGTTTAATTAATTATTTCTAAAGATTATTGGAGCTCAAAATACTGTGGGTCCATTATGTCCCCTTACTAGCCCGATCGATTTAGGTAACAAGGGTCACGGTTAATTAATTGGATTGTCCAATTAATTGTGTTACGAAAGTGACACATGTTTAATCGAGAATTAGTTGAATAATGAGATTATTTAATTAAAGGAAAATAATAGTTATGTTAATTAAATAATTAGATTATTTAATTATGTAATTAATCATTATTGGAGGATGTTCTTTGATATTTAATTTTGGAAGATAAGATAATATAATTATTTTATTTTTAATTAAATATTGAATTTGAATTTAAAAAAGTTTAAATTCAAACTTTATTAATATCTATTAAAAGATATCAGATATCTTTTAAAAGAATTTAATAAAAAATTTAATCAGTTTAAAAAAAATATAGATATATGATATATATATATATATATTTTTTAAGTAACTAATAAGTGTATAAGACAATTACACTCACACAAATAGTAAAAAAGAAAAGGTGTGGTGCAGCTAAAGTGAAGGAAAAAAAAAAAGAAAAAAAAAAAAGATTTTTGTTTATTTTATTTCATTCAAGGTTGGTCGAATTCTCAATACACAAAGCAAGAGTTGTTTTGTGTTGTTTCTTCTACCTCCATACAAGTTCCTGAGTACTGTGACGCGCCTACACGCCATTACCAATCTCGGGTCATAGCAAAGAAGATCTTGTGATTCCAATCAGGAAGCAAATCGAAAAAAAAAAAAAAAAACCTACAAACGTTGGTATGAAATCATTAAACCTTATTTATTGTTTTCGATTATTACTTTACAATTAGGTTTACTTGATGACTGCATAAAATTTTTAAAATCTATCCGCTACGCAATCTGTAACCCTAGGTTCCTATAGAAACTAACCCTGATCAGATCCGGTCAATCCAAGGAATCGAGTCACCAAAATACAAAAAGGACGTTCAAAAATTGACAGGTCGAGTAACAGCACTAAACTGGTTCATTTCCAAATCATCCGAATGATATCAATCCTTCTTCAATATCATCAAAAAATCCAAAACATTCAAATGGAATGAAGAATGCGAAAAAGGCACAAAGGGACTTGAAGAATTATATGGTCTCACCCCATTGCTGTCGAAACCCTATTCCTATACCTGGCAATGTCGGACACAGCAGTGAGTGCTGTACTTGTCAGAGAAGAAGAAGGCTCACAACATCTGATATACTATGAGAGTAAAGCCTTACTCGATGCCGAAATAAGATACAATCGATTGGAAAAGCTAGCTTTGGCCCTCGTCGTAGCCGCTTGCAAATTGAGGTCATACTTCTAATTCTACCTCATCAAGGTATTGACTTCATTCCCACTTAAAAATATATTGCATAAACTTGAACTTTCAGGTCGACTCATGAAATGGGCGATTGAACTAAGCGAGCATGACATCATGTTCAAGCCACGAACATCGATGAAATCACAATTATTCACTGACATTATTGCAGACTTTACTCCTTATGAGAATGTGTGGGCCGAACAAGAGTTGGTAGTTCTCACTGAAAATCCCACAAGTGGAACTTGGATCTTGTCCATCGATGGATCTAGCAATATAAAAGGCAGTGGACTCGGACTCGTACTCAAATCCCCAAATGGCGAGACATTGGAGCAATCGATCCATTGCAATTTTTGTGTGACAAACAACGAAGCAGAATATGAAGCCTTGATAGTTAGTCTCGACTTGGCAAATGGCCTTGGAATAACAAACATACAGGTACAAAGTGATTCACAATTGGTCGTTTGACAGATTAACGGGTTATATGAGGCCAAAGATAAAATAATGGCAGCATATCTGATGAAAGCTAAGTAGTTACAGTCGACATTTGACACGTTCCTCTTACTACAAGTATCATGGTAGCAAAATGCTCGAGCAGAAGCATTAGAAAACCTAGGGTCGACAACATCGATCAAAGGCCCTAAGTCGATTCCAATAGTTCATCTGTTATAGTCAACAATTCAAGAAGAAAAAGTTAGTCAAATCGACGACCACAATAAAACGTGGATAAATCCCCTCTACGACTATCTTCAAGCCGACATTCTACTAGGAGACCGAGCTAAAGCAAGAAAGATCAAAGCTAATGCAGCTAAGTTCTGCATCTGATACGGTAAGCTTTACAATAAATCTTTTACAGGCCCGTATTTGAGATATTTGACGCCACGCGAGTCGTACGACGTCCTCAAAAGTCTCTACCATGAAGAATGCGGAAACCACTCCGGCATAAGAAGCTTGTTGAATCATGCGATTACGACTAGCTATTACTGGCCAACCATGCAATCCGACTCTCAGAATCATGTGAAGACCTACGACAAGTGTCAAAGATTCGCTCAAGTATCCCACCTACCTCCAGGTATGTTGAATTTGATTTTGGCCCTTTGGCCCTTTATGAAATGAGAAATGGACATTGTAGGTAAGCTACCTGCAGTACCTGGTGGTGTTGTATACATGTTGGTCCTTACAGACTACTTCACCAAGTGGGTCGAGGCAGGATCTTTTCAGCATGTGCATGGCATAAAGGTATGCAATTACATATGGAAAAACATTATCTACAGGTTTAGCATACCCAAAGAAATTGTAACCGACAACGGTTCCTTTGACTTCCAAATTTTTTGCAACCAATATGGGATAAAGTTGAGTTTCTCAACTCCTCGATACCCTCAAGCCAATGGACAAGCCGAATCGACAAACAAGACGATTATCAACACCCTAAAGAAAAGACTTGAAATCAAAAAAAGCGAGTGGGCAAACAAGCTACCCGAAATACTCTAGTCATACTGAATCACCCCACGACGATCGACAGGAGAAACACCATTTTCACTAGTTTACGGTTCGAAAGCAGTCATTCCAATCAAAATGCGACTTACCACCGCTCAGATCGAAAATCCACATGAGGAGCAGAATAACCTAGAACTGGCGTTCGAATTAGATCATCTCAACGAACGTCAATAGCGAGTGGCTCTAAGAGTGCAAGCTTACCAACAACAAGTTGCTTGACACTAGAATAAAAATATGAAGACCAAGACCTTCAAAATCAACGATTGGGTGTTGCAATGAGTCTTTCAAAATACCAGAGAACAAGGAGCAGGGAAATTGGGTCCGACATGGGAAGGCCCTAACCAAATAATAGACGTCAAAGGACGAGGGGAGTACAAATTGAGAGGCATCGACGGTCGAGAAATTCACAACAGCTGGAATGCCCTGCACTTAAAATAGTATCACTTCTAAACTTTTCTTTCTATTTCATGTGTATTTTCTTTCCATTACATTCACTCTATCTACAGTCGATACTAACAAACCATCAAATAAGAGCAATGATGACAACTTAGTTGCAACTAAGTGCAAAACTGAGCTCAGAGAAAACATTTTTTCCTACTCACTACTTCAATGCTGTCGACATCAACAAGCAGTCACCTGAATCATTGTAGGACGGTTAGGATTAATGAACAATAAAAGCTGAGCCTTGATGAGCCGTCATTGTGTGCTCAACAAAATGATATTAATGTGTGATCATTTTTTTAAAAACCTTTTTTAACCACTAGAAAATCCACTTAGATAGAAAATTAGTAAAGTGGCAAGTAGGATTCGTTCTATAGGGAATTAGAGTGATTAGTTGAATTAATTAGCTAATCTAAATACGATAAAATAAATCATAGATAAATGGATGAGTGAATGGGTTGTCAAGCCATCAAGCATACATGTAAAATAAACCTAATAAAACTAATAAAATGAAATGCTCAACAAATCTAGATAAGATATATGGAATAAACAATTAATAGGAATTTTAGAGAAATAATAGAGTAGCTAATGGACAATGAGCAATTCATACATGACTTCTTTAATGCACTATCTACACAATCAAGGACCGATCTCATTCGAATGTGTTGTTTAGACCGTCACTACGAACCTTAAACAACTTTCCACTGCAATGCCTAACCGATTAAGGAAAGGGGGTCATGGGGGATCAGTTAGTGACGATCAAATGGTCTAGGCAATAGAGGTTGATCACCCCTCCAAAAGCCTATCCTATTCACTATGTGCTCTAATCAATTAAGTGTGTCAATAACTCAATCAATTTTATCACAAATAAATCCTACAACATATTGTAATCAACAAGTGTGTCAATACTCATTTAATCACATAAGTGCAAGATCTAATTAAAAAGTAAATAAAACTTCAATCATGCAAACATAATATGTAAAGCCTTAATAAATACTCATGTCCAAAAAGTCTCTCAAATCATCCCCTAAAATGGGGGTTTTAATTACACATAAATACAAACAAGAGAAGGAAGTAAAATGGAGAGAAATCACCATTGGGTA
Organism: Acer campestre; assembly: GCA_954870605.1. Lineage (NCBI taxonomy): Eukaryota > Viridiplantae > Streptophyta > Magnoliopsida > Sapindales > Sapindaceae > Acer > Acer campestre. Next base: position 11,773,673 of record OX940806.1, on the reverse strand, counting down.
TCTCTTGTAAGCTTGATCCTTCCTTGAGCTCCCTTGCTTGAATCTTGTGCAAAAAGTGGGTGTTGAGGATGTGTCTAGATAGGTGGAGTCATATGGAGAGTGACAAAGGAAATGGGTGGAGAAGATGGAAAGAGAGGAATGATTTAGGTGGAGTAATCTAGATATTGAGTTTTAGGGAGAAGAGAAATGGAAGGATTAGGAATGGTAGAAAGGAGGTTTCTTGGCTTTCAAGAGATGTTAAGAGTTACCAAGAGTTAGCATAAAATGGTGTATTTATATGTTAGAAAAGCTAAGGTATGAAATGGGCATGAAAGGACAAGAATACCCCTTAAAAATGGCTTGAAAAACTTCCATTCGTTGCTTCTAGAAAGTGAAGTTCGCCACGGGGTCGCTCTAGGGTCGCCATGGCGACAAGGAATGCGTAGCAGTTACTAAAATGGGCATAACTTTTTGTAAAAGACTCGGAATCATAATCTGTAAAAACCGCTGGAAAGTAGACTTCCGGGGCTTTCCGAATATATGTAAATAGAAATATAGTTTGATCGGAGGAGAGAGATATGCATCTTTGAAGATGAATGATCTGCACACACTTTTTACAATTTCAGCCTCTTTTGCCACAAATATTACTCCAATGCCTCTGAACTTTATAAAAACCTAAAAACACTTAATTCACACCATTAAATCATGGGATATTTCCAAGAATCAAGCAAAAAGAGAAGGAAGTGAGAGCCAAAATCATACCAATTTTGGTTCGATTAAGCCCATGCATTCAAGGGTTAGCAATGACATGACATCCCGCATGCAAGGATTTTCAAACAAATTCTAATTTAGATCAGATTCAATACTCCTAGTACTCTCTTTCAACATCACATACTGGCAGATTGGGGGAATACTACTAGGGACAAACAACTAGATTACGTATGTACGCGATATTTTGTAAATCATTACACATGTAAACGATTCAATGAAATAAGAAATGGTCGTGTCAACCAGATTGCGCATGTACGTGATATTTTTTAAGTCATTACACATGTAAGTGATTCAATGTAATAAAGAAATGATCGTGTTGACTAGATTACGTATGTATGCTGAAAATAAATATAGCGTGTGCGTGTCTAAACAACCTAGGAGGGGGGAGGGGGGAGGGGGGTGAATGGGTTGTTAATAGATTATTACCAAATTTTTGATTAGTCAAAATTAATTACAATTAACCCATTTCAACAAACAATAAAAATCAAGTAAAAGTGCGGAATTTAAAGAACACTTGATTTTTATGTTGAAACCTTCAACAAGGAAAAACCACGGGCTGATATGTGCGCCACACACGATCCTCGAATCCACTATATGCAATGGTGTTTACAACATAGGTGTTAGGATTATGCTCAATAGCAAGAGTGTAATATTGTAATTAACAATCTTTTTCATATTAATAAAGTGATTTCTGGTTTAAACAAATCTTATAGCATTTATAGTTTAATATTATAATTGTCAAAGTAAATAATCATAAGGTCTAAAGACTATGAGAAAAGAAGAATTGTTCGTACATCTGGATATGTATGTGGTAGACACAATTCTTTAGTTAGTCTTGAATATTGTTCACAACTTAAGTTAAAGGTTGGGCACCTTTATCTTGTTAAAGTTGTAGAATTCTTTTGCTAGCATTTGAGTGGGATCAAATGAGATATGATGAGTCTAAAATCATCGGAGTGTCTTCAAGCAAAAGAATCTAGTGCACTGGGTGCATTGAACTGGATCACAATAAAATACTTTATCTATAACCGTCAGTAGATAAAAGTCATTTCATTATTAGGACAATCGGAAGTCTATCTTAATCATGAGATAAATGATGGACTTATGGTTGCAAGTGATATCATTTGAGTTATCAATGAGTACGATTATATCGCATAGTCTATCCTCGATAGTTTGGTGATATTCATTTGTTAATCAATAGAGGACTTCATTTATAGATATGGACATCGTGGCTCCATTTATCAAATGAGAGTATAATATCATCATATGGATGTTTTGAGGTAATTGGATATTAAATCTCAACGTTGAGTTTTCGATAGTGTCTATTGAAAACATGGCTTCTGGACAAGTCAAAATATCCAAGTTCAAAACGTGGTCATATGAGTAAATATGGTAACTTGGAGAGTTATAGGCGGTCTATGAACTCTTGGCGATTACTGATATTAATCACAAGGATACACTATCTCCAACATTATTGTCTAGGGTATGAATGAGGAAACATCTTCCTTTTCTGTCTTTATTTAAGAGTTCAATTTTAGCTCTTTAGTGGAATGAGTTAAAATTAATGGATCGGACCTAAGTGAATCATTTGTTGATTGTGATTAGGTTATGTCTATTGAAGCTTAAATTTAGATAGCCCGCCAAGATCCCCAATCCACACGGACTTGCATGGATCACTTGATATATTCTACCGGACCAATTTAAGGGTCCATCTAGAATTGCATTTAATATATTAAGAATATAATTTGCACATTATTTATGTAATGAGCTGCTCAATTATATTTATATATTAATGAATGACATGTGGGCTTGTTTCTTTTAGTAAGAATGAGTCTAGTTCACATGTGGGCTTTTTATTTAAAGCCCAATGGATTAAATGAAATAAGAAAATAATATATAGCCCATTTTAAGTGGGGCGGCAAAGGTGAATTAATTAACCTAATATATTATTTTGTTTCATTGTTTAATTAAATAAGAATTAATTAATTTATTAATTAATTGTTTAATCAAGAAACAAATCTTTTCTGATTAGGAAATATGATTCCTAAAGGTATACTATTGGTAGTAGTATACTTAAATTAAAAGACTTGTTTGACAAGAAAATAAATAATTAATTTTATTTATTTAATCAAATAAGAAGTCTTTTTATTTAGTAAAATAAAAGAATAAAAGATTTATGAGTTGGATTAGGGTTTGGGAGTCTTAAACTAAATAGGAATTATGGTGCAATACAAACTCCTTTTTGGCTTGAGTATTGCGGCAACCCTAGTCCCTTTTAGGTTATTTTTTTCGGCCACCCTAATAAAAAAAAAATATAGAAAGAAAATTTTGCCACATATATATGTGGACTTATAGAATTCGGCCACTTTAGGGTTTTTGGTGCTTGATTCTATTTTCTTCTTCTTCTCAATTCATAGAAAGATTATTTTTATTCTACTAAAAACATAAAAGAGATATAGATTATTCTTTGATGGTATACTATTTGCTTATTCATCAATAAGCTTGTGTATACAACATCGATCTTGGTTCACACGAGTTTCGATCATTAGATTGAGAACTCAAAAGTGACCGGAATAATCTTAGTATTCTTTTGATTGTTTTTGTGACCAACAAAGAAAAGAAAAGTTTGTTTTGTCCATTCACAAGTTTGCAATTCAAAGAAAAGGGAGACCACGCTCCTAGGTGATCCACGTTCATGCTAGGATTGAAGATCTTGCGGATTACCATCGACGCAAGTCAATCGGATCACGCGACAAAAGGTATTCTTCTTTTGTTAGATAATATATATGCTTAATTGATTAAAAGGGTTAAGGTTCATAAAAGGAAAAATTTTTAAAAGCTACTAAATCTATTTTATTTTTAGTCTCGCTTCCGCTGCGTGTACTATACGGTATTTTTCCCTACAATAGGTTGACCATGTCAAACCTTACATGGTCACTAACCTACAACTACTACCCGTAGGCCTTTTATAGCGAACGTAGACCAACCCTAGACAACCTCTATATGAAGAGAAGGTTACACTTTCAAGTGAGCACCTCATAATCTACCTGCAGAACTTTTACAGAGAAGCTAGTACAATGCTTGTGCAACTTCACCTAGAAGCCACAAGACTTTGACTCTTGAAGAGAATGAAAAGTCTAAGTGTATATCATAATGATGCACAAATGCAATGAGTGCTAGACTAAACACTATATGAAAGTATACAAACAAGGTTAAATTGCTTAAAGCGTACCTAGGAGGGGGGTGTGAATAGGTTTTTTTTGCCTATTTTCAATCCCTTGAACAAACTTACGTTTGTCCCTCAAGGTAGCTTTACATACAACATATAAACGGAACATTCATACATAGACACAATGTAAGCATTTTATCATTTAGGCATTGTCTACATATATCAATTTGTTGTATGAGGTATAATAGCACCAAAACACAATATCAAAGAATACTTTGTATATCAATATTGTTCAATGTATTACAAGAGTGAACAAATATAGTTATACACAAAGATAACAATATATGAAGAATTACAAATTAAAAATGATTTAAAGTGTATTGTTATACAAATCACACTTTACAAATACTTGTTCAAATATACAACACAAGTGAATGATATCCAACAAAATAAAACATAAACATATACAAAATAAAAGAGATAGAAAGAGAGACAATGGACACAAAGATTTTTACTTGGTAAGCCTCCAAAGAGAAAACATCCATGGGTTGAATCCACAACAACTGGCAAAACAATTGACTATATGAAAAAGGACTTATACACTCAAGGCTATCAACACGATGATATCCACCTCAAGCTATCATCTCATAATCTACCCTCGGGCTAGTGAACCACTATGCCTACTCCCTATCCAAGGTGTGTCCTACACCTCTATGAAGTAACTTCCTACCCAAGGCTCTCAAGCCTCTAGGAAGATTCCTTTGTTTAGCAACCTAGATCACAAGGATCCTAGTCAATCTTCCATAGCACAACAATCCGGAGTACCAAACTCCTTGCTAAGACTTTCGCTTGGCTATCCGGAACTCATTCCTAGCCAAGTCTTCTTGCTCAAGTTAAAGCTTCACTCACTTTAACAAAAGATTTCAACCTTTCCTCAAGGCAAATGATTTAGGTGATGCAAATGATGCAAATCACAATCAATACAATATAGAACATGTGATCAAGACAATCTATGGAACAACTAGACCTAAACATGTGAGAACACAAGTAATAAAAGTCTAGATGTAAAAACATGAATTAAACCTAGAGCATGTGAAAACACCTAACACAAAAGCTCATAGTTTCATTCATACAAATAACACTTGAATAGATCATAATCATGAAGCACATATTCAAGATGCTATAAACATACAAATAAATGCTAGAAACATAAAATGTATTCAATGAATAATCTAACCAAAGATTTAGAGCAAGGATAAAAATGATCAATCAATTAAATCCTAGATGTCTCTAAAAACACATACAAGAGCATTAATCCTATATATTATCAATCAAAGGATCAAAGCACATTTCATGGGTTATTAATTTTAAAATGATTCAATAAAGTCTCAAATAATCCTAGATGTCAATCTAATCACAACAACTCTCAATCATGTGATGAAAATCATAGAATCCAAGAAACTAGTTCACATATGTCTCTAATTAGACTTTTGATTAGGATTGATTATGAAGCTATCTTTCTCAATAGCATTCATCATACATATACATACATATAGAAGAAGAAACCCCAAGCAAATTGAAGGTTATAAAAGAAGAAATCACAAAGATATGAACACTACCTTGCAATCATGAGCTGGTTCGGTTTTATATGTAGAACCACTAGAAAAATCAATCAAACAGCTGCAAGACCACTTGAAAAAGGTAGAGAACTCAAATACGAACAATCTCCAACTTCAATCAACCAAATCCAATTTCGTATGAGAATGTTATGGTTTTTGGAAGGTGAGAAAAGTTGAGAGAAAAATTTTAGTCTAAGGATTTCTAATTTTTCTTCATTTAATGAATGAGAGGGAATGAAGGAAATTTAAAAGGAATAAAGAGAGGGAAAAGGAGGGCCAATGGGCATGTGCCACATCAACTACCAATGTGGGGCGCATGTGGCACATGTGGGCAGAGAGGTGACCTGGCCGTGTGGCACACATGGCCCACACATGGACTCCAAAGGTTGGTCGTTGCCAATCTTGCTCCTCTCGCGCTCCACTAACGTTCTTAAGCCATATCCGAGCCTTCGAACTCTGATTTTGGATCCGTCTTCAGATTACAAATTGTGAGTCCCTCATGCACACGAGGACTATGAAACTTTGATAAGAGGTTGAGAATTTATCTCAGAAAATGACAACGAACACAACTGAACGAATGAGAACGAAAAGTAGCGTAACTACATCATTTGGACTCGAAACCTAATGAATGAGTAACTGAAATGACTGGGACTCGATAAGGAATCATAAGAGATCATGTTCACATCCAAAAATGATAAAATGAAAACAAATAAACACAATATCACACATGTATGCCATTTCCTAGACATAGTCTTAGAACATGCAATTCTACAATGTATGAGTATATAAAAACATGTGAATGCGTTATATAAAAGGTATAGAATGATGTAGGGACACATATGAATATTTGTGTATGTGTGCCTATGCCTTGAAGAAGAATGAGATCAAATTACCGTTGATATGCAATATAGCACATTCCTCTTCAAAGACACCTTCTTGCATGATCTTGTGGCGTCTTTCTTTGAAGCTTCGAATCATCAACCTAAGACCACTAATCATATACAAGAAAAACATCATTTTGATAAGGAATATATGCCAAGACAAACCAAAAACCTAACAACCTCCTCCTTTGGCAAATTCCATATCAAAACCCCTATACATATACTAAAACAATTACAAAGAAAATTTGGTCACAATGAGTACAATGATTTACACGTATTAGACAAAATTTCCAACAACAAGTCTTGAACTTCATCTTGGTCTTCTCTTGATATCACCTAAAAATAACTTGAAGGCACAAAAATATCCAAAAGCCAACACATATGGCAATATACATTTATTGGCAAGAAAATAAAACATTTAAAGTTCAAATGGATCATGTGTGCTCCCCCTAAATACATGCTATCCACCAAAAATATACTAACCAATACCAATCAAAAATATTACATGCCATAGAGTTCAAACTTGATAGCAAAATACACCAAAACATAAAAAATTGAGAACTAAGAAAGCTAGAACTAACATGTAAAACATGTATCTCCCCATATATCTCCCTATAATTCTCTCCCTTTTTGACTTGATATGAAGCCAAAAAGAAAGAATAAGAAAATATACCTCGAAGCCATTCCAGCCACTTGTGCCACCAAGGAAAATTGAGCAATTGGTTGATCTCACATAATGCTTTGAAGTAGATACATTCCTTTTCAATTCTTTGATCTTCTCATCTTAAAGCTCTACTCTAGCATTTAGCTCTTCAATCTTCCTACGTGACTCCTCAAGTTGCCTCCTTGACTCTTCAACCTCTTTCTTCGAATGCAAAGCCCAAGTAGAAAGAATAGGTGCACTAGATACATGGCTTGAATCATATGATTCATCAAAAAGCCTAAATGTAACACATTAGACTCTCCCTTTCTCTTGTATGACATGCTTGCCACACGTTTATCACATAACTTGTCCAAGGGAAGTAAAAGCACATCATTGTCTTGATTCTTCAACCTTATGGCTAAAAAAAAAAAAGAGAAATGAAACCTGGAAAAGCCTATTTCTTGTCCAACCGAGTTGAACAAGCCGCAATCTCTATATGTTCAATAAGCACTTTTCCAAGGTTAATGGGTTTGCGAGTCACTAAAGCACACACGATCTTGATCTTTTCTTTATTAAGTTCGGTAGCATTAGTAGAGACAACGAGATTTGCACAAACAAACAAGTGTCAAAACGCACTAATCTTGGTCAACTCACTTTGCCTAATAAAAGAACGTTTACCCCACTCAAAGTTAACATCATCACAAAGACTCTTACCCATCAAATCAAGGTTTTCCACGAAATCAACATCTAGGAAATGCGACTCAATCTCATTAGGTAATTTTAGAAACTCATTCAATTTCCAAGAATTAACTCTAAAGACAACTCATTTCATATTCATAACGGCATCTTCAATAGTGGTACTATCCTTGTATTCATAATAGAATTCCTTAACCATTGTCTCATTCACAACTCCTATTGAGTCAATCCAAGAATTCCACTCTCTTTCACAAATGGCTTTATGAACATAAGAATCAATACAAGAATCCAAATCTATACCTTTCTCTTGAATAACCTTTTTGCACCCAAAGATCCCCAAACTCTTCAACTTGTTAGCTTTGGTAACTTTGGAAGAAGATGTAGGCTTAGACTTGTCAACGAAAATAGAAGAATTGCTACCAACAACTTTCTTAGCTTTTCTCATAACCTTGTATCACAAAAACACAAAAACACTAAAAAAAATATGAGTGGAAACATCAAAGCAAGTTAGTGACCAATAAACATATACAAAGGTAAAAACATTATTTTTGAACAAATCAATATGCACATAAAAAATAAGCATAGCATGTTAAGATTTATCAAAAACAAGAATAATGCCAACAAACAACAATCTTGAAGAATCACGTGAACAAATCACAAAAGAGAACAAAAACATAGCATATTATGCTCCTCCTTGATAAATGCCCTATCTAAAATCTAGATAGACAATTGTTCACAAGAATTGCCACACATTCATATCTCAAGCAATTTTCAAAGTTTTTCAAATAAGCTCCATATAGCAAAGAGAGTTACATCTAGATTTTCAATCACTCTCATATATCTTCAAAAATTGCTAGAGTATCAAAATACCAAATAAGCAAATGTGAGTGTGTGAAGATTTTGCATCAAGAATATGAAATGAAGAAGTTTAGTAATCAAACATGCAAAAAATTTTAACAACTATCCATCCTTAAACTTTCCATAAAAAGGTCCAACCAATTTTCATCCGAATTTTGCTTTTAAAGAGAATAGTTTTAAACATGTGAGCATTATGTGTGCATGTGGCTCATTTACTCGTTTCTATTTGTCAACCTGAGCTCATTTGATTATTCAACTATACCCCATATAGCCTTTTTGTTTTGTTTTAGGCTTGAATCAAAGTATTTTTTTTATTGATTCTTTACAACACTACTTTGATTTTTCTAACGTAAACATATACACCTCTTGGTGGCTATCACTCATCATAAAAGCGTAGCCCTTTTCAACATTGAGTGGCTTCATAACCAATGTGTGTAGCCCTTTCCAAGAGGGTTCTCGTTGAGTACTATATTGTCGAAGCAAAAGGATACAAACCAAAGGTCATTTTTAAATGTACTAATTTTAAAACATCAAGAGTATCGAAAACTCACATCTATCAAACTCAACGACATAACAAAACATATAAGAGAAGCAAAGTGCATTTTTTAAACCAAATTTTAAGGCTTAAAAGCACATAATCAAAAAGCTAGTAAAGAGACTTACTTAAGATCTCTTCTTCTCAAGAGAGTAGCTTTTAAAGAATATGAAGCATATTTTTCAAAACTTGTCACTCAACAATCATATAAACAATAACACACATCATGATTAAGATCAATGTGAACAATTATCACCAAAAGATCTTGGACTAGCAAATGTCAACGAGGACCATATAAACACTATATTAGTTCTCAAGTATGACATGCTTCATGAAGTGATAAAACAATGAGTTGAGAGATGAAATATAGATAAGCAAGGAATGTGATTTAAAAATACCTTCGCAAGCTATTTTCATCAAATAAAAGGCCTTCACCCTTTTTATGAGTCCTCTTGGCTTGTATGTCCTCATGACTACAAGTTATAGGTGTGTCGATCCCAAGAGACTAAAGGCTAAGCATTTCAACTCAAACAAACAAAAATGACTTTCTCTAAAAGCCTTAACAAAATTGTCACCATATAGATATTATTAGGTTTTTAGTTTGTCTTGGCATATATTCCATATCAAAACGATGTTTTTCTTGTATTTGATTAATGGTCATAGGTTGATAATTTGAAGCTTCAAAGAAAGATGTTGCCAAAAGATCAATCAAGAAGGAGCCTTTGAAGAGGAATGGACTACATTGCACAGTTAAGGTAATATAGACCTCATTCTTCTTCAAGGCAATAGGCACATACACACAAATCATTTATATGTCTCCCTGCATCATTGTGCAACATTTATATAGCACATTCACATGTTTTTACATGCTCATGCATTGAACTCAAATTCTCATACATTGTAGAATTGCATGTTCTAAGACTATGTCTAGGAAAAGGCATACATGTGTGACATTGTGCGTATATGTTTACATTTTATTGTTTTTGGACTTGATCATGATCTCTTATGATTCCTTATTGAGTCCCAATTATTTCAGTTACTCATACATTTGATTTCAAGTCCAAACGATGTAGTTACACTATTTTTCGTTCTCATTCGTTGAGTTGTGTTCGTCTTCATTTTTCGAGATGAATTCTCAACCGTTTGTCAAAGTTTCATAGTCATCGATGTGCGTGAGGGAGTCATGATTTGTAATCTAAAGATGGATTCAAAATCAGAGTTCGACGAATACGGCCGAAGAATGCGAGCAGAGCGCGGGAGGAGAAACCGAGGCCAAATGGCTAAGCTAGCTGTCCATGTGTGAGCCACTTGTGACACACGGGCTGGATAGCTCTCTGCCCACGTGTGCCACACATGGTCCACACTTGTTAGAAATTGAATGTAAGAGGAGACTACCGCTATTGAAGATGCCGTTATGAATATGAGAGGAGCTATCTTTACAGATATTTCTTGGAAATTGAATGAGTTTCTAAAGTTGCCCGATGAGATTGAATCAAATTTCCTAGATGTTGAAGTTGTGGAAAATCTTGATTTGATGGACAAGACTCTTTGGGATGACATTAATTTTGAGTAGGGTAAGCATGCCTTTATTAGGCAAAGTGAGTTGACCAAGATTATTGCATTTTGACACTTGTTTGTTTGAGCTAATCTAGTTGTCTATACTAATGCAACCGAACTTAATAGAGAAAAGACTAAGATCGTGTATGCTTTAGTGACTCGTAAACCCATTAACCTTGGACAAGTGCTTATTGAGCATATTGAAAATGCGGCATGTTCAACTTGATTGGAGAAGAAATTGGATTTTCTGGGTTTCATTTCTCATTATTGTTTATCTATGGGGTTGAAGAATCAAGAAAATAATGTGCTTTTACCTCCCTTGGACAAATTAAGTGAAAAACGTGTGGCAAACATGTCATACAAGGGTAAGGGAGAGTCTAGTGATACATTTAGGCTATTTGATGAATCATATGATTCAAGCCATGTATCTAGTGCACCTATTCTTCCTACTTGGGCTTTGCATTTGAAGAAAGAGGTTAAAGAGCTGAGGATACAAATTAAGGAGTCACATTGGAGGATTGAAGAACTAAATGCTAGAATAGAGCTTCAAGATGAGAAGATCAAGGAATTGGAAAGAAATGCTTCTACTTCAAAGCATTATGCAAGATCAACCAATCGCTCAATTTTCCATGGTGGAAAAAGAGGCTAGAATGGCTTTGAGGTATATTTTCTTATTTCTTCTTCTTTGGCTTCATATCATGTCAAAAAGGGGGAGAATTATAAGGAGATATATGTTAGTTCTAGCTTTCTTAGTTCTCAATTTTTTAAGTTTTAATGTATTTTGTATAAGTTTAGAACTATATGGATTGTAATATTTTTGATTAATATTGGCTAGAATATTTTGATTGATAGCATGTATTTAGGGGGAGCATACATGATCTCAATGTGGACTTTAAATGTTTTATTTTCTAGCTAATAAATGCATATTGCCATATGTGTTGTCTTTTGGATATCTTTGTGCCTTCAAGTTATTTTTAGGTGATATCAAGAGAAGACCAAGATGAAGTTCAAGACTTGTTATTGGAAATTTTGTCTAATGTGTGTAAATCATTGTACTCATTGTGACTAAATTTTCTTTGTAATTGTTTTAGTATTTGTATAGGGGTTTTGACATGGAATTTGCCAAAGGGGGAGATTGTTAGGTTTCTAGTTTGTCTTGGCATATATTCCATATCAAAACGATTTTTTTTTTTTTTTTTTGTATTTGATTAATGGTCATAGGTTCATGATTTGAAGCTTCAAAGAAAGATGTGGCTAAAAAATCAAGCAAAAAGGAGCCTTTGAAGAGGAATGGACTACATTACACAATTAAGGTAATTTAGACCTCATTCTTCTTCAAGGCAATAGGCACACACACACACAAATCATTTATATGTGTCCCTGTATCATTGTGCAACATTTATATAGCACATTCACATGTTTTTACATGCTCATGCATTGAACTCAAATTCTCATACATTGTAGAATTGCATGTTCTAAGACTATGTATAGGAAACGGCATACATGTGTGACATTGTGCATATATGTTTACGTTTTATTGTTTTTGGACTTGATCATGATCTCTTATGATTCCTTATTGAGTCCTAGACATTTCGATTACTCATACATTTGATTTCGAGTCCAAACGATATATCTATGCTATTTTTCGTTCTCATTCGTTGAGTTGTGTTCGTCTTCGTTTTCCGAGATGAATTCTCAACCTTTTGTCAAAGTTTCATAGTCATCATTGTGTGTGAGGGAGTCATGATTCACAATCCAAAGACAGATTTGAAATCGGAGTTTAGAGGCCTGGACACGGCCGAAGAATGCAAGCAAAGCGCGGGAGGAGCAAGCGTGGCCAAATGGCCAAGCTGGCTGTCCACGTGTGAGCCACGTGTGTGACAAACGGGCTGGACAGCCCTCTACCCACGTGTGCCGCATGTGGTCCACACATGGGGCTGACATGGCAGGCTGTGGTTGGTTGGTTCCTTCCCTCTCTCTCTTCCTTTTAAATATTTCTCATTCTCTCCCATTCATTCTAACAAGAAGAAAAGATAGAAATCTTACCAAAAATATTCTCTACAATTTTTCTCACCTTCCAAACACCATAACTTTCTCATACGAAGTTAGATTTGGTTGATTCAAATTGGAGAGTGTTTGTAATTGAGTCCTCTACCTTTTCCAAGTGGTCTTGCAGCTATTTGATCGATGTTTATAGTGGTTTCACTGTCAAAAACGAACCAGCTCGTGGTTGCAAGGTAGAGTTCATATCCTTCAGATTTCTTCTTTTATAACCTTCAATTTGCTTGGGGTTTCTTCTTCTATATGTATGTATATGTTTGGTGAATGCTATTGAGAAAGATAGCTTCATAATTAATCTTAATCAAAAGTCTAATTAGAGACATATGTGAACTAGAATTTTTGATTCTATGATTTTCACAAGTTTAAGAGTTATATTGTGATTAGATTGACATCTAGGATTATTTGAGACTTGATTGAATCATTTTATAATTGATAATCCTTAAAATGTTTTTTTGATCATTTGATTGATGAAATCTAGGATTAAAGCTCTTGTATGTGTTTTTAGAGACATCTAGGATTTAATTGATTTATCAATATATCCATGCTCTATATCTTTGGCTTGAATACTCATTGAATACATTCTATGTTTCTAGCATTTATTTGTATGTTTATAGCATCTTGAATTTGTGCTTCATGATTATGATATATTCAAGTGTTATTTGTGTGAATGGAACTATGAGCTTTTGTGTTAGGTGTTTTCACATGCTCTAGGTTTAATTCATGTTTTTGCATCTAGACTTTTAATCTTGTGTTCTCACATGTTTAAGTCTAGTTGTTCCATAGAATGTATTGATCACATGTTCTATGTTGTGTTGATTGTGATTTGCATCATTTGCATCACTTAGATCATTTTCCTTGAGGAAAGGTTGAAGTCTCTTTCAAAATGAGTGAAGTTTTGTATTGAGCAAGAAGACTTGGCTAGGAATGAGTTCCGGATAGCCAAGCAAAAGTCTTAGCAAGGAGTTGCTCACTCCGGATAGTTAAGCTAGGGTAGGTTAACTAGGATCCTAGTGATCTAGATTGCTAAGCAAGGGAATCTTCCTAGAGGCTTGAGAGCCTTGGATAGGAAGTTGCTTCCTAGAGGTGTCAGACACACCTTGGATAGGGAGTAGGCTTAGTGATTCACTAACCTGAGGGTAGACTAGGATTTGATAGCTTCAGGTGGATATCATAGAGTTGGTAGCCTTGAGTGTGTATGTCCTTTTCATATAGTGAATTTGCTTTGCCGGTGGTTGTGGATTCAACCCATGGATGTTTCCTCTTCGGAGGTTTACCACGTAAAAATCTTGTGTCCATTGTCTCTTTCTTTATCTCTTTTATTTTGTATTTGTGTATATGTTAATTTGTTGAACATCATTCACTTGTGGTGTATATTTGAACAAGTACTTGTAAAGATTGATTTGTAGAACAATCCTCTTTAGATCAATTTTGTATTTGTAAACTTTCATATTGTGTTATCTTTGTGTATAAATATATTTGTTCACTCTTGTAATACATTGAACAATATTGATATACAAAGTATTCTTTGATACTGTAATTTAGTGATAATATACCTAATACAACAACTTGTTATATGTAGACATTGCCTAAATGATGATATGCATATCGTGTCTATGTATGAATGTTCCGTTTATATGTTGTATGTAAAGCTACATTGAGGGACAAATGTAAGTTTGTTCAAGGGATTGAAAATAGGCGAAAAACCTATTCAACACCCCCCCCCCCCCCCATCTCTAGGTACGCTTTTAGCAATTTAACATTGTTTGTATACCTTCAGATATCATAAAAACAACTTCTCAAAAAGTTAATCAATAGATTTTGACTATCATAACAATGAATGTGAGATAGCTAAGTTCATGTCAAGTTGAATAGATACAAAGCAAATAAGCTAAGCTTCTTAACAATAAGACACTAACCTTAAAGCTAACTCAACATGTGCAACTTACACTATTGGTAAAAGCACTCACCCTGACAAACTTTGTCTTGGGTGAACTTACACAAACATCATCAAGAGCCTTATTGACAACAATGTTGAATCTAGAGTAATGTTCTTCCACAACTTGATTCACCAGAATATCATTGATACTCTTCTTTTCAACATTGCTAGTAACACATGCTTTGTCAATTTTAGCAAGGTTTCTATTCTTCACATTCCGGACATTCTTAACATGCTTTGTGACATTAACATGCTTTCCATATTCAAAAGCTTTAGCATGCTTAAAATGAAGTTTAATCTCTCTATCCCTAGATGCATTTTCCATGTTGCAATATTCAATAAATTTATAGCATTTGGGCTTAATATGGCCTACGGTATAGCAAAAATGACATATAGGAACAAAAGAAGAGATTTTACCTTCCGGGATGGGAGAAGCACAAATGGGAGTTTCAAGGGGTACCTTGTTCTTCAATTTGTTCTTGATCTTGGAACGTTCCTTCTTAGGAGTTTTCTTGTCAATTATGACCTCGCTTGTAGGAAGAGATGCTTCTATGAGCTTCTTCTCAACTACCGCTTCGCTTGAGCATCCAAGAGTCAAACTAGAGATGATCCTATCCCTTTCAAGAACACACTCTTCAATTTCTATAAGCTTCTTGGTAAGAACATTCTTTTCACCTAAAAGTCTCCGAGCTGTTGAAACAAACTCAACCACTTGTATCTTGATCAAATCATTCTTCTCATCACTATCTTCAAGACACTTCATCTTAGCCAAAAGATCAATATAGGTAGGATTCTCACTTAAGCACACTTGATGATTTGTATCAACCTCCTTGTCCAACGAATCTTGACTAATATCATCTAGAGTAGAGTAAGAGGCCATGAAGCCAACAAAGTTGCTCACTAGCTCTTCTTCACTAGAAGACTCATTACTTGAGCTCTCCTCATCATTAAAGTGATCATCTTCACTCCATGAGGCCGCCAAAGCATTTCCCTTCTTGTCCTTCTTAGAATCACCATTTGGACAATCCAATGCATAATGTCCTAATTTCTTACACTTGAAGCATTGAACCTTTCTATTGCTCTTAACTTGACCACTCCTCTCATGAGGTGGAGTAGAGGATTTCTTGACTTCCTTGTCTCTTGAGTACTTGTCACTTGGCTTGGCTCCTTTCCTCAAAAACTTCCTAAACTTTCTAACCAATAATTCCATCTTCTCGTCATCGTCACTACTACTAGCTTCTTTGACAACCTTGAGAGCTCAACCCTTGTTCTTAGCCTTTGGTTTCATGCACGCCTCAAAGGTTTGAAGAGATCCTAATAGTTCATCTAAGCTCGTCACATCAACGTCTTTGCTTTCTTTAACGGCAGTAACCTTGGCTTTGAACCTCTTTGGCAAAGATCTTAGAATCTTCCAATTTAGCCTCTCACCAGAGATAGGAGTACCAAGAACTTGACACTTGTTGGCGATGTCTATTAGCTTATCTTGGAAGTCAACAAACTTGTCTTCCTCACTCATTTGCAAAACCTCAAATTGTGAAGTGAGCAATTGAAGACGAGACTTCTTCACCGCTTTAGTCCCCTCATTAGTGACCCGGAGAGCATCCCACGCCTCCTTTGCGGTTTCTACGTTTTGGATGTAGCTAAATTGTCTACTATCCACACCTCTGAAAATAGCATTAACTGCCCAATGATGCCATTTTGCTAACTTGAATTCATTGGTAGTCCACTCACTCCTAAGCTTGGAAATGGCCACTCCATTCTCAATCTTGTTGGGAGCAAGATAACCTTCTTCCACGATCATCCAAGCTCTCTTATCAATAGAGCAAATGTAAGCATTCATCCTCAATATCCAAAACCCATAGTTGTGGCCCTTGAAAAGAAAAGGCCTAGAATTCAAAGCCCCTTCGGTCATCACATCATCTTGGAAAACCATACTTCAAAAACCTAAGCAATTCACTAGTAAGTATAGCCTGGATCTCATCATGTGCCGTCCAACGACCCGCTTTGATAATAATTGAAAGTATACAAACAATGTTAAATTTCTTAAAGCGTACCTAGAGTGGTGAATAGGTTTTTCGCCTATTTTCAATCCCTTGAAAAAACTTACGTTTGTCCCTCAAGGTAGCTTTACGAACAACATATAAACGGAACATTCATACATAGACTACATAAGCATTTTATCATTTAGGCATTGTCTACATATATCAATTTGTTATATGAGGTATAATAGCACTAAAACACAAACTCAAAGAATACATTTTATATCAATATTGTTCAATGTATTACAAGAGTGAACAAATATAGTTATACACAAAGATAACAATATATGAAGAATTACAAATACAACAATGATTTAAAGTGGATTGTTTTACAAATTATACTTTACAAATACTTGTTCAAATATACAACACAAGTGAATGATATCCAAAAAAATAAAACATACACATGTACAAAATAAAATAGAGAGAGAGAGAGAGACAATAACACAAAAAAATTTACGTGGTAAACCTTCAAAGAGGAAATATCCACGAGTTGAATCCACAACCATCGGTAAAGCAATCCATTATATGAAAAAAGACTTACACACTCAAGGCTAACAACACGATGATATCCACCTCAAGCTATCTGAAAGTATACAAACAGGGTTAAATTTCTTAAAGCGTACCTAGAGGGGGGAGGGGGGGTGCGGGGTTGAATAGGTTTTTCCTCTATTTTCAATTCCTTGAACAAACTTACGTTTGTCCCTCAAGGTAGTTTTACATACAACATATAAATAGAACATTCATATATAGACAATATAATAATTTTATCATTTATTCATTGCCTACATATTTCAATTTGTTGTATGAGGTATAATAGCACTAAAACACAATATCAAAGAATATTTTGTATATCAATATTGTTCAATATATTACAAGAGTGAACAAATATAGTTATACACAAAGATAACAATATATGAAGAATTACAAATACAAAAATGATTTAAAGTGGACTATTCTACAAATCACACTTTAAAAATACTTGTTCAAATATACAACACAAATGAATGATATCCAACAGAATAAAACATACACATATACAAAATAAAAGAGATAGAGAAAAAGACAATGGACACAAAGAGTTTTATGTGGTAAACCTCCGAAGAGGAAACATTCACGGGTTGAATCTACAACCACCGGCAAAGCAATCCATTATAAGAAAAATGACTTACACACTCAAGGCTATCAACACGATGATATCCACCTCAAGCTATCAAATTCTAATCTACCCTTGGGCTAGAGAACCACTAAGCCTACTCCCTATCCAAGGTGTATCCTACACCTCTAGGAAGCAATTTTCTATCCAAGGCTCTCAAGTCTCTAGGAAGATTCCCTTGCTTAGCAATCTAGATCACAAAGATCCTAGTCAAGCTCCCCTAGCTCAATTATCCGGAGTACCAAACTCCTTGCTAAGACTTACGCTTGGCTTTCCTGAACTCATTCCCAGCCAAGTCTTCTTGCTCAAGTTAAAGCTTCACTCACTTTAACAAAAGACTTCAACCTTTCCTCAAGGCAAATGATCTAGGTGATGCAAATGATGCAAATCACAATCATTACAACATAAAACATGTGATTAAGAAATTCTACGGAACAACTAGACCTAAACATGTGAGAACACAAGAAATAAAAGTATAGATGCAAAAACATGAATTAAACCTAGAGCATGTGAAAACACCTAACACAAAAGCTCATAGTTTCATTCACACAAATAACACTTGAAAAAATCATAATCATGAAGCACATATTCAAGATGCTATAAACATACACATAAATGCTAGAAACATAAAATGTATTCAATGAATATTCTAGCCAAAGATTTAGAGCAAGGATAAAAATGATCAATCAATTAAATCCTAGATGTCTCTAAAAACACATACAAGAGCATTAATCCTATATATTATCAATCAAAGGATCAAAGCACATTTCATGGGTTATTAATTTTAAAATGATTCAATAAAGTCTCAAATAATCCTAGATGTCAATCTAATCACAACAACTCTCAATCATGTGATGAAAATCATAGAATCCAAGAAACTAGTTCACATATGTCTCTAATTAGACTTTTGATTAGGATTGATTATGAAGCTATCTTTCTTAATAGCATTCATCATACATATACATACATATAGAGGAAGAAACCCCAAGCAAATTGAAGGTTATAAAATAAGAAATCACAGAGATATGAACACTACCTTGCAATCACTAGCTGGTTAGGTTTTCTGTGTAGAACCACTAGAAAAATCGGTCAAACAACTGCAAGACCACTTAGAAAAGGTAGAGAACTCGAATATGAACAATCTTCAACTTGAATAACCAAATCTAACTTCATATGAGAAAGTTATGGTGTTTGGAATGTGAGAAAAGTTGAGAGAAAAATTTTGGTCTAAGGATCTCCAATTTTTCTTCTTAGAATGAATGAGAGGGAATGGAGGGAATTTAAAAGGAAAAGAGAGAGGGAAGAAGAGGGCCAACCAACTGATGACACATCAACACAACGTGTGTATCATGTGTGGCACACGTGGGTAGAGAGGTGCCCTGGCCATGTGGCACACGTGGCTCACACGTGGATTCCAAGCTTGGTCATTTGGCCACGCTTGCTCCTCTCGCGCTCCGCTAGCGTTCTTTGGCCATATTCGGTACTCCGAACTCCGATTTTGAACCTGTCTACGGATTATCAATCGTGACTTCCTTAGGCACAATGATGACTACAAAACTTTGACAAAAGGTTGATAATTCATCTAAGAAAATGACGATGAACACAACTCAACGAATGTGAATGAAAAGTAGCGTAGCTACATCGTTTAGATTCGAAACCTAATGAATGAGTAACCGAAATGACCGGACTTAATAAGGCATCATAAGAGATCGTGTTCAAGTCCAAAAACAATACAACATAAATAAATAAACACAATGTCACACATGTATGTCGTTTCCTAGATATAGTCTTATAACATGCAATTCTACAATGTATGAGAATTTGAGTTCAATTTAAAAGCATATAAAAACACATGAATGTTTTATATAAATGTTGCACAATGATGCATTGACACATATAAATGATTTGTGTGTGTGTGCCTATGCCTTGAAGAAGAACGAGGTCAAATTACCTTTGATATGCAATGTAGCACATTCCTCTTCGAATACACCTTCTTGCATGATTTTATGGCCACATCTTTCTTTGAAGTTTCGAATCATCAACCTAAGACCACATATCAAATACAAGAAAAACATCACTTTGACATGGAATATATGCCAAGACAAACCAAAAACCTAATAATCTCCCCCTTTGGCAAATTCCATGTTAAAACCCCTATACATATACTAAACTAATTACAAAGAAAATTTAGTCACAATGAGTACAATGATTTACACATTATAAACAAAATTTCAAACTACAAGTCTTGAACTTCATCATGGTTTTCTCTTGATATCACCTAAAAATAACTTGAAGGCACAAAAATATCCAAGAGACAACACATATGGCAATATACATTGGCAAAAAAAATAAAACATTTAAAGTTCAAATGAATCATGTATTCTCCCCCTAAATACATGCTATCCACCAAAATATTCTAGCCCATATCAATCAAAAATATTACATGCCATAGAATTCAAATTTGATACCAAAATACACCAAAACATAAAAAATTAAGAACTAAGAAAGCTAGAACTAACACGTATAACATGTAACTCCCCATATATCTCCCCATAATTCTCCCCCTTTTTGACTTGATATGAAGCCAAAAAGAAAGAATAAGAAAATATACCTAGAATGCATTCTAGCCACTTGTGCCATCAAGGAAAATTGAGCGATTGGTTGATCTCACATAATGCTTTGAAGTAGATTCATTCTTTTCCAATTCCTTGATCTTCTCATCTTGAAGTTCTACTCTAGCATTTAGCTCTTCAATCTTCCTATGTGACTTCTCAATTTGCCTCCTGACTCTTCAACCTCTTTCTTCAAATGCAAAGCCCAAGTAGGAAGAATAGGTGCACTAGATACATTGCTTGAATCATATGATTAATCAAAAAGCCTAAATGTATCATTAGACTCTCCCTTTCCCTTGTATGACATGCTTGCCAAACTTTATCACTTAACTTGTCCAAGGGAGGTTAAAGCACATCATTGTGTGGATTCTTCAACCCTATGGCTAAACAATAATGAGAAATGAAACCTGGAAATGCCAATTTCTTGTCCAACCAAGTTGAACAAGTTGCAATCTCTATATGATCAATAAGCACTTTTCCATGGTTAATGGGTTTGCGAGTCACTAAATCATACACGATCTTAATCTTTTCTCTATTAAGTTCGGTAGCATTAGTAGAGACAACAAGATTTGCACAAACAAACAAGTGCCAAAAAGCACTAATCTTGGTCAACTCACTTTGCCTAATAAAGGCACGTTTACCCCACTCAAAGTTAACATCATCACAAAGACTCTTACACATCAAATCAAGGTTTTCCACGACATCAACATCTAGGAAATCCAATTCAATCTCATTGGGCAATTTTAGAAACTCATTCAATTTTCAAGAATTAACTCTAAAGACAACTCCTTTCATATTCATAATGGCATCTTCAATAGTGGTATTCTCCTTGTACTCATAATAGAATTCCCTAACCAGTTTCTCATTCGCAACTCTTATTGAGTCAATCCAAAAATTCCACTTTCTTTCACAAATGGCCTTATGAACATAAGAATCAATACAAGAATCCAAATCTATACCTTTCTCTTGAATAATCTTTTTGCACCCAAAGATTCCCAAACTCTTCAACTTGTTAGCTTTGGTAACTTTGGAAGAAGATTGATCGAACCAAAATTGGTATGATTTTGGCCCTCACTTCCTTCTCTTTTTGCTTGATTCTTGGGCAATATCCCATGATTTAATGGTGTGAATTAAGTGTTTTCAGGTATTTATAAAGTTCAGAGGCATTGGAGTAATATTGGTGGCAAAACGGGCTGAAATTGTAAAAAGTGTGTGCAGATCATTCATCTTCAAATAGGCATATCTCTCTCTTCAGATCGAACCACATTTCGGATTATATATATTCGGAAAGCCCCAGAAGTCTACTTTCTAGCGGTTTTTATGGATTGCGATTCTGAGTTTTCTACAGAAAGTTATGCTCATTTTCATAGCTGCTACGCACTCCCTGTCGCCATGGCGACCCTATGGCGCGCCATGGCGACCTCCACTTTCTAGAAGCAGCAAAATGGACGTTTTTCAAGCCATTTTTGAGGGGTATTCTTGTCCTTTCATGCCCATTTCATATCCTAGCTTTTCTAACATATAAATACACCATTTTATGCTAACTCTTGACAACTCTTGTTCATCAAGAAACCTCCTTTCTCCACCATTCCTAATCCCTCCATTCTCCTCTCCAATAAACACCTAGATTACTCCACATAAATCATTCCTCTCTTTCCATCTTCTCCACCCATTTCCTTTGTCGCTTTCCATTTGACTCCACCTATCTAGACACCTCCTCAACACCTAATCTTTGCACAAGACTCAAGCAAGGAAGCTCAAGGAAGGATCAAGCTTACAAGAGAGACCCAAGGGTGATTTCTCTCCATTTTACTTCCTTTCTTTGTTTGTGATTATGTGTAATTAAACCCCCTTTCTTGGGGGATGATTTGAGACACTTTTGGACTATGAGTATTTATTAAGGCTTTGAATATTATGTTTATTCAATTATAGTTTTATTCACTTTTTAATTAGATCTTGCACTTATGTGATTATATGAGTATTGACACACTTATTGATTACAATATGTTGTAGGATAATTTGTGATAAAATTGATTAAGTTATTGACACACTTGATTGATTATAGCATATAGTGAATAGGATAGGCTTTTGGAAGGTAGGCCTACCACAATTGCCTAGGCCATTTGATCGTCACTAACCGATCCCGCCGTGACCCCCTCTCCTTAATCGGTTAGGCATTGCGGTGGGAAGTTGTTTAGAGTTCGTAATGACGGTCTAAACAACACTTTTGAATGAGATCGGTCCTTAATTGTGTGAATAGTGCATTAATGAAGCCATTGATGAATTGCTCAAAGTCCATTAGCTACTCTATCATTTCCCTAGACTTCTAATTAATTGTTTAATCCATTTTCTTATCTAGGTTGTTGTTATTGGATTCCTATCTATTCTTATTCTCTTTACATTTTATTGCTTTTATTTTCCATGTATGTTTGATGGTTTCTTAAACCATACACCATTCAAACTACCATGATTTACTTTATTTTGCATTTTAGGAATTGTTAATTAATTCAACTAATTACTCTAATTCCCTGTGGAACGAATCCTACTTGTCACTTTACTAATTTAATATCTAAGTGGTGAAAAATCGGTTTTCTAAACGAACACATTTAAAACATTATTTTGTTGCGCAAAACGACCTCATCAAAGATGTAGGCTTAGACTTGTCAACGGAAATAGAAGAATTGCTACCAACAACTTTCTTAGCTTTTCCCATGGCCTTGTATCACACAAACACTAAAAAAAAAAAATATGAGTGGAAACATCAAAGCAAGTTAATGACCAATAAACATATGCAAAGGCAAAAACATTATTTTTGAGCAAATCAATATGCACATCAAAAATAAGCATAGAATCTTAAGATTTATCAAAAACAAAAATAATGCCAACAAACAACAATCTTGAAGAATCATGTGAACAAATCACAAAAGAGAACAAAAACATAGCATATTATGCTCCCCCTTAATAAATGCCCTATCTAAAATCTAGATAGACAATTGTTCACGAGAATCACCACACATTCATATCTCAAGCAATTTTCATAGTTTTTCAAATAAGCTCTATATAGCAAAGAGGGTTACATCTGGATTTTCAATCACTCTTATATATTTTCAAAAGTTGCTAGAGTATCAAAATGTCAAATAAGCAAATGTGAGTGTGTGAAGATTTTTGCTTCAAGAATATGAAATGAAGTAGTTTAGTAATCAAACATGCAAACATTTTCAACAACTATCCATCCTTAAACTTTCCATAAAAAGGTCAAACCGGTTTTCATCAGAATTTTGCTTTTAAAGAGAATAGTTTTCAACATGTGAGCATTATGTGAGAATGTGGCTTGTTTACCCATTTCTATTTGTCAACACGAGCTCATTTGATTATTCAACTATACCCCATATAGCCTTTTTGTTTGTTTGTTTTGTTTTAGGCTTGATTCAAAATATTTTTTTTTTTATTCTTTTCAACAATACTTTGATTTTTCTAACGAAAACATATACACCTCTTGGCAACTTTCACTCATCACAAAGGCGTAGCCCTTTCTAACATTGGGTGGCTTCACAACTAATGTGTATAGCCCTTTCCAAGAAGGTGCTCGTTGAGTACTATATTGTAGAAGCAAATGGATACAAACCAAAGGTCATTTTTAAGTATACTAATTATAGAACATCAAGAGTATCTAAAACTCACATCCATCAAACTCAATGACATAACAAAACATATAAGAGAAGCAAAGTGCATTTTTGAAACCAAATTTTAAGGCTTAACAGCACATGATCTAAAAGCAAGTAAAGAGACTTACTTAAGATCTCTACTTCTCAAGAGAGTAGCTTTCAAAGAATATGAAACATATTTTTCAAAACTTGCCACTCAACAATCATACAAACAATAACACACATCATGATTAAGATCAATGTGAAAAATTATCACAAAAAGATCTTAGACTAGCAAATGTCAACGAGAACCATATAAACACTATATTAGTTCTCAAGTATGACATGCTTCATAAAGTTATAAAACAATGAGTTGAGAGATGAAATATAGATAAGCATGCAATATGATATTAGAGATACCTTCGATAGTAAGCTATTTTCATCAAATGCAAGGCCTTCACCCTTTTTATGAGTCCTCTTGGCTTGTATGTCCTCATGACTACAAGTTATAGGTGTGCCAATCCCAAGAGACTAAAGGCTAAGCATTTCAACTTAAACAAACAAAAATGACTTTCTCTAAAAGCCTTAACAAAATTGTCACCATATAGATATCATAAAAAAAAAACTTCTCAAAAAGTTAATCAATAGATTTCGACTATCATAAAAATGAATGTGAGATAGCTAAGTTCATGTCAAGTTGTATAGATACAAAGCAAACAAGCTAAGCTTCTTAACAACAAGACACTAATCTTAAAGCTAACTCAATGTGTGCAACTTACACTATTGGTAAGAGCACTCAACCTTGATAAACTTTGTTTTGGGTGAACTTACACAAACATCATCAAGATCTTTATTGACAACAATGTTGAATCTAGAGTAAAGTTCTTCCACAACTTGATTCACAAGAATATCATTGATACTCTTCTTTTCAATATTGCTAGCAACACATGCTTTGTCAATTTTAGCAAGTTTTCTATTCTTCACATTCTGGACATTCTTAACATGTTTTGTGACATTAACATGCTTTCCATATTCGAAAGCTTTAGCATGCTTAAAATGAAGTTTGTAAGTGCCTCATTTTTATTGGCTCATTTCATGACAAACCACATTGTGGGGGTTTAAAATGTAAGGGTAGTTTAGGGCTTCCATGTTCGTGATTAAGCTCATTTGGTTTTCAAGCCCTCAAGCACAAGAGCTCATTGAAGGTATAATCACTTGTGCTTAACCCTCTTTGAAGAGATTTAGTTGCACACACTCACTTTCATTGCATTTATATGACTGCATTTGTGGTTCTCTTAATTGTGTGCTTATATGCTTTTTCATCACGTACACTTATGCATTTTCATATTGCATATCTTTTGTGTGTCACATGCTTGGTGATTTTTCATGATGTTATCCTTTCCCATGCATGTTATTTACTCACAACCACACTTGCACTTCATGTTAGTCTTAAGTGTGGTGTATTTCGTTTCCTTTTGTGTGATCGGAAACGTCCGCGCTTGCACGATGGTGTGCATGTCTTAGCGCGATGGTTGACCACTTGAGAAGGACTCATTCTTCTCTTGGATAAGTGTTAGATTTGGTTTGGTTGATTGGAGTAAAGTGTCTAGGTTCAAAATATTGGATTTCAATGATTTAAATGTTTTTCAAAACTGACCTTTGTATGGTCTTGTGACCATAACTTTTTACACAAAGTTTTAAATTGAGTTTTGTAAAATTTTGGACAAACTAGACACTCATACCTTTCCAACGATATATTATTCGTAATATTTCATGACCGTTTGGATTGGTTTTGAAATCTCCAAAGTGACCACCAAAACAGGGCAACTCTGTTGTTGTCCGTTTCTGACCTTTGGTCACTCCATTGACCATAACTTTTTCTACAGACATTTAAATGTCATTCCATAAATTGCAGTAGAAAGTAGACTTCCATACCTTTCCAACGATATATTATACGAAAGGTTTCCATGTCGTTTGGTCATGTTTCGGAGCGCTCGAATCTCGAGCTGTTGCGCTGTCGCGCCTATGCGCTGGTGTTCTTGCGCTGGTGACCAGCGCTACTCGACCAGCGCTTTTGGTCCAGAGATTTGACGCTGGTCGTGCGCCTGTGGCGTGCGCTGGTGACCAGCGCAATGTGTACGCTGGTGACGTGCGCGGGTGACCAGCGCAACCTCACCAGCGCTAATGACGGGATCTGAACGTTTTTTTCCAAAACGACGTCATTTCTTCTAGGGGTCCTATATAAGTATCATCTTCTTCCTAGCTTGTCTTTGAGAGCTCAAAAATCAGAACTTAGAGTGAGAAACTTAAACCCTAGAGAGAGAAGCTCCCAAGAACTCACCTTTACTCAACCAAACCACTTCCCATGTGCATCTAGCTTCTTCCTAACATCATTCAAGCATGGGATTTCTTGTTTTCTTCGACTAGGTAACTTCTACATGTCCTTGAACTTCATATTTCATTCTTATGACATGTTTGCCTAAGTTTAGCATTTATTTGTTAATTAAATGCATGTCTCCTTTGCTTATTGTTATTTCTAGCATGATTGAGACTTTGATTGTTGGTTGAGATGAGTTGGTTGTGATAGCTAGGATTGTTTTGTGATTGATAACATCTAGCTAAGTATGTATGCTTTACATTTAGGCATTCTTGATTAGGACTCATTGATTGCATTAGTTAATTGCATTTATTGTCCTTGCCATATTCATTGACAACATGTGTTGATTGGCTTTTAATTGACAATTCCTTGATTGCACTTGTTAATTGCATTTATTGTCATTGCCATGTTTATTGACAACTTGTGTTGAGTTGGCCTTGTTTGTTGACAATTAGATTGCTAGAATCACTTTGCATCTAATTGAGTCCTCATGCATGAGCATGTAGGCATTGTTGATAACTAGAGTGTTGATTTGCATTATAACATCTAGTTAAGCATTTAGTGTAGCCTAGCATTATTTGCATTTAGAATATTATCATATTCACATAGGTTGTTGATCTCTTCATTGAGAGTTAAGTCTTGTGACTACCGGTGTGTAGTGCTCAAGCACCCTTGGTCTAGGTTTGCTATAAAAGGCCTGCGGGTAGTAGTGGTGGATTAGTAACCGAGAATGGTGTGACTAGAGGTCAACCTAGGGTTGTAATCATCATTACATATAGTGGATTCGAGGACCGTGTGTGGCGCACATATCAGCCCGTGGTTTTTTCCCGTGAGGGTTTCCACGTAAATATCAAGTGTTATTTAAATTCCGCACATATTACACTTGATTATTGTTTGTTAATTTGGGTTTATTTTTGAATATTGACTAATCCGAAATTTTGGTAACTAATCGGATTAACAACCCATTCACCCCCCCTCTAGGTTGTTTAGACACACGTATATAAATATTTTCAAAGTTTAATCTCTCTATCCCTAGATGCATTTTCCATGTTGCAATATTCAATGAATTTATAGCATTTGGGCTTAATTCGGCCTATGGTATTGTAAAAATGACATATAGGAACAAAAGAAGAGATTTTACCTTCCGGGATGGGAGAAGCACAAATTGGAGTTTCAAAGGGTACCTTGTTCTTCAATTTGTTCTTGGTCTTGGAACGTCTCCTCTTAGGAGCTTTCTTGTCAACTATGACCTCGCTTGTAGGAAGTGATGCTTCTATGAGCTTCTCCTAGACTACCGTGTCGCTTGAGCCTCCTAGAGTCAAACTAGAGAATATCCTAACCCTTTCAAGAACGAACCCTTCAACTTCTCTAAGCTTCTTGGCAAGAGCATTCTTTTCACCTAAGAGCCTCCGAGTTGTTGAAACGAACTCATCCACTTGTATCTTGATCAAATCATTCTTCTCATCTACCTCACTTAAGGCTATCTTCAAACTATCTTCAAGACACTTCACTTTAGCCAAAAGATCAATATAGGTAGGATTCTCACTTAAGCACACTTGATGATTTATATCAACTTCCTTATCCAACGAATCTTGACTAACATCATCTAGAGTAAAGTAAGAGGCCATGAAGCCAACAAAGTTACTCACTAGCTCTTCTTCACTAGAATACTCATCACTTGAGCTCTCCTCATCACTAGAGTCTTCATCTTCACTCCATGTGGCCGACATAGCTTTTCCCTTCTTGTCCTTCTTAGAATCACCATTTGGACTATCCGAAGCATAATGTCCTAACTTCTTGC
This sequence comes from Acer campestre, assembly GCA_954870605.1. Classification (NCBI taxonomy): domain Eukaryota; kingdom Viridiplantae; phylum Streptophyta; class Magnoliopsida; order Sapindales; family Sapindaceae; genus Acer; species Acer campestre. Next base: position 11,745,339 of record OX940806.1, on the reverse strand, counting down.
ACTTGAAGCATTGGACCTTTCTATTGCTCTTAACTTGACCACTCCTCTCATGAGGTGGAGTAAAGGATTTCTTAACTTCCTTGTCTCTTGAGTACTTGCCACTTGGCTTGGCTCCTTTACTCAAAAACTTCCTAAACCTTCTAACCAATAATGCTATCTCATCGTCATTATCACTACTATGAGCTTCTTTAACAACCTTGAGAGCTAAAGCCTTGGTCTTAGCCTTCGGTTTCATGCACACCTCAAAGGTTTAAAGAGATCCTAATAGTTCATCTAAGCTCATGACGTCACCTTCTTTGCTCTCTTCAATGGCGGTAACCTTGGCTTTGAACCTTTTTGGCAAAGATCTTAGAATCTTCCAATTTGGCCTCTAGTAGTTTATCTTAGAAGTCAACAAACTTGTCTTCCTCATCCATTTGCAAAACCTCAAGTTGGGAAGTGAGCAATTGAAGATGAGACTTCTTCACCACTTTAGTCCCCTCATTGGTAGTCCACTCACTCCTAGGCTTAGAAACAGTCACTCCATTCTCAATCTTATTGGGAGCAAGGTAACCTTCTTCAACAGTCATCCAAGCTTTCTCATTAATATAGCAAATTTAAGCTTTCATCCTCAATTTCCAAAACCTGTAGTTGTGACCCTTGAGAAGATTAGGCCTAGAATTTGAAGCCCTTTCAGTCATCACGTCATCTTGGAAAACCATACTTCAAAAGCCTAAGCAATTCACTAGTAAGTATAACCTGGATCTCGTCGAGTGCCTTCCGGCAACCTGCTCTGATACCAATTGAAAGTATACAAACAAGGTTAAATTGCTTAAAGCGTACCTAGAGGGGTGAATAGGTTTTTTGTCTATGTTTAATCCCTTGAACACACTTCCATTTGTCACTCAAGGTAACTTAACATACAACATATTAACGGAACATTCATATATAGACAATTTAAGCATTTTATCATTTAGGCATTGTCTTCATATATCAATTTGTTTTATAAGGTATAATAGCACTAAAACACAATATCAAAGAATGCTTTGTATATCAATATTGTTCAATGTATTACAAGAGTGAACAAATATAGCTATACACAAAGATAACAATATATGAAGAATTACAAATTAAAAATGATTTAAAGTGGATTGTTCTACAAATCACATTTTATAAATACTTATTCAAATATACAACACAAGTGAATGATATCCAACAAAATAAAACATACACATATACAAAATAAAAGAGATAGAGAAAGAGACAATGGACACAAAGATTTTTACGTCGTAAATCTCTGAAGAGGAAACATCCATGGGTTGAATCCATAACCACCGGCAAAGCAATCCATTATATGAAAAAAGGACTTACACACTCAAGGCTATCAACACGATGATATCCTCCTCAAGCTATCACATCCTAATCTATCATCGGGCTAGTGAACCACTAAGTCTACTCCCTATCCAAGGTGTGTCCTACACCTCTAGAAAGCAACTCCCTATCCAAAGCTCTCCATCTAGATCACAAGGATCCTAGTTAAGCTCCCTTAGCTCAACTATCCGGAGTACCAAACTCCTTGCTAAGACTTTCGCTTGGCTATCCGGAACTCATTCCTAGCCAAGTCTACTTGCTCAAGTTAAAGCTTCATTCACTTTAACAAAAGATTTCAACCTTTCCTCAAGGCAAATGATCTAGGTGATGCAAATTATGCAAATCACAATCAATACAATATAGAACATGTGATCAAGACATTCTATGGAGTAACTAGACCTAAACATGTGAGAACACAAGTAATAAAAGTCTAGATGTAAAAACATGAATTAAACCTAGAGCATGTGAAAACACCTAACACAAAAGCTCATAGTTTCATTCATACAAATAACACTTGAATAGATCATAATCATGAAGCACATATTCAAGATGCTATAAACATACAAATAAATGCTAAAAACATAAAATGTATTCAATGAATAATCTATCCAAAGATTTAGAGCATGGATATAATGATAAATCAATTAAATCCTTGATGTCTCTAAAAACACATATAAGAGCATTAATCCTAGATATGATCAATCAAAGGATTAAACCACATTTCATAGATTATTAATTTTAAAATGATTCAATCAAGTCTCAAATAAACCTAGATGTCAATCTAATCACAATACAACTCTCAATCATGTGAAAATCATTGAATCCAAGAAACTAGTTCACATATGTCTCTAATTAGACTTTTGATTAGGATTGATTATGAAGCTATCTTTCTCAATAGCATTCACCAAACATATTTATATACATATAGAATAAGAAACCCCAAGTAAATTGTAGGTTATAAAAGAAGAAATCATAGAGATATGAACACTACCTTGCAATCACGAGTTGGTTCGGTTTTCCATATAGAACCACTAGAAAAATCAATCAAACAGCTGCAAGACCACTTGGAAAAGGTTGAGAACTCAAATATGAACAATCTACAACTTGAATCAACCAAATTTGACTTTGTATTAGAAAGTTATGGTATTTGGAAGGTGAGAGAAGTTAAGAGAAAAATTCTGGTCTAAGGATTTCCAATTTTTCTTCTTAAAATGAATGGTAGGGAATGGAGAAAATTTAAAAGGAAGATAGAGAAGGAAAAGGAGAGCCAACCAGCTGATGACATGTCAGCACCATGTGTGGACCACATGTGGCACTCGTGGACAGAGAGATGTCATGGCCGTGTGGCACACATTGCTCACACGTGGATTCCAAGCTTGGCCATTTGGCCACGCTTCCTCCTCTCGCGCTCCGCTCACGTTCTTCGGCTGTATCCGAGCCTCCAAACTTTGATTTTGAATCTGACTTCAGATTACAAATCATGACTCCCTCATGCACAACGAAGACTATGAAACTTTGACAAAAGGTTGAGAATTCATCTCAGAAAATGACGATGAATACAACTCAATGAATGAGAACTAAAAGTAGCATAGCTACAATGTTTGGACTTAAAACCTAATGAATGAGTAATCAAAATGACCAAGACTTAATAAGGCATCATAAGAGATCATGTTTAAGTCGAAAAACAATAAAATGTAAACAAATAAATACAATGTCACACATGTATGCCGTTTCCTAGACATAGTCTTAGAACATGCAATTCTACAATGTATGAGAATTTGAGTTCAATGCAAAAGCATATAAAAACATGTGAATGTGTTATATAAATGTTGCACAATGATGCAGGGACACATATAAATGATTTGTGAGTGTGTGCCTATGCCTTGAAGAAGAATGAGGTCAAATTACCTTTGGTATGCAATGTAGCACCTTCATTTTCGAAGGCACCTTCTTGCATGATCTTATGGCCACGTCTTTCTTTGAAGCTTCGATTCATCAACCTAAGATCACTAATCAAATACAAGAAAAACATCATTTTGATATGGAATATATGCCAAGACAAACCAAAAACCTAACCCTATCATCTCCTAATCTACCCTCAGGCTAGTGAACATGTGAGAACACAAGTAATAAAAGTCTAGATGCAAAAACATGAATTAAAACTAGAGCACATGAAAACACCTAACACAAAAGCTCATAGTTTCATTCATACAAATAACACTTGAATAGATCATAATCATGAAGCACATATTGAAGATGCTATAAACATACATATAAATGGTAGAAACTTAAACGTATTCAATGAATATTCTAGCCAAAGATTTAGAGCATAGATATAATGATAAATAAATTAAATCCTAGATTTCTCTAAGAACACATACAAGAGCATTAATCCTAGCTATTATCAATCAAAGGATCAAAGGATGTTTCATGGATTATTAATCATAAAATGATTCGATCAAGTCTCGAGTGTCTTGAAGAGAGTTTGAAGATAGCCTTAAGTGAGGTAGATGAGAAGAATGATTTGATCAATATACAAGTGGATGAGTTTGTTGCTACAACTCGAAGGCTCTTGAGTGAAAAGAATGCTATTGCCAAAAAGCTTAGAGAAGTTTAAGAGGTTGTTCTTGAAAGAGATAGGATCATCTCTAATTTGAAACTAGGAAGCTCAAGTGACGCGGTAGTTAAGGAGAAGCTCATAGAAGCATCACTTCCTACAAGCAAGGTCATAGTTGACAAGAAAGCTCCTGAGAAGAGACGTTCCAAGATCAAGAACAAAGTAAAGAACAAGGTACTCCTTGACACTTCCACTTGTGTTTCTCCCATTCCGGAAGGTAAAATCTCTTCTTTTGTTCCCATATGTCATTTTTGCAATACCATAGGTCATATTAAGCCCAAGTGCTATAAATTCATTGAATATTGCAATATGGAAAATACATCTAGGAATAGAGAGATTGCTTTTAAGCTCAAGCATGCTAAAGCTTTTGAAAATGGAAAGCATGTTAATGATACAATGCATGCTAAGAATTCCCGGAATGTGATGAATAAAAACCTTGTTAATATTGACAATGCACATGGTGCTAACAATGTTGGAAAGAAGAGTATTAATGATATTATTGTGAATCAAGTTGTGGAAGAACTTTACTCTAGATTCAACATTGTTGTCAATAAGAATCTTGATGATGTTTATGTTAATTCACCCAAGACAAAGTTTGTCAAGGGTGAGTGCTCTTACCAATAGTGTAAGTTGCACATGTGAGTTAGCTTTGAGATTAGTGTATTGTTGTTAAGAAGCTTAGCATATTTTTTCTTTGTATCTATACAACTTGACATGAACTTGGCTATCCTACATTCTTTGATATGATTGTCAAAATTTGTTGATTAACTTTTGAGAAGTTGCATATCATGATATCTATATGGTGATAATTTTTGTTAAGGCTTTTAGAGAAAGTCATTTTTTTTGTTTGTTTGAGTTGAAATGCTTAGCCTTTAGTCTCTTGGAATCGACACACCTATAACTTGTAGTCACGTGGACATACAAGCCAAGAGGACTCATAAAAAGGGTGAAGGTCTTGCATTTGATGAAAATAGCTTGCGAAGGTATATCTTGTATCACATTGCTTGCTTATCTATATTTCATCTCTCAACTCATTGTTTTATCACCTCATGTAGCATGTCATACTTGAGAACTAATATAGTGTTTATATGGTCCTCATTGACATTTGCTTGTCTAAGATCTTTTGGTGATAATTGTTCACATTGATCTTTTCGTGATGTGTGTTATTATTTGTATGATTGTTGAGTAGCAAGTTTTTGAAAAATATGTTTCATATTCTTTGAAAGCTACTCTCTTGAGAAGTAGAGATCTTAAGTAAGTCTCATTACTTGCTTTTTGATCATGTGCTTTTAAGCCTTAAAGCTTGGTTTCAAAAATTACACTTTGCTTCTCTTATATGGTTTGTTATGTTGTTGAGTATGATATATGTGTGAGTATTGGATACTCTTGATGTTCTATAATTAGTACATTTAAAAATGACATTTGGTTTGTATCCATTTGCTTCGGCAATATAGTACTCAACGAGCACCCTCTTGGAAAGGGCTACATGCATTGGTTGTGAAGCCGCCCAATGTTGGAAAGGGCTTCGCCTTTGTAATGAGTGAAAGCCGCCAAGAGGTGTATAAGTTTTTGTTAGAAAAATCAAAGTAGAGTTGAAAAGAATTAATAAAAAATAAATAAATAAATAAAAACTTTGATTCAAGCCTAAAACAAAAACAAAAAGGCTATATGGAGTATAGTTGAAAAATCAAATGAGCTCGGGTTGACAAATAGAAACGGGTAAACGAGCCACATGCACACACATCGCTCACATGTTGAAAACTATTCTCTTTAAAAGAAAAATTCGGATGAAAACCGGTTTGACTTTTTTATGGAAAGTTTAAGGATGGATAGTGATGGAAAATGTTTGCATGTTTAATTACTAAACTACTTCATTTCATATTCTTGAAGCAAAATCTTCACACACACACTTTTGCTTATATGGTATATTTGGTTCTCTAGCAATCTTTGAAGATATACGAGAGTGATTGAAAATCTAGATGTAACTCTCTTTGTTATATGAAGCTTATTTGGAAAAACTTTTGAATATTGCTTGAGATATGAATGTGTGATGATTTTTGTGAACAATTGTCTATCTAGATGTTAGATAGGGCATTTATCAAGGGGGAGCATAATATACTATGTTTTTGTTCTCTTTTGTGATTTGTTCACATGATTCTTCAAGAAATTGTTTGTTGGCATAATTCGTATTTGAAAGTTCACAAATAAACACGGTGTGTATACAAATATTAATCTAGAGGGGGGGTGAATAGATTTTAACTAATTTTCACCCAATTTTCGTTTAAGGTCAATATTCTGAAAATGCCCCTAATAGTCAATATAAAAACAACAAGTGTAATATGGTGCGGAAATTAAATAACACTTGATGTATACGTGGAAAACCCAACCACTGGGAAAAAACCACGGGCCATTTAGTGCGCCACACTAGAACCTCGAAATCCACTAATTGAAATGAAGTTTACAACCTATGTAGACCTCGTCTAACACACGGTCTATAACCCCCCACTTCTACCCCGCGGGCCTTTAAAAGTGGCTCTAGTCCATATTGCTTGTGGCCTAAGCAACCTTAGCCAACAAGACTTAAGTTCTCAATGAAGAGATAATACAACCTATGTGTGAATATAAAAATACTCAATACATGCAATAAGAGCTAGGCAACCCTATATGCTTATTTAGGGTGATAATATGGCAACAAATGCAATCCTAGATATCAATAGCTAAATGACATGTCAAATAGCTTAGCTAACAATAGATTATAAAAACCTAGATAGCTATCACAATACAACACTCAATCATGTCATCACAAACAATCTCTATTTTGAATATAAGATATTAATCTAAGATCATTCAAATAATAAAAGAGATGCCTTGATAAATAAAACACTAACTATCAATGGATAAAAGTGAAGAACATACCAAGGGAAATGTGATGACCAATACTTACTCAAATAAGCAACTATCTATGTGAGAAGATGCTTAGATGATCTTTGATGCATATGTGTATAATTTGAGTGTATAAAAATGAGTTCTTGATTTGATTTTCTCTTTAAAATCTCTCTTTCAAGTTTAGGGTTCTTTAGAGTCAGAGAACTGAGTTAGAGAAAAGAGAAAGTGTGATATTTATAGACATCAAGAACAGGGCAAGTGAAAAGACAATATTGCCCTTGAAATTACCGATCGGCGGTTTCATTCTGCGGTCATGGCCGTAGAATTTAACCGCTGAATTGAACCCAAGAAGCAGGGGATCATTCGGCGACCAGATTCGGCGGTCAATCGAAACCGCCGATCAAAACCCAAAAAAGAAACCGACCTAAAATATCTAATTCGGCGGTTTCATTCGGCAGCCAAGCCGCCGATTAAACCGCCTAACAGAACCCGAGAATAATAAATGCATCAAGTCTAATTTGGCGTAGAGATCTCTGGAATCAAACGGCGGTTTCCATTCAACGGTCATGGCCGCCGATCAAACCGCCGTTTCACCACTGAAGGTGAAACCAAAGGAGAAGCCAAGGGCATTCTCCGAAGGCGATCTTCACGCAAAACCAAGCACATAATCGTGCAAGCGCGGACATTTCCGAACATATTCAGGAAACGAATTACAAGACACAAAAACACACAACAAGATATAATAAGTAAAGTGCTAGTGTGAAAAGTGACATTTGAAGAGAATGCACACTAAAGTAAAGCATACATATGCAAACATTACAAGTGAGTGTGTGCAACTAAATCTCTTCAATAAGAAAGTAAGCACAAGATATACCTTTGAGTGCTTGTCCACCTTGAGGTCTTGAGAAGGGTCATTAAGCATGAACACCTATCACTTAAGCTACCCTTTACAAACAACCCCAATATGTGGTTTGCTCACGAAATAAGCCAATCAAAAACCGGGAATCCTTACAGTATTTTTGATAAATCTTAAGATGCTTTGCTATTGTTGATATGCATAATGATTTGTTCAAAAATAATGTTTTTGCCTTATATATGTTTATTGGTCACTAACTTGGTTTGTTGTTTCCTCTCATATTTGTGTTTAGTATTTTTGTGTGATACAAGGTCATGGGAAAAGCTAAGAAAGTTGGTGGTAACGTTTCTTCTAATCCTATTGACAAATCAAAGCCTACATCTTCATCCAAGATATCCAAAGCAATCAAGGTGAAAGATTTGGGGATATTTGGGTGCAAGAAGATCATTCAAGAAAGAGGTATTGATTTGGATTCTTGTATTAACTCTTATGTTCATATGGCTATATGTGAAAAAAAGTGGAGCTCTTGGATTGACTCAATGGGAATTGCAAATGAGACATTAGTTAGAGAATTCTATTATGAGTACAAGGAGAGTACCAATATTGAAGATGCCGTCATGGATTTAAGAGGTGTAACATTTACAGTTTGTGTTTGGAAATTGAATGAGTTTCTAGAATTGTCCAATGAGATTGAATCGGATTTCTTTGATGTTGATATTGAAGAAATCTTGATTTGATGGGTAAAACTCTTTGCGATGATGTTAATTTTGTATGGGGGAAACGTGCCTTCATTAGTAAAGTGAGTTGACCAAGATTAGTGCATTTTGGCACTTGTTTGATGGTAGTTAAATGCTACCGGGATAACCTCAGGCTGTCCGAACCCGGTGCCGCATTAGGTTAGGCGGCCCTGGGGACACCAAACGTTAAGAAACGGTTGTCTCTGTAGGGAAAAATATCGTAGTACACGCAGCGGAAGCGAGACTAAAAAAAATTAGGTTTAGTAGCTTTTAAAATTTTTTCCGTTTTATGAACCTTAACCCTTTAATTAATTAAACATATATATAATCAACAAAAGGAAGAATACCTTTTGTCGCGTGATCCGATTGACTTACGTCGATGGTAATCCGCAAGATCTTCAATCCTAGCACGAACGTGAATCACCTAGGAGCGTGGTCTCCCTTTTTCTTTGAATTGCAAACGTGATAATGGACAAACAAACTTTTCTTTTCTTTTGTTAGTCACAAAACAATCAAAAGAAGACTAAGATTATTCCGGTCACTTTTGAGTTCTCAATCTAATGATCGAAACTCGCGTGAACCTAAATCGATGTTGTACACACAAGCTTATTGATGAACAAGCAATTAGTGTACCATCAAAGAATACCATCAAAGAATAATCTATTCACTCTTTTTTGTTTTTAGTAGAATAAAAATCCTATCTATGAGTTGAGAAGAAGAAGAAGAAGAATTGTATCAAGTACCACAACACACCATGGTCGAATTCTCTTCTCTCTTTCTTTTAGGGTGGCCGAAATTCCTTTCTCTAAAAGGACTAGGGTTGCCGCAATTTACACTCCAAAAATATAGGAGTTTTAGTTGCACCCTAATTAACTTCTAGTTTTAAGACTTCAAACCCTAATCCAACTCATAGATATTTTATTCTTTTATTTTGACTAAATAAAAAGACTTCTTATTTGATTAAATAAATAAAATTAATTATTTATTTTCTTGTCAAACAAGTCTTTTAATTTTAGTGTTCTACTACCAATAGTATAACTTTAGGAATCATATTTCCTAATTAGAAAAGATTTGTTTCTTAATTAAACAATTAATTAATAAATTAATTAATTCTTATTTAATTAAAACAATGAAACAAAATAATATAATGGGTTAAAAAGACACCTAGCCGCCCCACTTATAAATGGGCCTTATATTATTTTCTTATTTCATTTAATTCATTGAACTTTAAATAAAAAGCCCACATGTGAACCAAACTCATTCTTACTAAAAGAAACAAGCCCAGATGCCTTTCATTAATATATTAATATAATTGAGCAGCCTATTAAATAAATAATGTGCAAATTATATTCTTAATATATTAAATGCAATTCTAAATGGACCCATAAATTGGTCCGGTAGAATATATCAAGAGATCCATACAAGTCCGTGTGGATTGGGGATCTTGGCAGGCTATCTAAATTTAAGCTTCAATAGACATAACCTAATCACAATCAACAAATGATTCACTTAGGTCTGATCCATTAATTTTAACTCATTCCACTAAAGAGCTAAAATTGAACTCTTAAATAAAGACAGAAAAGGAAGATGTTCTTCATTCATACCCTAGACAATCATGTTGGAGATGGTGTATCCTCGTGATTAATATCAGTAATCGCCAAGAATTCATAGACCGCCTATAACTCTCCAAGTTACCATATTTACTCATATGACCACGTTTTGAACTTGGATATTTTGACTTGTCCAGAAGCCATGTTTTCAATAGACACTATCGAAAACTCAACGTTGAGATTTAATATCCAATTACCTCAAAACATCCATATGATGATATTATACTCTCATTTAATAAATGGAGCCACGATGTCCATATCTATAAATGAAGTCCTCTATCGATTAACAAATGAATATCACCAAACTATCGAGGATAGACTATGCGATATAATCGTACTCATTGATAACTCAAATGATATCACTTGCAACCATAAGTCCATCATTTATCTCAGGATTAAGATAGACTCTCCGATTGTCCTGATAATGAAAAGACTTTTATCTACTGACGGTTATAGATAAAGTATTTCATTGTGATCCAGTTCAATGCACCCAGTGCACTAGATTCTTTTGCTCGAAGACACTCCGATGATTTTAGACTCATCATATCTCATTTGATCCCACTCAAATGCTAGCAAAAGAATTCTACAACTTTAACAAGATAAAGGTGCCCAACCTTTAACTTAAGTTGTGAACAATATTCAAGACTAACTAAAGAATTGTGTCTACCACATACATATCCAGATGTACGAACAATTCTTCTTTTCTCATAGTCTTTAGACCTTATGATTATTTACTTTGACAATTATAATATTAAACTATAAATGCTATAAGATTTGTTTAAACCAGAAATCACTTTATTAATATGAAAAAGATTGTTAATTACAATATTACACTCTTGCTATTGAGCATAATCCTAACAGTCCCGAACTCAATAGAGAAAAGATTAGAGTCGTATATGCATTAGTGACTCGTAAGCCTATTAATCTTGGACAAGTGCTTATTGAACAAATTGAGTATGTTGCTAGTTCTTCTCGTTTGGATAAGAAATTAGCATTTCCGGGATTCATTTCTCACTATTGTTTAGCCATGGGGTTGAAGAATCAAGAACGTGATGTGTTTCTACCTCCTTTAGACAAGATAAGTGAGAAACGTTTGTCTATCATGTCTTACAAGGGAAAGGGAGGATCTAATGATACTATTAGGCTTTTTGATGAATCATGTGATTCAAGCCATGCACCTGGTGCACCTATTCTTCCTTCGTGGGCTTTACTTTTGACGAATAAGGTTGAAGAGTCGAGGAGACAACTTGAGGAAGCACACCAGAAGATTGAAGAGCTAAATGCTAGAGTTGAGCTTCAAGATGAGAAGATCAAGAAATTGGAGAGGAATGCCACTTCTCCAAAGCATTATGCAAGAACATCCAATCGCTCAATTTTTCTCGGTGGTAAAAGAGACTATAATGGCTTTGAGGTATAATTTTCTTATTTCTTCTTCTTTGGCTTCATATCATGTCAAAAAGGAGGAGAATGATAGGGGAGATATATGTTAGTTCTAGCTTTCTTATTTCTCAAGATTGTTATGTTTTAGTGTATTTTGTTTTCTTGAACTATATGGCTTGTACTATTGGCTAGAATATTTTGTTTGATGGCATGTATTTAGGGGGAGCATACATGTTATCAATGTGGACTTTATATGTGTTATTTTTCTTGCCAATATATATATTTTGTCATATGTGTTGTCTTTTGGAGATCTTTGTGCTTTCAAGCTATTTTATAGGTGACTTCAAGAGAAGTCCAAGATGAAGTTCAAGACTTGTTGTTGGAAATTTTGTCTAAGAGTGTAAATCATTGTACACATTGCGACCAAATTTTCTTTGTAATTGTTTTAGTATTTGTATAGGGGTTTTGACATGGAATTTGCCAAAGGGGGAGATTGTTAGGTTTTTGGTTATTGTTGGCATGTATTCCATATCAAAACGTTGTTTATCTTGTAATGTTTATGTGGTCTCATTGATGATGATACAAAGCTTCAAAGAAAGATTTGACTACGGTACATGCAAGATGTTGGCTTGTTAAGGGGAATTAGCTTCATTGCTCATCAAAGGTATAATTGACCTCATTCCTCTTACAAGGCATAGGCACACACATACAAATCATTCATAAGTGTCCCTGCATCGTTGTGCATCATTTTTATAACACATTCACATGTTTTTATATGCTCATGCATTGAACTCAAATGATCATACATTTTTGAGTTGCATGTTCTAAGACTATGTCTAGGAAATAGCATTCATATGTGAACTTGTGTTTGTATGTTTGTGTTTCTTGTGTTTTGGACTTGTACATGATCTTAATTGATTCCTTATTGAGTCCCGGTCATTTCGGTTACTCATTCATTTAGTTTCGAGTCCAAACGATGTAGCTACGCTACTTTTCGTTCTCATTCGATGAATTGTGTTCGTCATCGTTTTCCGAGATGAATTCTCAACCATTTGTCAAAGTTTCATAGTCTTTGTTGTGCGTGAGGGAGTCATGATTCGTAATCCAAAAATGGATTCAAAATCGAAGTTTGGATGCCCGAATACGGCTGAAGAACGTGAGAGGTGCGCAGGAGAAGCTAGATGGCCAAAGGCCATGGCCTTGCCACCACGTGTGGAGGCCGTGTGCCACACGGCCCAACCAGCCCTCTGGTCCCGTGTGGCACATGCACCCTACATGTGGGCTTGGCTGGTGTGGCCTGATTTTGTTGGACAAAAATGCCCCTCTTCTCTTTCCTTTTAAATCTCTCCATCTCCCTCCATTTGTTTTCAAGAAGAAAAGTTTTGAAATCCCGTCTAGGATTTTCTCTCCAATTTTCTCAACTTCCAAACACCATAACTTTCTCATACGAAGTCGGAATTGAGTGATTCAAGTTGGAGATTTTTTGTAATTGAGTCCTCTACCTTTTCCAAATGATCTTGCAGCTGTTTGATTGATTTTTAGAGTGATCTACTCAGAAAACCGAACCAGCTCGTGAAATCAAGGTAGAGTTCATATCTTGGTGATTTCATCTTTTTAAACCTTCAATTTGCTTGGGGTTTCTTCTTCTATATGTATATGTATGTTTAGTGAATGCTATTGAGAAAGATAGCTTCACAATCAATCTAATTGAAAAGTCTAATTAGAGACACATGTGAACTAGATTCTTGGATTCTTTGTTTTTCACATGATTGAGAGTTGTATTGTGATTAGATTGACATCTAGGATTATTTGAGACTTGATTGATTCATTTTATAATTAATAATCCTTGATATGTGTCTTTGATCCTTGATTGATGATTTCTAGGATTATGTGTTTTTAGAGATATCTAGGATTGATTTGTTTTTAACAATATCTCCTATCTCTAAATCTTTGGCTAGAATACTTGTTGAATACATTTTGTGATTCTAGCATTTTTTATGTATGTTTATAACATCTTGAACTTGTACCTCATGTATATGAATTGTTCAAGAGTTATTTGTATGAATGAATCTAGGAGTTTTATGTGTTAGTTGATCTCACATGCTCTAGGTTTTCATTCATGATTTTGCATCTAGATTTCTATTGCTTGTGTTTTCACATCTCTAGATCTAGTTGTTCCATGGAATGTATTGATCACATGTTCTATATTGTTTTGATTGTTTGCATCATTTGCATTCACATGATCACACTAGGAAGTCCTTGTAAAAGGCATGAAGTCTTGGTTAGAGTTGGGATGACTCGGATAGCCAAGCAAGAAGTGTTGCCTAGAGTCTTGAGGACTTGGATAGATAAGCAAGAAGTCTTGTCTAGAGTCGGGATGACTTGGATAGACAAGCAAGAAATCATGGCTAGAGTCAGGAGGACTTGGATAGTCATGCATGGGAGGCTTTCTAGGGGCAAGTGTGCCTTGTATAGAGAGTTGGCTTATATATTGGTAGGCCCGGGTGTTTGGTTAGACATAGAATCCGATAGAGCGGGGTACATGGGATATGTATGCACTCTTGAGGAATATCTAATCTACCAACAATGTTGGTTTGGTATGAGTTCCAATATGTGGTGGTTTACATCATTGAGGGATTTTGTATCTTCCAATAGGGATTGGGTAAACATAGACTCCACATGGGTTGGTGATCTAGGATTGGTCACTTTGTGGAATTTCTAATTTACTTTCCAAATATATATAAGTACACAATGGTTGTAATTCAACTCGTGAATGTTTCCTCCTTGGAGGTTTTACCACGTTAAAAAATCTCTTGTATTAATTATTTCTATCTCTATCTTTTATATTTGTTTTTGTGTATGTTTTAATCTTGTAGTACAATCTTCACTTGTGATGTTTTTGAATACAAGATTTTGTAAAGTGTGATTTGTAAATATATTCTTTTGATCATTTTTGTAATTACATTTCTTTTGTATATTGTTTAGAATTTTATGTATAGCAATATTTATATATACTTGTAACGATTGAACATATATTAATATACAAGTATTCTTGCTAATTGTTTTTGTATTTTCTTTATACCTCATACAACTTATTAATACTTAGACAATGTATGAATGATCACATGATAACTTGTCTTAGTATGATTTCGTGATGTTTGTGTTGTATGTAAGGCTACCTTGAGGGACAAGCGTAAGTTTGTTCAAGGGATTGAAATTAGGCGAAAAACCTATTCAAAAGACAACTTAAAATAAAAAGTAAAAAATCCTAACTTTTAACTTAATTCCAAATTACTAGTTGCATTTAATATATTTTCTTCCAAGATTATCCTCCTAAAGATATTATATTTCAAATTTTACCATAATTTTATATTTTAAAACTTACCTATTACTTATGATATGTTTTTTTTTTAAAATAAAAAATAAAATAAAAAATTAATCGCATTGTTACTTTCAACACCAATGTTGAACCTCCAATTCTTTTTTTTTTTTTAATCAAAACCATTTCTAAATCATTTTTTATCATATTAAAAAATAATTATTTATTATACTTTAATCATGAATAATATATTATCGTTATTACATAAAAAATGGTTTAGGATTTGTTATATCATTTTTATTTAGTTGTTTGTATCATATAAAATCAAAATACATAACAATTAATAGTAACAAGGGTATAAATGTCAAATTACTTATTTTTAAACCATTTTATCTTTAAAAACAAAAAATTTGACACTCTATTTAATGTTATAAAAATAAAATTAAATAAACATGTCATTCAGTTTCATATTTCAGTCACTATTCAATCTTCAGTGAAATTCATGACTGTTCAATCTTCAAAAAAAAAAAAAAAACAACCTCTAATTATATAAATATAATAGGTCAGCTCAGCGTGAAATCCCTTATTCACTATGGTCAGAGTCTCTGAAGTTTGAAATCCTTAATTCTTCACCCTTCTTCAACTTCGTTCTTCCCTTCGTTCTTCCAAATTCCACTACACCACAAACCATCTTCATTTCTCAATTTTCATTTTCTCAAATCAAGCATATCCCTCTCTATCTCACTCTCTATCTCCATTTTTGAACTGCCGCGATAGAGGCACACATAGAGAGAGAATTCAAAACTCTGTCTTCGCTTAATCAAAAATGGAAAATCCAAAAGTTCAAGAAGCAATTTTTTTTTTCATTATGTTGAATAAATATACATTAAAAACAAAACATATTAATGGTTTTATTTATTTATTTGATTTTTATTAAAAAAAAAATTAATGTGCATATTCTTGTAAAGGAATTGCTATCAATAGCCAAAGCAGTTGCTCCCTTCACTTCGTTCTTCGAATAATTGGGTCCACGAGTCACGGGTCCTGGGTCCAAACCTGGACTCGAATATTCGCAGGTTCACGAGGCAGATCTGGGTCTTCATAAGACTCGTGGGTCTAGACCTGAACCTGAACCCGCGAATATAAATGGGTATGGGTTTAGGTCTAGTAGGACCCGACCCGAACCCAACCCATTTTCATCCCTAACTTACGACCTCCATTTGCACAAATAGAGGCCCGATGCATATGGAGGATCTACGGCCTTCATCTGCAAAGATGAAGGTCCACTAATGGATCTACACCATATATGAAGATCCATCAATGGAGGTGGAGATCCAATCAGTTCTTTTTTGAAAAAAAATTATTTGATCTATCTAACTGTTTTTTTTCTTTCAATCTTGAAATATTTTAAAATTCTTTTTTTTTTATTTGATCTCCACAATATATCTCAAAGATTGACGGTAGAGATTCATCTAACTATTGTTCAATTTTTTCTCTATTTTATCAATAATGACAATGTGGTAAGATCAAGATACCCTAGTCACCGTTAGTTTGGACCAATGTTGACTAACTGAAGGACCTTAAGGACTTGTTTATCGAAAAATACAAGAACACGTAAAAACTTGACGTTTCCTTATTTGTTAGGGAATAAATTGTAAATCTCACATTTATATATACAAAGGTTTTCTCGTTGATGGCCATTAAATTTATTAATGTAATTAATAAAATAGGTTTAAAAATTTTGAGCCACAAATTAAATTTAACAAATTTAAGATGCAGAATCACGTACATTTTTTCGTGAAATAAATTTCCAAATTCCATAACATTGTAAAATCAAATCACGCACTTCAACATTATAGAATCGAATTATGTAGAGGTGTTCATCAGGCCAAACAAACCAAAAATTACTTTGTCCCGGTCACACTATTCAGATTAGGCCGGATTATAGTCTGCATACTATTCGGACCAGATCAGGCCAGACCCAATGGAGTAACAAACTTAAAAAAATTGCTCATGGAATTTGATAAATTTTTAAATGAGAGGTATGAATATAAAGACCCGTAACCAGATGACATCACCGTTTTCAATATTGCATACTATATATTTGCCGGATTTTCAATTTATTCAAGGTACATACATTTTCTTTGTTATGGTGGGTGAAGATAGTGGTGTAAATTCCTGCTATTGCTATACAACAACATATGCCAATTAAGTGGTAAATATTCACATAAGCCTCATCAGTAAATTTACTTGAGAAGAACACTTGCATCTCTCTTAATTGGCCTGAGCATCTAGCTGCTGCTTTGTGCATACTTTTCTATTTGAGATATGTCAAGCACTTTGTCCATTCCACTTGCCACGAGAAACCTGAGAAGAGTACTCAACAACGCAAACATTATAATGATGCTACAATTCCTATACCAATAAAATTAAAACATTTATTTTCTCAACTGGATTTATTTTACGAATATTAATTAATCCTCCATATGTTAAGAGAAACCCTTAATTCAAAATAGACGAGTCCACATAGTATAAGGCTAGTTTGGTATTACTTTTGAAAAGTTAAAATTAGTTTATTTTATAATTTTGACATAAAATGATGTTTGGTAAAATTTCTAAAAGTGATTGTTTAATAATCTGACGGGTTTTGACTATGATTTTAGGGTTCAAGATTTTATTTGACAATTTGGGGAAATAAAAGTAGATAGGGGTTTCTTTTTTAAAGTAATTATAGAATAATCTAATTCAGTATTTAATAAATCTGTTAAAAATATCATTATTATCCTTATAAAATCAAGTTAAAATCATTTATATACCTTATTTCATCTCAAAATTAAATATTTACTTAAATATTGATTTGATTTATATGAAAAATATTTTTATTATTTTTATGTATTTTTTTTATAATTTAAATATTCTAGTTAAATATTAATTTAATATATATAATTAATGAAAAAAATAAAGTAGGGTTTTAAAATTATGTATATTTTAGTCATTGTAACTAATTTTAGTAATTTTGCTAAAAAATTACTGAACATATGTATACTTCTTTTGAGCTATACAATAGTTTTAAGAAATACAATTAATCAAACATCTGTCGATTAACTTCATAGTTGATTATTCTTTCAGTACAACTAACACTGATTATTATAAAAGTTACACCAATACCAAACTAGCCCTTATACTATGTTTTGAGAGATAATCTCTTATTTCTCAAGTTTTGAGTAAATAAATGTTTGGTAAACTTCTCAAAAGCAACTTATTTTATAATATGCTACTCTATTAATCAGCTTTTGAGAAGTTTGTAGGGGATTGCTTTTGGAAGTTGATTATTGGAGAATCTGATTTTATTTTATTTAAGAAATGACTACAATACCCTCGCTATTTTATAAAAGACAATATTACCCTTATATTTAATAATAATATAATAAAACTTTAAAAATATATATAAGAATATAAACAATTAAAACTGTGGACAATGCCGTGGTGCCATCATTGGAAGTCAAGGTCAAAGGAGGACCGGCTTTCTCTGGTGACAACGTCAGAGGAGGAAGCTAGCTCCTCCTTCGGCGATGAAGAAGGTGATAGCCTCCTCCATAAAATCTATAAATGGAGGAGGCATCTTGCCTCCTCAAGTGTCGGAGGAAGATCGACATCCAGATTCAATGTCACCGGAGAAGGTCGATCCTCCTCCATTGACATAGGAGGCGTCTCGCCTCATCCGTTTCTAGATTTTATATATGAAGGATGCATCCTCCAGTGCCGGAGGAGGTCGATCCTCCTCCAATGTCGGAGCAGGTGAAACAGCTCTTCCATCGCAAGAACAGAGGAGGCGTTCGACTCCTCCACGGCTAGAAGAAATGGAGGAGGCATTTGCCTCCTTCTGCATTGGAGTTCGAACAAATGGAGGAGACATCGCCGGAGGTGGACACATCCACCTCCGGCAGTTTGAAGTGTTTATTTTCTTCTAATATTTCATGTTTTATTAGATTTATGATATTTGATTTTTAATTATTATATTATTATAACAATTGATTATTTTTTTTTATGTTTATAGATTTCTATTTTTGTCATTTCATCAAATACAATCCATTCAAAATTAAGCAAAGCAATTCTAAAATTTCTACTTTTTTGTTAAGCTGATTATTTTAAAATTAAGCAAAGTTATTAGTGTATTATTTCTTAAACAAAACAATTCAAAACATAGCCTTAAAGATATTTGTAATGTATTTTAGAAAAATTTCTAGCTAAGTTTAGATGAATTTTAAAACAGCCTGATTGTATATCTATATTTAATTTATATGGCAGAAATATGTTGACGAACAAAAAACAATGCAATGAACTTAAGACATACTTGTCTATAAGAAGTCTTGTGATTGATAGACAGCCTCCAGGCACAGTTGATTGCACGTTTACCGCAATATTTGGGTTGTGTATACTCTGTCGAAGGTGTATCCATCCATATTGTCCATGTTTTTCATCTGACACTTTTGCCCTGGATTTAAAGCAATTCAATACTTCCAATTAGAAAATCAAGTCAATTACACTGAAACTTGTCTCATTTATATTGAAAAAATCTATCATATATATTTTGCACCTGTACATGTGAGCATCAATCGCAGCTGGAGAATCATTTGAGTCCACAAGGCAGCCTTCACTCACCCAACAGTCTCCACAGGCATCCAATTCCCATCCATGAAGCCGTCCATCCTACAACATGAATTATTAATACAAGTAATTAAACTGTTTGTATATATATAACTAAGAGTACTAATTAATTGATCGAACTAGCTAGCAAAAATCCTAGCTCGGTCACCTCGATGTAGTGTCGAAATGCTTCTATGGCCTCAAAGCCTTTTGCCTTAGCATGTCTAGGCTCAGAGATGATGTTCATTCTTAGCTCAAGAGATTCAAGTGGTTCTTCAAGAGCTTTTATGAGACTACCAATCCCTTCTTCTGATCCCGCAAGCTTCATGCGTACCATCTCAATGATGATTTTCACAACCATGTAAGCCCCTATTAAAACCAGTTAAAAACCATATGAGCAACAATGGGAAATCAGCATATAGTCCTATATGTTTGATAAATGCACGACTAAAATTCGGATGTGTTTGGCAGTACAAAAGTAGTTTTCAATAAAGTTTTAACTATCAGAAGCATTTTGACATTAACAAATTAAAGCAGTAGAAAATTAAATGACAAACCATCATCAAGGAAATAATTCTCTTTAAAGGCACCATGTCCTGATGTTTCCATCATTAAATGTGTTTCAATGCCATCCTCATTAAGATGAACTCCCTTATCAATCACATTCCTGTAACCAACACGGTACAAGCAATGGTTTCCTCCTCTATCCGTGATAAATTTAGTAAGCGCCATGCTTGTTCGAGCATCGGTGACAATGGTTGTTTCAGGATGTTCTCTTAAAACAATTGCAGACATGAGAGCTATGAGCTTGTCACCATTGATGGGGTTGCCTGATTTATCAACTACACCACTCCGGTCTACATCGGTGTCGAAAACGATTCCAAGATCGGCCTTGTTTTCGAGCACAGCAGCCCTGGTTAGAGCCATTGCAGTTTGGTCTTCGGGGTTGGGAATGTGGTTGGGGAACATGCCATCTGGGTTGAGGAATAGAGAGCCAAATGTGTCTGCACCAAGCTTGTCTAATACATCCCATGTGAAGAACCCTCCTGATCCGTTTCCAGCATTCACAATTACCTGCAATTTAATTTTCACTATGTTATTTGTATAAGGTAAAAAAAAAAGGCTTGATTGCACTAACTTCCCTTAGTTTATTAAATCTTGTAAGATTTTAAAAAGATATCCTAAATTAACACAAACACCACTTTCATCAAGTCAATCTGTTAAATTTAATGGTTGACTAATTTTGACCATTGGAAAACCAAATATACCCTTACCACATTATCTTAAACATAAAATTTTTTTTTGATTAAAATTCAAAATTCAAAATTTTCGAAAAAAAAAAAAAAAAAGATAAATCTACTGGTGGTGGAGCTTCACTGTCAAAGGAAACAAGAGATCTTTAACAATCTCCTATTTATTAGAAGTGATCTTCGCCAATCTTGGAGATCGACCTCTTGCAGTTCGTAGAAAAGGTTCTTCCACGAATTGAGGATGTTTCTACAAGTGACCGATATATTATCTTTCTTTTTTTAATTTTTATTTTTCAATTCTTAATTAAAAATATTTTATGTTAGGGTATATTTGGTTTTCCATAGGTCAAGGTTAGTCAACCGTTAAATTTAACGGATTGACATGATATCAAGGGGTGTTTGTATTAATTTTGGGCATCTCTTTGAAATCTTACTAAATCCAATAAAGTAAGGGAAAGTTAGTGCAATTAACCCTGAAAAAATAAAAAATTGTAACTAATGTATCGTTGCACATAACAAAATATGGTGTAGATAACAAATAAGACCTTATTCAGCAACAAGACTATACCAGTAAAGAAGTTTACCGCCAATTTAGAAAGGAGAACTTAAGGTCAAATTTTCTAAAGTTTAATGGGACATTGGCCAATTTTCAAGTTGCCTGAATCCTCCTACATCTAGATTATTATTATTATTATTATTGAGGTATATTACTTTGTCGAACCCACTACCTCATAGTATAGTTGTGATTGGCAAACCATTGAATTAACCTCATCTTGTTTAATATATCATCTCATAATTAATATGGTCTATAATTCATATCATCACATTATATGGGTAAAAACAATTAGGCACACTTTCGAGTAGTGTAGCATTATTTATTATTATTTAGAGGAGATCAATAAGGAATAAGTAATACTATATTGTCCAAATGATGTGACATTTGAATTGTAATCTCATATTGATCATGAGATTATTTGTTGATTACAAGTCATATATCACATAGTTTAAGCATGAATTTGGACCCAACAAAAAATGGGCATTCTAGCATTAATCATATAGAATTTATTTTATTATTTCAAAAATATATATATATAATTTATAAAAAGACCACTCATAGTTTGACCAAATTATAGTTAAAGACCTAAAAGATCTGGGCATTGCCCTTTAAGAACTGAATTGAAAATTTGGGCCCAGACTTGGATTGACCTGGAGCTCAAATCAGCACCTCAAAATTAAGAACAACAAAACCAAATAGAAAGTGAATACAAACAAGGAGAAAGAAAGAAACCTGAAAGCCTTGGAGTGGAGTGTCATAGTGCAAGGGATGGTTCACTCTTTCCTTTATTATTTCCCTCAGTAGTTTTGCATAAGCGCTCATGAAATCAACTCTTCTCGGAGGAGTTGTCAGCACAGTCGACACTTTGGCAAGCCGGTTCGCATACTTACGAGCGGCTATATAGCATATCTCCTCCACCTCCGGCGAGGTTAGCCCTCCTCTCTTTGTGAAAAATTTTAGGCCATTTCGAGTGTAGGGTAAGTGAGAAGCAGTCATCTGCAACGCAACATCCAATCTCATATTCTATTCACAGCCTCATCTATGTTTTACCTTGTTTTTTATAAAACATTAATTAATTGTTTATAAAATAGTGAATGAAAAGGAAATAAATCTTAACCCTTCATCATTAATATTTAATACGCCAATGTATCAGAACTTTCATAAAACTTTGATAAGCAAATGACTCAAATTTGATAGAAAAGATGAGGTTTTAGTTCAGTGTTAAGCCCCTCACACCTACATCCAAGAGTATGTGGGTTCGAGTCATGAATCATGCCCCCTCCCCCACTCCCGAAATATTGTAATAGTTAAAATAATAATAATAATAAGACTCAAATTTGGTCTCTTGATTGCATACTTTAAAAAAAGCACTTGTAGTGAGCTAAAAGCACTTCCAAGTTATGACGAAAGTTTCTCTACTATACCATCATGGAAGCATCATAGGCAAATGGTGGCAACAAAGTACTCATGAAACAAGCCGGAGTAGTTGCGAGTCCCATGTCAAACACCAAGCAACCAGCGCGAGAAAGGCCTGCAAACACAGCTACACTCAAAGACGGCCCTGAAACTCGAGGGTCTTTACCAAGTGACACTCTAACATTCTCAACCGGACCTCCTCTATCCTTCGCCAAGCTGTTTTTAACCCACTCACCGAAGCTCTCTGCAATGGCTTCCACTGCTGGAGGTGTAAGGTCCACTATCCGACCCTTTTCGCCTTCTAACGCAACCCCGCGAACGTCAGACCCGTTTTGCAGCCTCCGTATCCGGTCCATTTCCTCATCCACCACAACTTCACTGTACTTTGTGGTAGTAGAACATTTCACAGCTTGTGTAACTTTGTTTGAAGTTAGCAGAAATGAAAACTTTACATGGTTGGTCATTTGAAATGGTTTCGTTAACGTTGCTGGTGATGAAGATGGGAAGCTTCTTGTTGGGACATTTTTTTGCAGACATATTATTGAAGACGAAGAAGAAGAAGAAGCAGCAGCAGCAGCCATGGATGTTGTGTTCAAGTTTGTTTTCTTGGAAGTTTTTGAAGGGAATATTTTTTAGCATTGAAATTGGGAAGATAAGATTAGTTAAATGAACCATAACCTTACAATATATCAACCATCCAGGTAAAAGAAAAATATCTGCAAATAAACTTCCAAACACTTAAGTTTTTTTTTTTTTTTTTTTTTTTTTTTTTTTTTTTGGTTCAAGGATTTGAAATTTATTTCAAACATTATATATTTTTTGCTTTTGTTTCTTGATGTCCATTTGATATTTGCTAGCTCTAGCTCCATATATATCTTTGTATATATTAATGAGAACAATGGTATATTCTTTCATAGAATGTGTGATAAATATGCCTCTGACCAAATTAATTTGGCAATGCTTCAACGAAACTATGGAAGCACTTTTCACTCTTTCATCTTATAGGTTTCAATGCATGGGATTTTGTAGCGGATCAAGATCCCCTACCCATCTCATTTTTACTCATCTTTTAAATATCTACCAACTCGTGGCACCCAAACAAACGGATAGGTAGGATTAATTTACTTTAGTTTTTTCTCTCTACTATGTAACAAACGAATTCGTTTAGATTATTTGCTTTAGGAAATAAATAAATAAATAAATCATTTTCAGTAAAATATATATATATATATTATACACACTTC
Organism: Acer campestre; assembly: GCA_954870605.1. NCBI lineage: Eukaryota > Viridiplantae > Streptophyta > Magnoliopsida > Sapindales > Sapindaceae > Acer > Acer campestre. Next base: position 11,721,471 of record OX940806.1, on the reverse strand, counting down.
CAGGAACCCAGACTAGAAATCCATTCATAATCAATTTGATTTTTTTTTCTAGTCAAATCCAAACACACTTCTACTTCATCTTAGAAAAAAATCTAGACAATGGCAGAGCAAACCCAAAAATCCAATCATCATTAATCTGATTTTTTTTTTTCTTATATATTCATCAATCCAAATCCAAACACAATTACACTTCATCTTAAAAAGAAATTCTGGAAAATGGTGGAGCAAACCCAAAAATTCACCATTTTCCAGATTTTTCTTGTAGAGTTGTAGTGAATATTTGGGGATAACAAGTACAAAGAAAATGATGTGGACATCTATGACTTTACTCAAACTTTGTATTCTTCTTTCTCAATCATTATCTCAACATCAATTAAGAAAATCAAAGAAAAATTATATGAAAAAAAAAATTAAAGAAAAATAATTTTTTTTAAGAGGTTGGGAACCTAGATCTTCGTCTTCTTCTTTCTTAAAAGAAAAAATCAAAGAAAAACATGGAAATAATGAAGTTCTTTAATCATTAATAACATTAATTAAAGAAAAAAAAATTAAAAGAGCATTAAATTAGCCAAAAACTCATATCTTACGTCTTGCAAACGAGGCAGCAAGAGTCTTATTTTCTCATAAATAAACTTTTATGGGTTTTTGTTTCTAGATAATAATATAGCAAGAGTCTTATTGGTTTTTTGTTTTTGTTTTTTTTTTTTTTGGATCTCCTTCATTTGAGCTCTCGATCTCCGATGAGTCTACTCTCCTTTGGAGGAGGTTTCCAATAACTTAAAAATAATAATAATAATTAAATAAATAAAACATTTTTGATGTATTTGGGCATTTTTATTTATCATTGAAATCTTCTTCGATTTTCTTGGTTTCTAGATGATGTTGAATTTGGATTTGGGTTGTTGTTTTTGTTTTTGTTTTTCTTAGAACAAGTGTCAAGAGAGGATTTTTAGATTAAGGAAAAAAAATATATGTTGTTGTCATCTGCTTAAACATATTTGTTAGGAGAAAGAGGAAAAAAAATAAAGGAAAATTTAGATGAGGGAAAGGAAATCAAGAGAAAGAGAAAATAAATAAATAAAGGAAACTAATCTCAGCCATTATTTTCCTTGTCTGCCACATGTTACCAGATGCTTAGAAGTTGAGCACAAATAAGATGGGTAGGGGATCTCAATCCTTTTGTAGCACCCAACGAGTCCTTGTCAAATAGAATTATACAAACGGGGAATAGCACAAACATCCCTCGAAGTTTGATAAAATTGCACTGATATGATAGTTTTGACAATATACACACAAACTTCACTTAACATTTGAATACTGTTATACAAACATACTCTATCGTTAGATGGATCCGTTAGTCAATGGTCAAAATAGTAAAAAGTCTAAAATACCCTTTATTTTTATTTTAAATAAACTAAAAAAAAAATTTAAATAAGATAACAAAATACAAAAAAAAAAAAAAAAATATTTTAGAAAACATGATTAATGTATTTTAAATCTGAAACCTGGAAAAAAAAATCATCTTTACAAATAAATTAAAAATAGCTTTTTAAACAATTTAATAATAAATAAAATTTTAATTTTTAAATTTATTTAAAATCAAGGGGGAATTGCACAACCTTATTATTTTTTTTTTAAGATGAATTTTTTTCTTCTAGGTTTCAGATTTAAGATACATTCATGTTTTCTGAAAGATTTTTAAATATTTTTTATCTTATTTAAAAAAAAAATTAGTTTATTTAAAATATATAAAAAAAATAGAGTATTTTAGACTTTTTAAAGGTTTGACCATTGACTAATGGATCCATCTAACTGTAGGGGATGTTTATGTAATAATTTTCAAATGTTGAGGGAAGTTTGTACGTATATGGCCAAAACTGTCATATCCATGCAATTTTATCAAATCCCGGGGGATGTTTGTGCTATTCCCCCTTTATACAAAAGAAATCAGTTATAATCGGTTTGATTGTTTATATCAATTAGTACAAGTTCAATTGTTGATATCAAATGCTTGCAATTTGAATGTAGAGGAATATGACTGCTGCAATGACAGTTCTGACCACAAGAAAATTGGAGAGCAAATTTTAAGTTTATATATATATATATATATATACACACACACATACACACAAAAAGGTAATTACACCAAACTCCCCTGAGGTTTGTTTTTTTCACGCGGAAACAACTTTATCGTTAATTGACATTCACCTTCCATGATGTTAGGGTTTGACTGTTAAGTGTGAGAGTTGACCGTTAAAAAAATGATAAAAGACAGAAATACCCTTGATTCACCAAAATAAAAAAAATAGAAAAAAAAATCAACAAAAAGAGAAAACCCAAAATCTATTTATAAAAAAGAAAAATAAATATTTTTGTCATTCAATGATTCATATCTCAATAAAAAAATCCACAGATCTCATTCAACAATTCATATCTTCTCCTTTCTTCTTCAATCCACAAATCAATAATCCCAAAAAAAAAAAAAAAAAAAAATCCACAAATTAATAATCCTAAAAAAAAATCCACCAATTCGTAAAGATCAAATTACAAAAAAAAAAAAAAAAAAAATGATGAACTAGTGGAGACAAACTCCATCGAGCTCATCTCCATCCAATGAAGGAGAAATAATAGAGCTCAAACTCAAATCTAGACTACATCCAAAACTACCTCAAATCCATGCATTAATTTTACTGAATGTCAACCCAAATCAAACCCCATTGAAAATCAAATCCTCAATCGCACATCAACATCAATCCACACCAAATTTGTCAATACCACATCAAAACCAATCTACAAAACCACAAACCAAATTTTTTTCTGATTTACCAACCTATTAGGTTTTTAGTTTGTCTTGGCATATATTCCATATCAAAACGATGTTTTTCTTGTATTTGATTAGTGGTCTTAGGTTGATGTTTCGAAGCTTCAAAGAAAGACGTGGCCACAAGATCATGCAAAAATGTGTCTTCAAAGAGGAATGGACTACATTGCACAATTAAGGTAATATATACGTCATTCTTCTTCAAGGCAATAGGCACACACATGATTGCTTCATTTATACACAAAGTGTGGCCCCATTTCCATATCATTTTGAGTTTGTTTCTCGGGTAAAACTGGGTATTTAATATGATAAAATAAGTGTTTCAGGTATTTTTTGGAGTTCAGGGGCATTGGTGTCTTTTTGGAGAATCAGGGGTCAACGTGCAAAATTTGAAGAAAAGATTGAAGATTCTGTGATTAGAGAAGAGTTGAGGGGAGCTTTCTGTAATTTTCCAGCCAACGCACGCGCACATGCCACGTCATAAGTGAAACGGTGCGTTTTGGCTTTGTACTGCTGACCTCAGCGTGACGTCATGATGACATCACGTCGTCTTCAACCTTCAGCGACCCATCTGCAGACCCGCACGGGTCAGCCCGACCCGGTTCTCGACCCGGATTCAACCCGGTCCCATCTGACCGTTTTGCGGCGTGTTTTCCGGCGGTTCTCCGCCCAGATCGATGGCCGACGATCCCCAGGTCCGTTTGGCACAGTTTTCAGGCCTCCATGCGTCACTTTTCTCTCACCTCCAATTCCTCCAACTTCCATGGCTTCCATACCTCCAAGTCCCCAACCGCGGCAAGCTAGCGGCACCCTAGCGACAGAAATCTCCTAAATTCGCCGCGGTTGAAGTGCCGCGGTCGGCCAACCACGGTACCCTCGCGACAGAAACCTTCCAAGCTTGCTGCGGTTCAGTTGTCGCTTCCGCCAACCGCGAAAATGCCCAGACCGCGGCAGTCCGTCTCTTGGTCGTTTTGGACACATTCTTTGTCGTTTTGGACGAACTTCTTGCCCTATCTTGGACCCATATATATACATCTCTTCATCTTTTGAGGGAGGAGGGAGGAGACACAAAAAGAAAAGAGAACACTCTCCAAAGAAAGAAAACTCTCCCACTCCTCCAAGACTCCATCTTTCCTAAATTCCTACACAATCCAAGAGACACTTGACACCAATCTATGATCTTTTCTTGTTCTTGGGAGAAAGAAAGTTGAAGGAGCTTGAAAAATGAGAGGAGCAAAAGGAAGAAGAGGAAGCTCTCCATTATAGTTTTCTCTAACTTTTTCTCTTTTATCCTTTGTTATAGCCATGTATTTATTTGAGATTATTTATTGTATGGCTATTAGTTGTAATATGAGCTAAACTTTCATTGTTAGGATTTGATGAACCCCACCCATGAATATTTATATGTATTGACCTTTGTTTATCCCTTATGTGCAAGATTGTTGTTTGTATGGGTATTTTTGTGTGTTTAATGCTTTTCAATTGTTTGATCTTCTTTTGAATGAATTTTTGTGGTGTGTTATGTACTGACCGGAGACGCACGCCACGTGCTCGATAAAATGCCTTCTATACATGTCTAGAAAAGTAGACCTACTTAGGCTAGCGTATAGGATTCCCTAGTGTGCCAAGGTTCTTAATGAACTCATTCATATATTCCGAGTAATCGAGAGATAGGCTTGGGTATAATTTTGGGTGCGATCTATTCTACTCGACCGAGATTGTGGGTTAACATTAGGGTGCATGAATCTATGAATTACATGAGCATGTTTTGGGTGAATAATTGAGTCTAGAACGGAAATCGACATAGGGTGGGGTGTAGTCAAATCCTAGCATATTTCTCTCTATTATTACACTTGTGTTTATTTTCGTGTTATTTCTTTTTAGTTTAGTTTAGTTTAATTTACTTAATTGGAAAACCAACCTTTTTGATTGTTTGAATAGCAAATAGGCTAATCAATTTCGGTAATCGGTCACTCGATCCCTGTGGGAACGAACTTTACTTGCTATTGTGCTACTCTCCGACCTCGTCCTATTTCGAGTGTCACTTGAGTGATAGCCAACACACACAAACTATTTATATGTATCTCTGCATCGTAGTGCAATATTTACTTAGCACATTCACATGTTTTTACATGCTCATGCATTGAACTCAAATTCTCATACATTGTAAAATTGCATGTTCTAAGACTATGTCTAGGAAACAGCATACATGTGTGACATTGTGCTTATATGTTTACGTTTTATTATTTTTGGACTTAAACATGATCTCTTATGATTTCTTATTGAGTCCCGATTATTTCGGTTACTCATACATTTGATTTCGAGTCCAAACAATGTAGCTACGCTATTTTCATTCTCATTCATTGAGTTATATTCGTCGTCGTTGTCCAGGATGAATTCTCAACCTTTTGTCAAAGTATCATAGTCGTCATTGTGCGTGGGGGAGTCATGATTTGCAATCCAAAGATGGATTCAAAATCGAAGTTCAGAAGCCCGAATAAATACGAATAACGTGAGAAGAGTGCGGGAAAAGGTTGCTCGGCCAAATGGCCAAGCATAGGTTCCACGTGTGAGCCACACGGCTGAGACACCTCTCTGCCCACGTGTGCCACACGTGGTGTTGATGTGTCATCAGCTGGTTGGCCCTCCTTTTCCCTCTCTCTCTTCCTTTTAAATTTCTCTCATTCCCTCTCATTCATTCTAAGAAAAAAAAATTGGAAATCACTCTCACTAGAATTTTCTCTCAACTTTTTCTCACCTTCCAAACACCATAACTTTCTCATACGAAGTCGGAATTGGTTGATTTAAGTTGAAAATTATTCGTAATCAAGTCATCTACCTTTTCCAATTGGTTTTGCAGCTGTTTGATCGACGTTTCTGGTGGTTTTACATAGAAAAATGAATCAGCTCGTGATCTTGAGGTATTGGTCATATCTTTGTGATTTCTTCTTTTATAACCTTCAATTTTCTTGGGTTTTCTTCTTCTATATGTATGTATATGTATGGTAAATGTTATTGAGAAAGATAGCTTCATAATCAATCCTAATCAAAAGTCTAATTAGAGATATATGTGAACTAGATTATTTGATTCTATGATTTTCATATGTTTGAGAGTTGTATTGTGATTAGATTGATATCTAGGATTATTTGAGACTTGATTGAATCCTTTTATGATTAATAATCCTTGAAATGTGCTTTGATCCTTTGATTGATGAAATCTATGATTAATGCTCTTGTATGTGCTTTTAGAGACATCTAGAATTTAATTGATTTATCAATATATCCATGCTTTAAATCTTTGGCTAGAATATTAATTGAATACATTCTATGTTTCTAGCATTTATTTGTATGTTTATAGCATCTTGAATTTGTGCTTCATGATTATGATATATTCAAGTGTTTTTTGTGTGAATGGAACTATGAGTTTGTATTAAGTGTTTTCACATGCTCTAGGTTTAATTCATGTTATTGCATCCAGACTTTTATTCTTGTGTTCTCATGTGTTCTCACATGTTTTATTTTTGTGTTAGTTGTTCCATAGAATGTCTTGATCACATGTTCTATGTTGTGCTGATTGTGATTTGCATCATTTGCATCACTTAGATCATTTGCCTTGAGGAAAGGGTGAAGTCTCTTTCAAAGTGAGTGAAACTTTGTATTGAGCAAGGAGACTTGGCTAGGAATGAGTTCCGAATAGCCAAGCGAAAGTCTTAGCAGGGAGTTTCATACTCCGGATAGTTGAGCTAGGGGGGCTTGACTAGGATCCTTGTGATCTAGATTGCTAAGCAAGGGAATCTTCTTAGAGGCTTGAGAGCCTTGAATAGGAAGTTGCTTCCTAGAGATGTATGACACACCTTGGATAGGGAGTAGGCTTAGTGATTCACTAGCCCGAGGGTAGATAAGGATTTGATAGCTTAAGGTGGATATCATAGTGTTGATAACCTTGAGTGTGTATGTCCTTTTCATATAGTAGATTTGTTTTGCTGGTGGTTGTGGATTCAACCCGTGGATATTTCCTGTTTAGAGGTTTACCACGTAAAAACTTTGTGTCCATTGTCTTTTTCTCTATCTCTTTTATATTGTATAAGTGTATGTGTTATTTTGTTGAATATCATTCACTTGTGTTATATATTTGAACAAGTACTTGTAAAGAGTGATTTGTAGAAAAATCCTCTTTAGATCAATTTTGTATTTGTAATTCTTCATATTTTGTTATCTTTGTGTATAGATATATTTGTTCACTCTTGTAATACATTGAACAATATTGATATACGAAGTATTCTTTGATATTGTTTTTTAGTGATATTATACCTCATACAACAACTTGTTATATGTAGACAATGCATAAATGATGATATGCATATCTTATTTATGTATAAATGTTCTGTTTATATAGGGATGAGAATTTCCCTCACGGGACCCCCGCCCCCATTTCGAGGTAAATTTTGCCCCCAAATGGGGTTTTGGGGTGGGGGTGGGGGCAAATTTTGCCCCCAAAACCTAAATGGGGGCGGGGTGGGGGAACCTCCCCCCACCCCCATTTTCTAAATGGGTGTGGGGGTGGGGCCCCAAATCCCTCATTTCCCCCATATATTTTTATTTATATATATATATTTTTTATTTTATTTTCTTAAAAAAATAAAAATAAAATAAAAAAATCTCTAACTCTATTAGTCTATTACTCATATTTTGGATTGATTGAAGACTTTAAATTTGTTTAGACTTTTATATGTTATATACTAACACTATATTATTATAGTTATTTGTGTTAATTTTGGCTTAAATTAAATCAATTATATTTTTTAGATTGTATATTTTGTTAATTATTGGATTGGATATTAAAACTGGGTGAAACAAAAGTTTGGTCCGATTGAATTTCGAATTCTAAATTCCAAATTTCAGATTTCAGATCAAAAAAATTTAGGATTATAAATGGGGGAAATGGAGGACGGGGTTGGGGGCAGGGGAACCTCCCCCAAAACACCCCTATCCCCAGTTCCCCCAAATGGGGTTTGGGGGCAGGGGTGGGGGGAGGTTTTAGGAATGGGGTGTAGGTGGGGGAACCCTCCCGCTCTATTGGGCCCCCATTCCCATCCTTATATGTAAAGCTACCTTGAGAGACAAACGTAAGTTTGTTCAAGGGGTTCGAAAATAGGCGAAAAACCTATTCATCCCGACACCCCCCCCCCCCCCCCCCCCCCCCCCCCCCCCCCCTCTAGGTACGTTTTAAGCAATTTAACCTTGTTTGTATACTTTCAACCTTTCTCCAGATTGCTTCTCCTTTCTCCGATTTACAGTGGAGGAGTTCAAATCGGTGGAGCAAATTTTCAATGGATCTCGATGGAGATTTTCGATTGGATCTCCATTGATCGATCTAGATCTCCACCATTTTTTTCTTTCTTTTTTTAATTTTGGTTGTTGAATGGATTTTTTTATTGTTGGTGATGAATGAAAATTGATTTTTTGTTTGGGTGATTTCTGAACCTGTGATTTTTTTTGAGTGATGAATGGATTCAAGGATTTCAATCTCAAAGAACAAAAAATTCATAGGATCGAAGGATGGTGACAATGATGGAGAGATAAGATGAGGTTGATATTGGCAGTGGAGAGATGAAGATGATGATGGGGTGGAAAGATCTGGAAAATTTGTTTTTGAAATATCAATAAAATTTTTGTTTGGTTTTTTTAAAAAAGACTTAACGTTTGACTTTTTTAAAAAAGAATTTCTTTTTTACTTTTTTTACTTTTTTTTTTTTTTTTTAAAATTTAAATCTTAATCTCCATCATTTAGGAAAAAAAAAATTTAATTATTTTAAATCCTTTCCAAATTTTGTTTGGTTTTTTAAAAAAAAAAGTTTAGTTTTTGTCTTTTGGGGGGTTATAAAAGTAAATATACATACTTATATTATGTCAGGGGTATTTTGGACTTTTACATAGTCCGATAAGGTCAAATGTTAAGTCTGACGGTTGTTGAATGACGATAGGGGAAGTGGATATCAATTAACGATAAAATTGTTTACACGTGTAAAAGAGCAAACCTCAAGGGAGTTTAGTGTAATTATCTCATATATATATATAGTCACAAATCCTCATTCGTCTAGAATATTATACAGAGCAATACACGGAACGATTCCAAGCACAGTACATGAAGTTTGGAACAATACATACACAAGTGACACGGTACAACAAACACATTTAGAAAATACTTGCAGATTTCAAACCCTTAAAACCTGGAATATCAATCCACTGAATCGATATCTCCACTTCCCCGCACTCAACATTTTTCAATCTGAGACGCATGTCTTGAGTCATTTTGCCTCCGTTCCATTCTACGATGCTCTCATCAGCTAAGCAGTTTGTCCTGCTAGGCTGTACTTTTTTAACTGCACAACCATTTGGTAGGTTCTCCAACTCCATTTGCATTGCCTCAATATATGGTTTAATATCTATTTCTGCTTGTCCCATTTTATCATCAACAGTGAACGTGTCCTTGTCGAACACAGTCTGCAAGTATGGAAAAATCATGAGTCTAACCTGCTTGTTTCTTCTTATAAATCTATCAAGCGGTATTCAAGAAATAGAAGCAAACCAGATTAATGAACTTTACAGGAATCAGTTTCAGACTTCAGACAACAAAGAACCACGACCTAAAGCACATATGCAAATACCTTTATCTACATATATTCATATACGTGAAACCAGCTCGTAAACATCCTCAGAAAAATCATAATCGCATTCCAGAAATGTAAAATACCAGTTTAGTGATTACCACTGGAACTTTAAAAATCGATAAAGCGGATTACTTACCAAAGTGATCGGAATATTAGGATCCTGAATTGAAAGAGTCAATTCCTCATTCCATTCGGGATTGCAGTTTCTTTTCACAAAACGAGTCTTCAATTTCTGTAACAAATTATTCAAGAGAACAAGGAAATAGATTATTGATAAAGCTTGATTTCGCATGTCTTCGTTAGAGATGAAATGGGAAAATAAGAAGTTTCATTTAGCAGTTTTTATTTGCAATCAGTTTGTGTGATTTGAGATTGATCGCAAAGTTCTAATTTTTCATCCTCAGCATTAGGAAGCCTAATATGATTATCGATCAAGTAGTCGAAATTTTAGCAAGATTAAATCAAGATTTAAGAGACATTCCATCAACACTAACAATTGAATTTTAAAATTTTCCATTCTACATGAACTACAAACGAGATATTAAAATTAATAACTCAGAATCAATGATGCAAAATTTAAATATAAAACCAATAAATCAATTTCTTATTTCTTCAACCTGATTTTAACAAATAGCATGTAAAAATTCATGCCATCACAGTTCTTATTTCTTCAGCCTGATTTAACCAAAAATAAAAATAAAAAAATAAAGCAATTCCATCTTTGATCTAACAAAACAAAAAGTCATCTTTTGATCATCTATAATTTTTATCAACTGATTTTTCAAAAATAATTTCTATTAGCCATCAAATTCTATTGAAACAACCCACCCAGGAAACAGAGCAGAAACTAACAATACCTGTGTACCGTAATTGATGACAACATAAGGATCACTGCCCATAGAATCACGCACGGCGAGATTGATGCCTCTCTTTACACGAATTTTAAGAAGACCAAGCATGCCCTCCATTGTTATTGCAGCTGTTATTTGATGATCTCAAATGATTGAATTGAAGAATGATAAGCCACCCTCGAATTCTTCTGGAAAGAATTTTTGATCAACCAAACACATCCACGTGCGGCTTATCAAGAATATTATATTCAGACAAAAAAAAAAAAAAAAAAAAAAATGCTTGTTGCTATGGGCCTTGTGATTTCCGCTTTTATCGCTTAACCCACTCTTTTTTTGGACTTCTCAATTTTGGTAACCATTTGTGCTTATTTTCCTCCGCTTTTCAATATTTACAAATCGAGTTTAACCGTTAAATCTATCTCTCATGAGTACATACTTTGAACATATCTTGACCATACTAATATACATCACAATATTTTTACCATATATATTATTATAATTGAAGTTATGTTGCTGACATGGCAAAAGTGTAATGATGTATATTAGTAAACTTAAGATATACTCAAAGTTGTGTACTCACGAGAAAAAAATTGATTAAAAGGGTGTCTCAACTTGGTCTTGATACAGTGTATGAGATGGCAGTGAAATATTCTTTATGATATTCATTTGTTATCGCAGCTGTCACTCAGAAATGTGCCATGAAAGAATTAGCTTCATGGTTCTGAATCCGATATCCTCCACAAAAAATAGGGGTGTGAAGGTGAAGTATACAATTCAATCCAATATGATCCATTGGACCCAGTCCAATCCCCTAGATTGGATTGGATTTGATGATAAGATTAGATCAAATTGGATCTTAAATTATAAAATTCATTGGATCAGATCGGATCAGATCGGATCGGATCTTGGATTTCAATATAAAAATCTGTCATATTCGTCGGATCCACCAAAATATAAGGCTTAATTTATATTTGACCAATTTATTTTGTCTTATACAACAACATTGAGCACATTTTTAGTGCTATTATATTTTGTTATGATAAAGGGTTATATTTTAAACTTTTGGATGATTTTATTTATGTTTGTGTTTAAAACTTATGTTTAAGTTTATAATTTGTAAGACTTTTTGAACTTTACAGTTTACAATTATGTATTGCTTTTATATTAATTATTAGTTTTTTAATTTTATTTGGAGTACCATATGAATAATTATTGACTTTTACGAATGTTTTAACTTTTATACATTAAGAATTGTTTCATATTGATCTGATCCATTAGATTAGATTCAGTCGGATCGGACTTAAGTATTTTACAATTGAATCGGATTTGATCAGATTTCACTCTAAGGTTGGATTAGATTCGATCAGATCGGACTTAAGTATTTTACAATTGAATCGGATTTGATCAGATTTCTCTCTAAGGTTGGATAAGATCATATTGTAATTTCTTTGATCCAATCGGATTAGATCTTAGATCATAGCAAATTCAATGGATCTGATCTGCTACACACCCTAACAAAAAGGCACTGCAGGTAATAAGGCACAACCAAGGAGGACTGGAGAGAGGAGAGTGAGCTATTTGGCTTGAGAGAAAAACAAAAGGCTGGTTATGCTTGTAATTTTTATACTATTTTCTTCCTTTGTAAAAGATTGAAAATCGGGTATATTTGTTATTCCTTGATATAGTGAATTTGGGGTCATTACCAGCACTAGATATAGGTTCATATACTGTGAACTGAACCACTATAAATCTCTTGTGTTCAATTACTATTGTCACCAGAAGAAGCGGTAATCGAGTATGCCATATCACCAGAAGTCAGTCAAACACAAAACCAATTATAGTTGATCAAGAGTCAACCTTCGGCTCTAGGAAGTTCCGATCAGGTTCATCAAATCGATCAGGTAGAGATAACTTGATCGGGTTCAACTAACCAATTGAATAGAAAAGCCAGGTCGGGCTAAACAACTAATTGGGCAAAAAATACACTAGTCGAGGTTAAGTAACCGTCGATCGGGCTAAGAAGACCCGGTCGGGTTAGATAATCGGTCGACCAGTGATGCGTGGAAGACATCAGCTCCAGGTTAACCACTACTTAAATACAAAGAGAAAGAATATTACTCAAACAATGAACCATGAAGTACACTCCAATAAGGAAACAAACTTCCTTAAAGATATTGGAGTCCAAATCCAACGAAAATCTAATTCATTAAATGCGTAGAATATACAAAATAGGAAAGAAGATAAAAATGACTCCAACAAATCAGAGTCCTACTAAATCTCATCAACTTTCCTTACTTGTACACCAAGAATTAGGATTATATGCATGTATAAATAGACCTTTAAATGCCATTACGTATGCACATGAAAAAACACATATAGCAGCAAGAGTGTAAGAGAGATCGAGTATGTAATTCATCTTTACATAGCCCTATTCTCACCATCCGGCAACCATAGTGTTTTCTCTTTTTGGGTTTTCCACATAAAATTTTGTGTTTTACATGCTCAATTATTACTTTCTCGCTTTACAATGTTTTTATTAATCATATTAACGTTGTTAGACGTGTGACTTTTTCCATAATCCAAAAATCACCATCAACAAGATATATTCACAAAAAACAAACAATAAAATTTCTACCCCTTAAGAAAGGAAATTTCAATTTTTTTCAATCTTCTCCATAAGAGGGTGAGGAAAGTATTTCTCCCCCTTTTTGTCAAGGACTAGTTAAGGGATACAAGAAATATGAGATATTATGCAAACAATTCGTATAGAGAACAAAGTTAAATCAACCAATCTCCCCCTTAACATATGCTCTATATTATTATTAACAACAAACTTGTTCACAAGGGAATTACGTAATCACACACTTCAAGCAATAAGTCCAATAGAAAATCATTGATTTTCATATTCTCTCAAAAATAATCTCAAATTGATAATGAATCAAGCACATTTAAGCAAAATGTGTGTGTGTGTGTGTGTGTGTGTGTGTGTGTGTGTGTGTGTGTGTGTGTGTGTGAAATGCTTCTAGCATATGCAAAATGAGCAATTGAATTATCAACATGCAAACCATATCAACATCTATCCATATAAAGCTTTTCCAATCAAGGTCAAATCGATTGTCATCCTAAATTTTTGATTTTAAGAAAATAGATTTCAACATATGAGTGTGTGTGTGTACATGTGGCTAGTCAGTCCATTTCTGTTTTTGAACCCGAGCATTCTCAATTTTTCAACTATACTCCTTTAAGCTTTTGAAGCTTTATCAAAGATTTTTTTTTTCTTTTCAACACTTCTTTGAATTTTTTTTATACACTTCATGACGGCTTTCACTTATCATATTGGCGTAGCCCTTTTCTACAATGGGCGGCTACACAACCAACATGTGTAACCATTTCCATGAAGATGCTCATTGAGTTATATGTAGTTGTCGAAGCAAAATGTATACTAACCATAGGTCATCTATCATGTACTAAGCAATAATCTTTTAAATGCATCCATGATCTACACATTTTCAAACTCAACTACTTAAACTAAAACGTATAAGAAAAGCATTTGTGCACTTTTATAAAAACAAAATTTTAAAGCTGAGGCGCATGATCTAGAAATAAAAGTTATTTGCTCAAGATCATTACTTCTCAAGTGAGTAGCTTTTAAAGAAATTGATATTCAAAGAAAATTTTGCTTATCAAGCTATTCACAAACACACATAGATATCAATCAACACAAAACTACAATTTTATAGGGTACAAAACTACAAACATCCAACACTCCAAAAAAAATGTAAAATTTTGAATTCAAAGATAACATCAGCATGCTGCCAAAAGGCGACCCAACAGAAGTTGTAAGAGCCCACTAGGCCACGGACAATAGACTCAAACTACAAATTACAAATTAAATTGTGCTCTTATATTACATCAACTCATAATATTAATTCCACACAAAAATGAGCATTTAAGCCTGGGGTTAGGGATGTCAATAAGTTTCCCACCATCACCCCATCTTCTCTTGCTCCTGCCTCACCCCCTATTAGGGAAACAAGGGCGGTGTCGGTTCAGGGGGAGACATCCCCACCCCCAACCGTTTCTCCTATCACCAATTACCCATTTGATTCATTTTGATCTTGACATGTGTTGATGGTTAATTCTGGATTGCCTGATATATCCTTTAATGTGGATGTGTGTGCTAGGTACCAAGCGTATCCTAAGGAGTCTCATCTCTCTTCCATAAAGAGAATTATTCACTATGTGAATGAGACATCCAACTATGGGATTTGGTACTCTTTTGACACTAATGTTAGTCTTATATGCTTTAGTGATGCGGATTGGGCAGGAAATTACGATGATAGGAAAAGCACATCAAGCAGTTGCTTCTTCCTAGGGAACAACTTAGTGTCTTGGTTTTACAAGAAGTAAAATTCGATTTTCTTGTCCACGGTCGAAGCCGAGAACATAGCCGCGGGGTGTGGATGCACACAACTCCTTTGGATGAAGCAAATGCTAGTCGACTATGGATTCAACCAAGGTACACTCACCCACTTTTGTAATAACATGAGTGCTATTAATATTTCCAAGAATCTGGTACAACACTCTAGGACTAATGATCGGTCTATTTCTATATATGTTTTAGGCCCCTATTTCCCAGTCTTTGTGCTTTGTTCTCGAGTGATTTAGGTTGTTTGATGTGCTTGTTAAGCTGTGTAGGTCTCTTTAACAGAAGTAGTGCAAATATCCGATTATGGAAGAAAAGATGTCAAAATTGATGAGAGTGCATTTCTGCAAAGGACCGCCCCCTAGGAATGCCTACCTAGCGGTCATAGGTTACGGTCAATGTAAGTTGCAGCCTCCAAGAGAAAATCATGAAGGACCGCGGCCTAGGTATGCCTACCTAGCGGTCCCATATGGCGACAATCTCCAGAGTGTTTTATTAGAATTTGCGCGGCCCAGGCATGTTCCTACCTAACTGTCCCACCTTGCATCAAGCTCCAGTAGTGTGTCAATCAAGAGACCGCGGCCTAGGCACCGTCCTACCTAGCGGTCCTATCTAGCGGTGATGTCCAGTGGTGTTGCAAAAGCAGTGCCGCGGGATAGGCAAGTTGCCTACCTAGCGGCACGTGCAGCGATCTTTTAAAGTTTGATTCGTTTAGGTCAACGAGTGACGGAGATTTGAGCCAATATAAATAAGACATCAGAAGGCTTTCAGAGG
Source organism: Acer campestre (assembly GCA_954870605.1). Taxonomy (NCBI): domain Eukaryota; kingdom Viridiplantae; phylum Streptophyta; class Magnoliopsida; order Sapindales; family Sapindaceae; genus Acer; species Acer campestre. The sequence continues at coordinate 11,705,928 of OX940806.1, read as the reverse complement.
GAGGTTGGAGACTGGGAGATTGGGAGCCGTATTTCTTCCATCCTTGGAGGACACCGGAAAGCAAGAAAAAGACGAAGGATTCAAGACAAGATTAGAAGACAACAATGGGTTCTACCTTCTCCTCTTCTATGTTTTTGTTTCCTCCATTGATGTGTAACTAAATCCATACTAGGGATTCAATGTGAACCTCTATGAATACTTTTTGTTAGAATTAACTATATTTTCGTAATTCAAGTTTTGATTTATTCAATTTGTGATTATTTCTTCTTGTTGAGGCATAGTTAGTGCTAGACTAAAAGTTAGGGTTTGATATTTTAAAGGTTGAGATGCGCGTGTGTTTTCACCATTCTCAACTAATATGCAATTGAATGAATGAATTTATCGTAGCAGGATATCGCACGTTATTTTTGGTTCTCTTGTTCTTGTGCTTAATGGATTCTCAATCATAGTCTGCACGCAGGGTTTGCTAATGACTGTGATTGAGAATACTTGATTGTGTGCTTTGTGGGTTTTAGGTTATAGTTTACACGCAGGGTTTGCTAATGACTGCAGTAGAGAGTACTTGATTTATTCCAGGACCACATAGCACTAATTATATATAATTTAAGAATGAACCCTTAACTTGATTAACATTCTTTGTGAAAGTCAATTCGAAGCATTGAGTAAACGTAGTTGGGGATCATTGATGACCTAGTCCTCTCACCTCTTGATCACATTCACATATTCATGTTAACTGTTTTCTTAGTTTAATATAGTTTTAATCTTAAATCAATCAAATCAATCTGAAATCTCTTGGTTACTGTTACTTGCTTAACTTTAATTAGAATTAGTTTTAGTCGATAAATCACTTTTCCTCGTGGGAACGATCCCTACTTGTCGATGTACTTATCTCACGATTCGTGCACTTGCGAGTTAGGTTTTTATAACACGATTCTACACATCAACTAAGCATATTGACATCCATCATCACTTCATTAGAGAGCTTGTTGAAAATAAATGTATAGTGCTTGAACATATAGGCACTAATGATCAACTAGCGGACTTATTTACTAAACCTTCAGATGCAACTAGGTTTAAAACTCTTAGTAGATCTATTAGGATATGTGTTGTAGAGTGATGTCTTTTGGTGATTGATCACATATGGGGAACTCAAGCAAAGAGAGTTATTGCATACTTGATGCATGCAAATATTTGAAAAAAATTATGCTTCTTTGTTGATTGTTTGAGTAGCTTGGTTGCACATATATTATATGTTATTTTCTTCAATAAGTGTGTACCATGCATTAATTACAATCCATGTCATATTTATGTTCAAACATGCATTTTTGGACTAAGAGATCTATATAGGAAGTACGATTTGAATGATCTATAGTTATCTTCATGACATGATGATTCTTTTATAACATGCTAATGACATATGAAAAGCATGAAATTCAAATGACATGCTAAAATGAAAAAACATGAATTGATGATTGCAATTTCTTAAATGTAAAACAATGTGTGAAATACTTATGGGACTCAAATGAATAAAGGATCTTGTACCCGTTCAAAGGATGTTACAATCCAAATGTCTTTCTTTCTTTATTGGTTGAACATGGTTACTATCATACGGTTATCGTTCCCGAAAAAATCAAATAGGGTGCAAAGTCGCTCATGCCATGATTCGCTTATAAAGTTGGATATAATTGCTCTTAAATTAAATTCAATGAAATCTCTATATCCTTACTTCTCTCATGACAAATGGTGAAATTGGTTTGAATTTTATTATAAACCTTTTTCATTTGCTTTGCCAAATACCATTGTATTTTGGACTTGAATACAAGATGTCTTGTATGCAAAGCATTTTTATTCACACATTTTCTTAAAATAAATCACCTTGTTTCTCTCCAACTAATTGAGTTGCATAAAGTGACATATATGATTATGCAAATATCTTATATGTTACTATCTCTCTTTGCTACAAGTGACCCGGTTGAGGAATACTCCTTTGTCTATATCATGACAAAAAGGGGGAGTAGAATGTGGTGGTAAGGGGAGTTAAATGTGTATGTTGGGGAGATTACATATTGAGGGGGAGTAACCCGTTGAGGGGGAGCATTTCATTCACATACATTGCATAATGTTGTGCTTAAATTCTTAAATGCAAATGCTTATTTTTGTTAGGATTATGTGTTAGGATTATGCTCAATAGCAAGAGTGTAATATTGTAATTAACAATCTTTTTCATATTAATAAAGTGATTTCTGGTTTAAACAAATCTTATAGCATTTATAGTTTAATAATTGTCAAAGTAAATAATCATAAGGTCTAAAGACTATGAGAAAAGAAGAATTGTTCGTACATCTGGATATGTATGTGGTAGATACAATTCTTTAGTTAGTCTTGAATATTGTTCACAACTTAAGTTAAAGGTTGGGCACCTTTATCTTGTCAAAGTTGTAGAATTCTTTTGCTAGCATTTGAGTGGGATCAAATGAGATATGATGAGTCTAAAATCATCGGAGTGTCTTCGAGCAAAAGAATCTAGTGCACTGGGTGCATTGAACTGGATCACAGTTGATGAGGTCGTTTGTGTACTCAACAAAATAGTAAAAATAATAGTTTTTGGTTGATTCTTGAAAACTCTTTTAAAGCCACTTAATCCTTTTAAAATGTGATTTGATAGCAAAATAGTGAGCAAGTTCGTTCCACAGGGAATGGAGTGTTAATTAGATAAATTGACTAATCTTAGAACAATAAAACAAATCATAGAGTTTGATAAATGTGTGGTTTCTAATGCCACCAATGCTAAACTACTCAAATGAAAATACACAAAAATGTTATGAAAAATAGAATACTCAACACCTTGATAAGAATAGTGATAAAATCAATTAATGAGAGAACTAGGGAATAGATCGATTAACACTTGGATGTGGGTAAGCTACTAGCATCATTAATGTACCAATCTCATTATGTTAACCACTTAGAGGCTTAGATTAGTGGGGTTGATATACCCACCACTAATCTATCCTATCCAATGGGTTCTTAATCACACAAAGGTTGTCAATCCACATGTGAATATATAACAAATTATTCCACTCAAGATAGCAATCAACAAGTGATATACAAGTCAATTATAATGAATGAAATCTAATTAAATTGAATGAATAGAACACATAAGAGATTCATTACAAGCTAGACTAAACCCACAACCAATTGTTCCTCAAATCTATCCCCTAGATTAGGGGTTTAGTTACACATAATTGCAATAAATGAGAAGAAGTAAATGATAAGGAAATAACCCTTGGGTCACCTTCTTTAAGCTCAATCCTTCTTCTCCTCTATGCTCCTAGATGCAAGGAATGGAGGTTGAGGAAATGTCTTGGAATGTGGGTGTTTTGGTGGAAAGTTACTAAGGATTTTGGTGGAGAAATGGTGGGATGAGGAATGATGTAGTGAAGTAATCAAGGTTTTGTGTTGAGGGTTGGATGGATTAGATGAGTTCAAGGAGAGAAATGGAGGATGATGAAAAATGTGCCATGGAAGATGATCTAGATCTGAAGTTGAGTTCTCTGAATTTTTCTCTCTGATTTTCGATCCTTTGAAAGTGAAGAGACGCTCCATATATATACTCACTCATGGACATGTACTGGTAACGACTTGATTCGCTGATGTGGAGCCTTGGTCGCTATTTGGTCGCTATGGTGACCATGGAGCGTAAAACGGTTAGATGAAAAGGTCGCTCTGAAAACCATCTTTCTCGCTCTTTGTCAAGTGGCGAACATGACCAAAATGTGTAGAGGTCGCCACTTGTGTCCTCTAGGTCGCTCTGGCGACCATAATTGGCGACCTTGGAAATGTGAAGAGGTCGCCCTTTGTGCATCAAGGTCGCTCTGGCGACCATAAGTGGCGACCATGCCTTGAGTGCACTAGGTCGCCACTTGCAAGGGAGGTCGCCAGAGCGACCCCAAGTGGCGACCACACCTGATTGTTTTTGTGACCTTCTGTCGCCATGACGCTCAAGTGGCGCCCAAGTGGCGACCTTTTGATGCCTTTGGGAACTCTTCTGTCGCCATGGCGCTCAAGTGGCGACCTCCATTGCCCAAGTGGCGAAAATGCCCTGTTTCTTCTCATTTGTGAGACATTTTTGCACAAGTCCTCCACCTTCATCTCAATTGCTTCTGAAACCTAATAAAACCTGAAACACTCAATTTAACAACATTAAACACGGGGAAATGCCCGAGAATCAAGCAAAAAGAAACGGAAATGAGGGCCAAAATCATACCAATTTTGGCTTGATCAACAGTGAAATACTTTATCTATAACCATCAGTAGATAAAAGTAATTTCATTATCAAGACAATCAGAGAGTCTATCTTAATCCTGAGATAAATGATGGACTTATGGTTGCAAGTGATATCATTTGAGTTATCAATGAGTACGATTATATCGCATAGTCTATCCTCGATAATTTGGTGATATTCATTTGTTAATCGATAGAGGACTTCATTTATAGATATGGACATCGTGGCTCCATTTATCAAATGAGAGTATAATATCATCATATGGATGTTTTGAGGTAATTGGATATTAAATCTCAACGTTGAGTTTTCGATAGTGTCTATTGAAAAAATGGCTTCTGGACAAGTCAAAATATCCAAGTTCAAAACGTGGTCATATGAGTAAATATGGTAACTTGGAGAGTTATAGGCGGTCTATGAACTCTTGGCGATTACTGATATTAATCACGAGGATACACTATCTCCAACATGATTGTCTAGGGTATGAATGAGGAAACATCTTCCTTTTCTGTCTTTATTTAAGAGTTCAATTTTAGCTCTTTAGTGGAATGAGTTAAAATTAATGGATCGGACCTAAGTGAATCATTTGTTGATTGTGATTAGGTTGTGTCTATTGAAGCTTAAATTTAGATAGCCCGCCAAGATCCTCAATCCACACGGACTTGCATGGATCACTTGATATATTCTACCGAACCAATTTAGGGTCCATCTAGAATTGCATTTAATATATTAAGAATATAATTTGCACATTATTTATGTAATGAGCTGCTCAATTATATTTATATATTAATGGATGACATGTGGGCTTGTTTCTTTTAGTAAGAATGGGTCTATTTCACATGTGGGCTTTTTATTTAAAGTCCTATGGATTAAATGAAATAAGAAAATAATATTTGGCCCAATATTTTTATATGGGGCGGCAAGGTGACTAATTAACCTTAAATATTATTTTGTTTTCATTGTTTAATTAAATAAGAATTAATTAATTTATTAATTAATTGTTTAATTAAGAAACAAATCTTTTCTGATTAGGAAATATGATTCCTATTGGTATACTATTGGTAGTAGTATACTTAAATTAAAAGACTTGTTTGACAAGGAAATAAATAATTAATTTTGTTATCCGAAAATCGTTAAAAGGACGATAATCCAAATAACCACTTTAAAAAGGGTCAAGATCGAGATTGATCCTGGCCGGAGGGGTATCAAGTAGTTCGATACCAACTAGGTCCCTGCCAATGCATGCATGATAAAGAATACGTGAAATCGAATAGGAATTCGTCTTATTGATCTCTCTTTTCCATTACATGAATACACCGACTATAAATCTACTAAGACACTAGATTACATGAAGGTTTCGATTGAAAATATGGATCATGGTAGCGATATGGAGATTTCGGTCGATAAGTGGGATGATGGTGGAGATAAATCTGTGTCTGTCGATAAGTAGAGTGTAGGGTTTCTTTTATTTCCATCCTCCTCTTCGATGAATAAGTTGTTATATATATAGGTCCTGTTTGCTTGCCATGCACTCCTACAGTCTCGGACTAGGGTTTGGCCGCTTGCAGGATCCTCCTTTTTAGGAAATAAAATCGGAGCTTTAATGCGCTGAATTCAGTCTTTCCTTCCTAGGAGGAGTCAATCACTTACCTTCCTAGTAGGGTTCCTACTGTAATGTCCTGCTCAAATTAGGACTCTCTGGCGGGAAGGAGTGTACCTCCTTTGTACGGTGACGTTTTACTGGCTCTTTTGTGGAGCTTTTAGTTCTTGGTGTTTAGGATCCCGCTTCCTGGTGCTCTTTTGCTCTAGCGGGCTGCCTACATCTAGTAAGCATCCTACTGATGGCAGTAGGGGGATATCTAGCCAGCTTTGTAGTAAGGTGATCAGTAGAACTCCGTGTCGGGGTGCTGCAGGGTCCGTAGGAAGCTGTATCGGGGTGTAGCGGGGTCCATAGGAAGCCCGGTTATAGCCGAGTTTGATCTCGCTGTGAGTTCTAGTGAGTATTTTTGGTTCTCGACCACTTTGTTGAGCTAAGATGCTTGGCGGGGTGGACCCCGCTGAAGAAGGTATGTGTTGGGATCAACCGGGGTCCACTCTGTCGTGGTATCCGGGTTGGGTACTGTTATAGCCTTCTTATGTCGAGGTGGAAAATTCTTCTTTGGTCCTTCGCCGATTTTTGGCGGTTAACAGAAGTCCCCCCTGACTTGGACACTGATACCTTGTCGGGGTCGGGGTCGGGGTCAGGATCTTTTTGTTTGCTTGAAGGATTTTCTACCTTATCCCCTTACCTTCCTTGTCTGATGATGACTCGCTTTTTGTGTCGTTACCAAATTGCGAATTACCAAAAGAATGTTATAAAATGAATCTTTACGCAATATATTTTAAGATTTGAAAATGAGTATTGTGGTAAGCTTAGAATTCGTTCCACAGGGAATTAAGGTGATTAGTTGAATAAATTAACTAATCTATATGCAATAAAATAAATCATAAAAATATGGATGAGTGAATGGGTTGTCAAGCCATCAAACATACATGAAAAATAAACCTAATAAACTAATAAAAGAATACTTAACAAATCTAGATAAGATAATGGAATTAACAATTAAGAGAATAGCTAGGGAATTAATGGGATCACAAGTGGATTACGGGAAATGCTTATCAAGCTACTTTAGTGAACGGATCTCATAAATGTTAACCAATTGATTTCTAAAATGTGTTTGGGCCATTATTATGAACCCTAAACAACTTCTCACCGCAATGCCTAACCGATTAAGGAAAGGGGGTCACGGCGGGATCGATTTGTTACAATTAACGGCTTAGATTATCGTGGTTGATATACCCTCCGACAATCTATCCTATTCACTAAGTTCTCAATCCATCAAGGTTGTCAATCCAATCAAGATTATATAACAAATTATCCTAAGCAAGATTATAATCAACTAGTGGGTATACATGTCAATTATATAATGCAAAGAATCTAATTATAAAATGAATAGAACACAAATAGAAATTAAAATATATTAAAGCTTAAGCAAATCCCAATCCAAATATTCTCACATCAAAACCCTAGAAAGGGGATTTAATTACACATATTACAATCAAAGGGAAGGTAAGTAAAAGATTAGGAAATCACCCATGGGCCACCTTTTGTAAGCTTGATCCTTTCCTTGCCTTTGATGCTCCTTGTGTGAAGAGTGGATGATGAGGATATGTCTAGATGGGTGGAGTCAAATGGGAAGTGACTAAGGAGATTTGTGGAGAAGATGGGAAGAAAAGGAATGATTAGGGGAAGTAATCTAGATGTTAAGGTTTGGTAGAAGAGAAAATGGAGAGAAAAGGAATGGTGGAGAAAGGAGGTTTCTTGGTGGTCAAGAGTTGTCCAAAAGAGGAAAAATGTGATGAATTTATATGATTTTCAAATTAGGTCTCGGGTGGCAAATTACCAAAACACCCCCTGACCATGGCAAATTACCATTTAGTCCAACAGAGGGGGTCATTGTGTAATTTGCCCCACCAATCAGAATTGCACAGCAAAGAGGTCGCTTGATGTTCAAATGGCGACCCTTAGAGCGACCCTAAATGGCGATGTTTCTGGAGCCAAAACAACTCCCTGTCGCCATGGCGACCTAGGGTGACGTGGACATGACAAAGGGGCAAAATGGGAAGAATTTGGTGAGAAATGGATGGCCGGATTCCGGCCATTTGGGACGCCGGTGTTGGAACGATCGGAGAGCCGTTGACTTTGCCGTAATTTTGGAGTCGAAAACCGACCGGAGTTGGGTCCAAAATGATGACGTGGAAGAAGCTAGGGTTTGGGGAAGTTTGGACATGGCTGCTGCTCGTGAGGAAGAAGAAGATGAATAGGAAATGGGGTGCATTCAGCAGGCTTGTGGGGTGCAAAGGGCTGCAGCCTTTTTGTCTAAAGGGGGTGTAATGGGCTGCTATATGGGGTATAATTAGGTGCTATGGAATGTGGATCTGGGCTGACTTTATGTTGGCTGTTTGGTTTGGGCTCAAGCCCATGTTGAATTCACTTAATCAAAACGCACCGTTTTGATTTCTTAGTGCATGGGCTGCAATTAGAATTGGGCCGGGGTGCGCTCAGTTGAACTGATCTGGTATGGGCGCCCTTTTGGATCAAAATGCACCGTTTCCTCTGACAGGTGGCACGCTCCCTTGGTCAATTGCGATTCAGTCCCTGTTCTCTTCTTTAATCACAATAACTTCAATTCTTCCTCCATATTTTGCACCTTTGCCCCTATTTCACCAAAATTACTCCAATGCCCCTGAACTCTATAATTTCCTGAAAACACTTAATTTACACCATTAAATCACAAAATAATGCCCAAGAATCAAGCAAAAGGAGAAGGAAATGAGGGCCAAAATCATACCAATTTTGGTTCGATCATCTGACTGGGTTTCCACTTAAGAGAAGGAAATCCTTATTTTGTCCGTTATCACTGATTACGTGTCGACTGTTGACTGGGTTTCTCCTTTCTTCAAAAAGAGCCGTTTTGGCGCGATTAATGCGGAAAACGCCTCAACCCCTCCTCCCGGTCACCGATTCCAGTTTCCAAGTAAGTAACCGTCATTCCTCCTCTATAAATAGACTGGTTTTACTGGCGCTTCTCACCTTTGAGCTTTCAGACTTTCAAAATCAAACGAGAGCAAAAACTGCTGTCTTACCTTCTTTCTCTCCTTTCCAACTTTCGGAAAACCTTCTTTTCTTCTTCTTCTTCTTTCCATGGCTTCTCCTTCACAAATCCCTATTTCTCAAGAAATTGCTGCTGAACAAAACCCTCCAGTAACGGCGAACCCCGTTCATTCAGATCCCGCCTTCTCTCCCCAGTCTGACAATGCTGAGGCGATTGAGGCTGCAGCGGACTCCTTGACGTCAGAGGGGAAAAAACGGGGTCGAGAGGGGGATGCAACTGCTGAGAAAACCCCGCAGGCTCAGCGACGCCGCTTTACCCGAAACCCCCGAATTGGGTTGGGTTTTCATAATCAACCTGAAGACCCAGTCCTGGTTGGTGATGAGGCGAGCGCCTTTCAGACTGGTGGCCATGAGGAAAGTGACGGACCTGATGTCGCGCTGGTCGGAGTTCAGACGGGCTCCTTTGCCGCCTTTCGCGATAGTCGGGTTATTCCCGATTCTGTTTGTACAATGGATACGCTCAATCAACTACGGGAAGAGTACAAGATCCCGGAGTACATCATTCTCTCCCTTCCTCCCCAAGGCTATGATGCGTACGCCCCGCCTCCAGACCGCTTGCTGATCCACAAAGCCGCTCTGGAGTGTGGAGTCCGGCTCCCACTACACCCCACTCTTCGTCGAGCTCTCGTCGCGCTCGAATTGGCCCCTCTCCAACTCTCTCCGGGCTTCTGGAAGCACCTGACAGGGTTCTTGGTGCTCTGGAGGGAGCAGTGCGAGAAAGATCATATTGAGCGGGAACCGGGTTTGGATGAGCTCCGCTTCCTCTTCAACATTACGAGCATGGTACCTCGGGGTCAGTTCTACCTGAGGGCATCGAATGATTTGAAGTTCGTCGTCCCAGGGGCGAATGTGAAGTATGCGGCGCCTTGGAAGGAGGAGTGGCTGGTGGTCGAGGGCGATTGGGGGCGCACTGCTCTTGTTGGGGGGTATGAGTACCCCGTCCCTACCCAGTTTACCGTGAGGGACAAGTGGGCGAAGGGGACCTTGGCTCCTGAGTCCCGAGAGATTTTAACAAGGATCCTAAAGAGAGGGTATACCAACCTGCAATTCCCCTCTTTGGATCCCTTTGAGGGAGCCCGCTTGGAACGGTACCTGAGGATCTCTCCCGCCTCTCCAGGTGAGTTAACCGCATCCTGCATCTCTATTTCTTAATGTTTATATTCCTTCTTTTGATTCTTACTGAACATCCTCTCTTCTGGCAGTATCAGCTTCCCTGATGGTCACGGGGCCTCTCCCTTCTTCGGGGGGTAAAGATATTACCCTGCTATCTCGTTCCTCCCTTATTCCTTCTCCTACTTCGGCTGTCAGGACTAGGTCGGGGTCCGTCCGAGAAGGATCCAACCCCACCCCCCCTCATGACTCTACTCCTGCTCCATCAGGGTCTAAAGCCAAGGCTCCAGCTCGCAGCCTTTCTACTCCTCCCTCCCGTTCAAGGATCCCGGCGTTGCTAGCCAGGGCGGCTAGGGCCCGAAGCTCTGAAAGGCCGGCTCAGAAGAAGAAAGTCTCCACCACTGAAACCTCTTCTGCTCCTCCTCCTGCCGTAGCTCTTCCCGTGGATCCTGTGAGGGCCCCGGTGGAGGAAGCAGTTGTCCACTCTTCTACTCTTGATGCTGGTGTGGCCTCTGGATCGGGGTCGGGGAATGCTACTTTTGACGAGGTGGTGTCTAGATTCGCGGCCACCTGCCCCGGTGGAGATTTGACAGATATGGCCAAGCTTCCTACAGGCATCTTGGTCACCAAGGGGGTTTCGGTTCTGGCTGAGGTAAACTTTTACTCCCTTCTTGCTACTTAATTTCTCCCTTCTGTCGGGTACTAACTCTCTTTCTTTCTGCAGGGTTTCAAGTTTGCCTTAGCCATGGAGAAACAGCTGCTGACATTGAAAGAAGCTCATATCGGCCTCCAAGCGAGGTTAGAGGAAACTCAGCAGGAGCTAGTCCAGACCCAACAAAACGTGGCCCCTTTACTTCAAGAGGCTAGGGCATCAGAAGAAGCGCGGCAGGAGGGCTTGGTGATTATCAGACGCCTTGAACGTTGCTTAGACATAGAAACCATCAAGTCCTTGCGCCGCAGAGAGGAGAGGGATCGCATAAAAGCTGAAAAGAGGCTGCTGTCAGATGAGAACCAGCTTCTGCGGGATGCCTTAGAGGATTTGGAGGCCCACCAGGGGCCCTCTTTTGATGATGGTTATTTCACTGCCTGCTATGAGGTAGCTACAGCTTTGCCTCCTTCTTTCGACCTCAGGGCAACCTTGAACTGGGACCGGGAGCAAATTATGGCTAAGGCTGCCCGGTTAGCTGGAGGGGATCAAGAGGCTGAGGCCCCTCCACAGGAAATGGCTCACCCGGGTCAAGAAGCCGTCGTGGCTGCTGGGGTCCAACAAGATGGCGCGGAGGGAGCTGATCTAGATCCTCCTGCCATTGAAGAACCAGTGGTGGACCCCGAGTCGGCTACGGGAGTAGTCATTGTGGAGGAAGGTGATGGGCCAGCTAGATCCGAGGTCCCTATGGTTGAAAGGATTCAGTCTGGGTCTTCTGCCATGGAGGTGGTTCACAACGATGCAGCAACTGAGCCTTTAGGAGAAGGGGCAGCTGGCCAAGAAGAGCATCCAGAGGAGGACAAAGAAGTTTAGTCTGGCCTCCATTCATTACTAAAAAATTTTGTAGCCCGACTGGGGAATGGGGCACCCCGTTTATAAATATAGCAGCTTTTCTGAATACTGTGTCTTGCTTACTTTGTACTTAGAAAACTCTTATTGCATATAAATTTGTTGATGCTTGAAATCCTGTTGAATACTTGGATCCTGATGAGTAATAAGGATGATGACTGGACCCCGATGGGTAATAGAGATAAAATATGTGCTTATAACCATAAGAACCAACGGGGTAAAATCACATCTTCCCCTAATCGGACTCCCTTAAACACATCATAGTATAAAGTGTTATAGCAGTCATTCGAGAAATCCTACTCCTTACGAACAATTCGTCTTGCTGAGGATGGACTTCTAAGTTTCTTTCTGACTGCTGGTCCGCTGTCGGGGTAGCAAGCGGGAAAATAAAGAGTGAAGTATCCCGATGAGTCTCCCCGATGTTACTGTAGATTTGTCCTGGTAGGCTACTAAAGCCACTTTAGCACCAGGCTTCTTGGAGGAGGTTATTTCCCTATCAAGGCAGCAGAAGCGCCCTCAGGCTATTTCCTGGTCTTGAGGTGCTTTAACAATGGAGATCCTCTTGGCGGGCTTGACCCAGTTCGAGGCATCAGGAGCGCCCTGAGGCTATTTCCTGGTCTTGAGGCGCTTTAACAATGGAGACCCTCTTGGCGGGCTTGACCCAGTCCAAGGCATCAGGAGCGCCCTGAGGCTATTTCCTGGTCTTGAGGCGAAGTAAGGAACCAGGTACCCTGAAGCAGCCCGACTCTTACTGTAATCTGTCCTGGTAGGCAACTAAGGCCACTTTAGCACCAGGCTTCTCGGAGGAGGGTATTCCCCGACCAAGGCTATCCTGGTAGGCAACTAAGGCCACTTTAGCACCAGGCTTCTCAGAGGAGGGTATTCCCCGACTGAGGCAGCAGGAGCGCCCTTAGGCTATTTCCTGGTCTTGAGGCGCTTTAACAATGGAGATCCTCTTGGCGGGCTTGACCCAGTCCAAGGCATCAGGAGCGCCCTGAGGCTATTTCCTGGTCTCGAGGCGAAGTAAGAAATCAGGTACCCTGAGGCAGCCAGACTCTTACTGTAATCTGTCCTGGTAGGCAACTAAGGCCACTTTAGCACCAGGCTTCTCGGAGGAGGGTATTCCCCGACCAAGGCTATCCTGGTAGGCAACTAAGGCCACTTTAGCACCAGGCTTCTCAGAGGAGGGTATTCCCCGACTGAGGCAGCAGGAGCGCCCTTAGGCTATTTCCTGGTCTTGAGGCGCTTTAATAATGGAGATCCTCTTAGCGGGGTTGGCCCCGTCTAAGGCATCAGGAGTACTATGTAGTTCCCCTGGTCTTGACTCAGTAACGGAGATCCTCCTAGAAGGTTTGACCCCGTCTAGGGCATCAGGAGCTTTAAGAAGTTCTCCTGGCCTTTAGGCGATTCCGTGATGATGATTCTGTAGGTGATATCAGTAGGAGATAATCGGGCACTGGAACACAGGAGAATCATATAGAAGAAAGAATTGCTTTTATTTAATTTCCCAAACGGTACAAATATGAACTCGGGGTGAGCATTCCGCTAGGTACAAGCACAGTTTCTTAAGGATAGAATTTTCGAAGATGATCGGCATTCCATGTATGATCCACCGGGTAACCCTCCATGTCTTCGAGCTTGTAAGCACCACCCCGGAGTGATGCCTTAACCAAGTATGGACCCTCCCAGTTAGGGGCTAGTACCCCGTCAGACCTCCTTCTTGTATTCTGGGTCACCTTCCTGAGAACCAAGTCTCCCTCTTTGAAATTTCGGGCCCTCACCTTCTTGTTGAAGTGTCGGGCTATCTTGCTCTGGTATACGGCCACCTTCTCTGCGACCTTGCTTTGTTTTTCCTCCAGCAGGTCCAAGCTAGCTCTCAACTTGGCCTCATTATCTTCTGGCTCATAATTTTGAACCCGGAAAGATATGAGCTTATGTTCGATGGGCAAGACTGCTTCTGCCCCAAACACCAGGGAGTAGGGGGTTTCTCCGGTTGCTGTCCGCCTAGTTGTTCTGTAGGCCCAAAGTACATTGGGTAATTCTGCCACCCATAATCCTTTCTTCTGTTGGAGCTTTTTCTTTACGAGCTTCTTAATGGTCTTGTTGGTTGCTTTGACCAGCCCGTTGGTTTGAGGATGGGCCACCGAAGCAAAACGGAGATTGATCCTCCGGTCTGCACAGAATTCTCAGAAGTTGGCATTGTCAAATTGCTTTCCTAAATCAGTTATGATGGCCATCGGGGTGCCAAATCGGCAGACTATGTGTTCCTTGACAAAGTTGGTGGTCTTTTCTTCGGTTATCCGGGTGAGTGCCTTAGCTTCCACCCACCGAGTAAAGTAATCTATCGCCACTACTGCGTGCTTGGCTTGGCCGGGTGCAGTGGGAAGTGGCCCGATCAAGTCTAGTCCCCAGATGGCAAAGGGGTAGGGAGTGCTGATTGAGGAGAGCCTCTCTGGAGGGAGATGATGAAGGTTGGCTGTTTTCTGGCAAGCCTCGCAGGATCGCGCGAACTGCCTTGCGTCCTGGTGTATAGTCGGCCAGTAGTAGCCCATCCTGACTACCTGGTAAGCCAAAGTTTCCCCTGACACGTGGTTACCACAATCCCCAGAATGCACCTCACTGAGCGCCCAGTGCGCGTCATCGGGATGGAGACACCTGAGCAGAGGGAGAGATTTCCCCTTACGATATAGGTGTTCTTCTACCAAGCAGTACCGGGTAGCTGTCCTCTTGAGCCGACGGGCTTGGTCCGGATCTGCTGGGAGAATGTCGCTTTGGAGATAGTCTGCTATTGGATCCATCCAACACGGGAGGCGGCTTACTGGGAGGACTTCTGCCTCTTTCGCTATGCTGGAGAAAGGAACCAATTGAAGGGGTACCCCTTTTGGTAAAGCGTGTCCCTCTCCTGTGGCAATCTTGGCTAAAACATCTGCGCGATGGTTTTTCTCCCTAGGCACTTGCTCTATTTTTACACCGTTGAACTTCTTCATAGCCTCCTGAACTTTAGCCAGATAGGCTATCATGTTGACACCTTTTGCATGGTATAATCCTGTCACCTGGTTGACCACTAGTTGTGAATCGCTCTTGATCTGAAGATACTCAACCCCCAGAGCCCCTGCTACCTTCATTCCTGCTAGCAAAGCCTCATATTCCGCTTCATTGTTGGTGGCTCTGAATTCAAACCTGAAGCAATGACTTACTTCAATTCCCGCGGGGTCGATCAGGACGATCCCGGCTCCGCACCCCGACTGGTTCGATGCTCCATCCTTGTAAAGAATCCACATCTTGCTATCTACGGGCCATTCCAGAAGGGTTTGATCCGGGTCTGGGTCTGCCAACACACCTTGGTTCAGGATTGGGCCAAACTCCACTATGAAGTCCGCCAGGGCTTGAGCTTTGATCGTGGTTCTCGCCTTGTACTTGATGTCGAACTGTGTGAGCTCTAGGGCCCACAAAACCAGTCTGCCTGAAACATCCGGTCTCTGGAGAAATTGTCTCAAAGGCTGATCTATGACGACCGCGATGGTGTGGGCTTGAAAATAAGGCCGGAGCTTTCTGGATGTTGTTACTAAGGTGTAGGCGAGTTTCTCTAGCAAGGTATAATTCTTCTCGGACTTTGAAAGAGCCCGACTCACGTAGTAGATCGGCCTCTGTACCCCGTCACTGCATTCTTTCACCAAAGCTCCACTAGTTGCTACTTCAGAAACTGCTAGGTAGAGTAGGAGTTCTTCACCCGGGATTGGTTTTACCAATAGTGGAGGGCTTGACAGGTATCCCTTTAGAGCCTGAAAAGCCTGCTCTCTCTGCTCATCCCACTTCATCTTTTTCCCCTGCTTGATGATTTTGAAAAAGGGGAGACATTTGTCTGTGGAGCGGGATATGAAACGGTTCAAAGCCACTATCCGCCCGGTTAAACCTTGCGCCTGCTTGAGGTTTGTAGGAGACTCGAGATCTAAAATGGCTTTGATCTTCTCAGGATTTGCCTCGATTCCCCTTTCATGCACCATGAATCCCAAGAATTTGCCTGCTGCCACCCCGAATGCACACTTAGCGGGGTTCAGCCTCATCTGGTTCTGCCTTATTACCTGGAAGGTTTGGCGTAAGTCCCATGCATGCTGTCTTGCTTCTGGAGATTTAGTGATCATGTCATCTATGTATACCTCCATGGACCTCCCTATCTGTTCCTTGAATAGTTTGTTCACCATGCGCTGGTAAGTGGCACCTGCATTTTTGAGTCCGAATGGCATTACCTTGTAACAGTAGAGACCTTGTCCTGTGATGAAACTAGTCTTGTCTTGATCTGAAGGATGCATCATGACTTGATTGTACCCCGAGAAAGCATCCATGAAACTTAGGAGCTTATTTCCTGCAGTAGAGTCAATGAGCTGATCTATTTTTGGTAGGGGGAAGCTATCTTTGGGACAAGCCCGATTGAGATCGGTGTAGTCCACACACATCCGCCACTTTCCGTTGGATTTGGTTACCATGACCACGTTAGCGATCCACTCAGGGTACCGGGATTCCCTGATGAATCCGGCCTTCAGGAGCTTGTCAACTTCTTCTTGGACTGCGGCATTCCGTTCTGTGTTGAAGTGTCTTCTTTTCTGTTTCACTGGCTTGAAAGTTGCATCCACTGCCAACCTATGGGAAGCCAGGCCAAGGGGAATGCCAGGCATCTCATCATGACTCCAAGCAAAGATATCGTTATACTCTCTGAGAAGCTCTATCAAGTTACTCTTCACCTCCGGGTCCAGACCTTCTCCCACTTTTACTGTCTTTGTTGGGTCCTCCCTCCGGATCTGGACCTCCTCTAGCTGCTCCACGGGGTTCCCACTGGCCCAACCTCGCTCTTCCTCTTCTGACTCCTCCACGATTATGTCTGGTACCTCTCCTTCTTCTAAAACATAATCATCCTGCTCTGTCGTTCTCTGACTTGGGTAGCTGGCCACCGATGCGCATTGCTTAGCCAATGCAGCGGGGTTAGTTGACACCGCATAGCAGTTTTGGGCTGCCTGCTGGTCTCCTCTTACTTCTCCTACTCCCGATCCTACTGGAAACTTCATCACGTTGTGGTAGATAGACAGTACTCCTCTAATCCCTGATAAGAAAGGCCTTCCTAAAATTGCATTGTACGCAGATGGGGTGTCTACCACGATGAACTCCGTCATTATGTTTTGCTGAAGAGGAGCTTCTCCGACTATTACTGGCAGTATCTTTGTTCCCATCGGCATTACGGAGTCCCCTGTGAATCCGTATAGTAGAGAGGTGCAACTGTTATAGTAAGAATTCTTCAGGTTAAGCTGCTCATGAGCCCCCTTGAACAGAATATCCACGCTGCTTCCCGTATCGATCAGGACGCGGTGTACTAGGCAGTTAGCGATCTGCACTGTTATGACCATGGGGTCATCATGTGGCTGTACCGTATTGTAAACATCCTCCTCTGTGAAGATGATCTTGGTTGAGCGGGATAGATCTCGGGGTCCGCCATTGACTTTCAGTATCTCATGGTCAGCGTTAAGCCTGGGAATCTTCCTTGCGTGGTTCTTCCTTGAATTGTTGGAGGTTCCAGCCAAGGTGGGGCCCCCACTGATGGTGTGAATCACCTGGATCTGCTGCATTAGATCCTTTTCTCCTTCTCTCCTCCTTTCCGCTGCTTCTTGCATCCCGCTTTGAACCTGCTTTCCTTCTTTGATGCTATCTCGTACCTGTTGTAAAAATTCGGTTAGGAGTCCTCCCCTTACCAGTGCTTCTATCTGATTGCGGAGACTGTAGCATTCTGAGGTGTTGTGCCCCACGTCTTCATGGAAGTCGCAATACTTGTACTGATTCCTCCTGTCTACCGGGATTTTTATGGGAACCGGCTTTCTGAGTAGACCCTTGTCTCGAATGGCGAGATAGATAGTTTCCCGTGATGCATTGAGAGGGGTATAATGGTTATATCCTTCTTCCTCTCTCGTTATTCTGGATACATCCTTCAAGGGGAGCTCTCTGGGGGGCGACCTCCTGACCGGGTACCTCTCTTGGTACGAAGGAATGGGAGGCGGCCTGTATGTCGACCGGTTTGGAGGTTGATTCTGAAACTTCCTAGCTGGGGCAGGTTTTGGAGCTTCCTTTTTAGGGCGTGGTGCTAACCGGGCTTCATCATGTTCAATCTTGATCCGGAGTTGTTCCTCAATGTCCACCTGTTCTAGAGCCCGATTGTAGGCTTCCTGGTACGTCTCAGGAGGATGCTTGGCGAAAGATCGGAACAGTCTGCCAGCCCACAA
Source organism: Acer campestre (assembly GCA_954870605.1). Classification (NCBI taxonomy): domain Eukaryota; kingdom Viridiplantae; phylum Streptophyta; class Magnoliopsida; order Sapindales; family Sapindaceae; genus Acer; species Acer campestre. The sequence goes on along the minus strand of OX940806.1, from coordinate 11,688,007 downwards.
ATTCCTCCGGAAATTTGCTAACGTTTCCTTCTCGTTGAACACACCCATCTGGACGACCTCTTTGTGGAATTTCTCCACATAAGATCTTAGAGTTTCACCTCGCTCTTGAACTACGTACTGCAGTAGGATAGGATCCTTGGGACGGGGTTTGATTCCCTGAAACTGTGCACAGAAAGCTTTGGTAAGTTTGGAGAAAGAATCAACACTACTTGATGGTAATTTTCTAAACCATGTCTTGGCACAGTCTGTTAGAGTTGAAGGGAGCATCCTGCACATGGCTATCCTGGTTGCACTCTGGACCTCCATCTGGTGTACGAAGCTTTCCAGGTGGCTGACGGGGTCTTCTGTTCCAGAATACTTTTCTGAAGGCATCCTGAATTTGGGGGGTAGCCCCGCCTCCCTAACTCTCTTGGAGAATGGTGCATTCATCTCGCCCAATGGATTCTTTTGGATCCCCTGATGCTTTCCCTTCTTTAACTGCTCCAACTCCTTCGCCATCCTCGTCATCTGGTCCTCCAGGCGCTGAGACTTCTTGGTTCCGGATCGAGCTACTGAAACTTCATTATCCGAAGATTCTGAATCGATGACTACCTCCTTTCGCTTAACTCTTTGATGCCTCTCCCTGGAAATCCTCCGAGATTTGGCACTTTCCTCGGAATTGGGACGGGATTCCCTCTCCTTGGTCCGCGGTCTTGGTGGGGATTGAATCTTCCTGGGAGGAACCTCAATCGCGGATTTTACTAGTCGGGGTCTAAGATCCGCCTGTCGGACTGGGAGAGGGGGGCCCAATCGGTCGAAGACTGGAGCCCGAGTGCTTGGTCTGACATCGTCCTGGATCCCGGCTGCTTCAAATGGGATTCCCTGGGCTATCATCCGGAGCCGGATCGCTTCTACGTAGGCTGCGGCGTGCTGTTCTAAGACATCTCGGTTGACCTCTTGCCCAGCGGGGTTTTGAGGGACAGGGTCTGCAGCCGGTGGGGGCACTGGTGGAGGATTCTCGCTCCTGATACCCTTACCTCGTCTCTGAGCTCTTTCAGTGGAGGCAAGGGATTGGAGCCCTGATGGCTCGGGACGACCCTGGGAGGATCGGAGTCTCATTCCAAATATCTCTAGGTGGAAGTAGGCTGTTGCTAAACAATGGTTGGGGAAAAAGATTCCCATAGACGGAGTCAAAAGTGTTATCCGAAAATCGTTAAAAGGACGATAATCCAAATAACCACTTTAAAAAGGGTCAAGATCGAGATTGATCCTGGCCGGAGGGGTATCAAGTAGTTCGATACCAACTAGGTCCCTGCCAATGCATGCATGATAAAGAATACGTGAAATCGAATAGGAATTCGTCTTATTGATCTCTCTTTTCCATTACATGAATACACCGACTATAAATCTACTAAGACACTAGATTACATGAAGGTTTCGATTGAAAATATGGATCATGGTAGCGATATGGAGATTTCGGTCGATAAGTGGGATGATGGTGGAGATAAATCTGTGTCTGTCGATAAGTAGAGTGTAGGGTTTCTTTTTTTTCCATCCTCCTCTTCGATGAATAAGTTGTTATATATATAGGTCCTGTTTGCTTGCCATGCACTCCTACAATCTCGGACTAGGGTTTGGCCGCTTGCAGGATCCTCCTTTTTAGGAAATAAAATCGGAGCTTTAATGCGCTGAATTCAGTCTTTCCTTCCTAGGAGGAGTCAATCACTTACCTTCCTAGTAGGGTTCCTACTGTAATGTCCTGCTCAAATTAGGACTCTCTGGCGGGAAGGAGTGTACCTCCTTTGTACGGTGACGTTTTACTGGCTCTTTTGTGGAGCTTTTAGTTCTTGGTGTTTAGGATCCCGCTTCCTGGTGCTCTTTTGCTCTAGCGGGCTGCCTACATCTAGTAAGCATCCTACTGATGGCAGTAGGGGGATATCTAGCCAGCTTTGTAGTAAGGTGATCAGTAGAACTCCGTGTCGGGGTGCTGCAGGGTCCGTAGGAAGCTGTATCGGGGTGTAGCGGGGTCCATAGGAAGCCCGGTTATAGCCGGGTTTGATCTCGCTGTGAGTTCTAGTGAGTATTTTTGGTTCTCGGCCACTTTGTTGAGCTAAGATGCTTGGCGGGGTGGACCCCGTTGAAGAAGGTATGTGTTGGGATCAACCGGGGTCCACTCTGTCGTGGTATTCGGGTTGGGTACTGTTATAGCCTTCTTATGTCGAGGTGAAAAATTCTTCTTTGGTCCTTCGCCGATTTTTGGCGGTTAACAAATTTTATTTATTTAATCAAATAAGAAGTCTTTTTATTTTAGTCAAATAAGGAATAAAAGATTTATGAGTTTGATTAGGGTTTGGAAGTCTTAAACTAAATAGGAATTATGGTGCAATTCAAACTCTTTTTTGCTAGAGAATTGCGGCAACCCTAGTCTATTTTTGGCTAGAGATTTCGGCCACCCTAGGAAAAAGGAAGAAAGAAATTTTGCCACATATATAAGGGCACTTATAATTTTCGGCCACATAAGGTTTTTGGTGTGCAGAATTTTATTTTCTTCTTCTTCTCAACTCATAGAAAGAGAGCTTTTATTCTACTAAAACAAAAAGAGACATAGATTATTCTTTGATGGTATACTATTTGCTTATTCATCAATAGGCTTGTGTATACTACATCGATCAAGGTTCACGCGAGTTTCGATCATAAGATTGAGAACTCAAAAGTGACCGGAATAATCTTAGGTTTCTTTTGATTGTTTTTGTGACTAACGAATAAGAGAAAAGTTTGTTTTATCCAATCACAGGCTTGCAATTCAAAGAAAAGGGAGACCACGCTCCTAGGTGATCCACGTTCGTGCTAGGATTGAAAATCTTGCGGATTACCATCGACGTAAGTCAATCGGATCAGGCGAGAAAAGGCATTCTTCTTTTGTTATATATTATATATCTTTAATTGATTAACAGGGTTAAGGTTCATAAAAGAAAAAATTTTAAAACCTACTAAAACCTATTTTTTTTAGTCTCGCTTCCGCTGCGGGTATATTTTTCCCTACATTATGTTCAATAGCAAGAGTATAATATTGTATTTGACAATCTTATCATATTAATAAAGTGATTTCTGTTTTTTAACAAAATCTTATAGCATTTATAATTATAATTGTCAAAGTAAATAATCATAAGGTCAAAAGACTATGAGAAAAGAAGAGTTGTTCATATATCTGGATATATATGAGGTAGACACAATTCTTTAGTTAGTCTTGAATAACGTTCACAACTTAAGTTAAAGGTTGGGCACATTTATCTTGTTAAAGTTGTAGAACTCTTTTACTAGCATTTGAATGGGATCAAATGTGTTATGATGAGTCTAAAATCATCGAAGGGTCTTCGAGTAAAAGAATCTAGTGCACTGGGTGCATTGAACTGGATCACAATAAAATACTTTATCTAGAACCGTCAATAGATAAAAGTCTTTTCATTATCAGGACAATCGGAGAGTCTATCTTAATCCTGAGATAAATGATGGACTTATGGTTACAAGTGTTATCATTTGAGCTATCAATGAGTACGATTATATAGCATAGTCTATCCTCGATAGTTTGGTGGTATTCATTTGCTGATCGTTAGAGGACTTCATTTATAGATATAGACATCGTGGCTCCATTTATTAAATGTGAGTAGAATATCATCATATGGATGTTTTAAGGTTTTGGATATTAAATCTTAACGTAGAGTTTTCAATAGTGACTATTGAAAGATGACTTCTGGACAAATCATAATATAAATCCAAGTTCAAAGTATGGTCATATGAGTAAATATGGTAACTTGGAGAGTTATAGGCGGTCTATGAGATCTTAGCGATTATTGATATTCTTCACAAGGATTCACTATCTCTTATAAGATTGTCTAGGGTAAGAATGAGAATCATTTACTTATTCCATCTTTATTTAAGAGTGCAATTTTAGTACTTTAGTGGAATGAACTAAAATTAATAGATTAAACCTAAGTAAATCATTTGTTGATTGTGATTGGGTTATGTTTATTGGAACTTAAATTTAGATAGTCCCGCCAAGATCCCCAATCCACACGGACTTGTATGGATTACTTGATAATTCTACCGGACTGATTATGTGTCCATCTAGAATTGTATTTAATATATTAAGAATATAATTTGCACATTATTTATTTAATGGGCTGTTAAATTATATTAATATATTAATGAAAGATATGTGGGCTTATTTCTTTTAGTAAGAACAGGTCTAGTTCACATGTGGGCTTTTTATTAAAGGTCCAATGGATTTAATAAAATGGAAAAATAATATATGGGCCTATCTTTGTGTATGGGCGGCAAGGCTTAAATAATAGTCTAATATATTATTTTATTTTATTATTTGATTAAATGGAAATTAATTAATTGATTGATTAATTATTTAATTAAGAATCAAAATCTTTTTCTGACTAGGAAATATGTTTCTTAGTGTTATACTATTGGTAGTAGTATATTAAATATAAAAGACTTTATTTGTTAAGTAGATAAATAAGGGATTATTTATCTAGTTAAATTAGGAAGTCTTTTATATAGTCACAAATACACTAAAGAGTTGGATTAGGGTTTGAATTCTAAAAGATTGAAAGAAGTCTTTTCTGGACACACGAAATCCTTTTTTGTAGAGGATTTCGGTGACCACCTTGTTAACACAAGATAGAATTCGGAACCATAGTTTTTTGGGAAGAAGGATTCGGAACCATAGTTTTGGGAAAGAATTCGGAACTATAGTTTTGGAAAGAATTTGGCACCATAGTTTCTTTGGAAAGAATTCGATACCATAGTTTTTGTAACTGTGGATTCGGCTACCAAAGTTTTTGTAACTTTGGATTCGCCAAACCCTAGGTCTTGGACTTGATAGTTTTTTCTTTTGCTAGAGAAAAATAAAATTCAACTCTTAGACTAATGTGATTTTCGGCCAAGAGGAATAGAGAGAAAAGTTTGTTCTTATTTCAATAGTGCACTAGTTACTTTTACATCAAAGGTTTTGTGCACAATTTCGAATAAGGTTCACGCGAGTTTCGATCTAACGATTATGAATTCAAAAGTGACCGGAACATTCTTTGTTGTCTCTTGGAACTTGTTGTGACTAACGAAAAAAAAAAAAAGTTTTGTTAATCCATCCTCAAGTACACAATTCAAAGAGAAGGGAGATCATGCTCCTAGGTGATTCACGTTCGTGATTGAATTGGAAGATCTTACGGATTACCATCGACACAATGCCAATCGGATCACGCGACAAAGGTATGATATCTTTAGTATTATATGTTAATTAATTAGAGGGTTAAGGTTCAAATATGGAAAAATTTTAAACTATACTAAACTCCTTTTTTACGCTTCCGCCACGTGTATTTTTCCCTACAGTTTTATTTTCACTTGATCATCTCACATACACTTACTTTGGAAAGTGTAATTTATTGTTTTGAAGGGTTGATAGTTCTACAAGAGATTGAAAACTTAAAGTTTTTTTTTTCTTTTTAACATCTCTTTGTAATGTAGAATATATTTGTTATCCCGTAGCTTCAATTATGTTGTGAGGATCAATGTGAGTTGTGGTTTTGTCACGAAATAGCCAAAGGGGGAGATTGTAAGGTCCTAATTTATTGATTGGCTTTTTTCGTGAACAAACCATATTTTGGGTTTTAAATTGTAAGGGTAGTTTAGGTGATTGAGGGTCAAGCTCAAAGACCCTTTCAAGACCTCAAGGTGACAAGCACTCCCAAGGTATATCTTTAGTGCTTTGTTTTCTTTGAAAAGAAATAGATGCACACATACACTTAGCATATTTGCATATGTGTGCACTCTCTTCATATGTCACATTTCACACTTTCACTTTGTTGTTGTATATTATTGTGTGTTTATGTGTCTTGTAATTTGTTTCTAATTTTGTTTGGAAACATCTACGCATGCACGAATGTGTGCTTGGTTCAGCGCGAAGATCACCTTCGGAGAATGCCATTGGCTTCTCCTTTGGTTTCACCACATTTGGTGAATCGGAAACTATGACAGCCGAATGAAACTACTGTTTGAGTCCAGAAGCTTCTAAAGCATTTCCACTGTTATGATTGACGGCCACGACCGCCGTTCAAAACCGCTGTTTAGACCTGATCATTTTTCATATCTCAGGTCTATTTCTGCGGTTGTGATCGGCGGTTATGAAACCGCCGATCGTGCGTTTTCAGGGGTAAACTTTTCTTTTCACATGCCCTGTTGTTAATGTCTATAAATATACCACTTTTTCATTCTCTGAACTCAGTTCTTTGACTCTTAGAACCCTAAAGATCAAAGGAGAGACACTTGAGAGAAAATCAATCAAGAACTCATTTTTAAACACTCAAAACCATTCTCACATGCATCAAAACACCATCTAGCAATTTCTAGCATAGTTAGAATGCTTGCTTGCATGGGTTTTGCTCAACACACATCCCTTGGTAAGATCTTCACTATTATTGTTGTAGGTAGAAACTCAGTCAAAAGACACGTCATCAATATATACGATAAAGAATACGATAAAGACGGGTCAAGCAGGTAAGCACGTCACTGATTAACTAAGTCAACGAGAGGACACCAATCAAAAGACATGCCAGCTGGTGGCGTGCTCGCCGACCCGAAATAGGAGTGTGCTCGCCACAGCTGGTAGACCAAAAGGAAAGAAAACTATGTTCGCCGACCTAAAGCGTTCGCCCAAGAAATATATAGCCAGGAGAATAGCCTAAATCCAGTATACCTTCCACAGCAGGAATTCGACCAGTTACAAGGCCTAAAGATCAAATCCTATTTCAGATAGGATCCAATTAATTTCAACAAGAGAAGAGTCCAAACGGGAAACAACCCCTAAAATTATTTACAAACCCTAGACTCCTTGTACGATTAAAAATAGGAACTCCCCTATTAATACGGCATAGGCATAGGAAACCCTAAAGAGGACTAAAATAAATAGAACCGAAAATCCTATGAAAAGGGTTGAAGATCATAGAGAGAAAAATCAGGCAATTGTATGCGAGATCTGAGTGTGTAAACTACAAGCAATTCATATTGATTTCTCTTGCCCTCAAGGGGCACCGTGGTTTTTTCCCATTCAAGGGTTTTCCACGTAAACTCTATTTTGCATGCATTGAGTTATTTTCTTTATTTGCTTGTCTTGATTAATACATTATTGTTGACCGAGTCAATCCAAAAATCACCGTCAACAATTATCTTACATAATTAGTGTTTTACTTAACAAAGACATCTCTTAAATTACTTGCATGTTCTTAGATTAATTTCTAATATTCAAAATAGAGATTGTTGTGTTGATTTGATTGAGTGTTGTATTTTGATAGCTTCATAGGATTGCTTAATCTATGTTTAGCTAAGCTTCATGATATGTCATTTAACTTTTGATATCTAATATTGAATTAATTGTTATATTATCATCCTAGATAAGCATATAGGGTTCTTTAGCTCTATTTGCACTTTGGATATCATTATATATTCACATAGGCAATATTATCTCTTCATTGAGAATTAAGTCTTGATGGCTAAGGTTTCTTAAGTCACAAGCAATTGGACTAGGTTCACTTATACCGAGATTAGGTATTGGTGGTGAGTTATATACTGGGATTATATTGTAATCACCTTTACTATTAGTGAATTCGAGGTTTGAGTGTGGCTCACTTAACAACTTGTGGTTTTTCCTGAAATTAGGGTTTCCACGTAAAAAATCAAGTGTCATTTATATTCCGCATTTATTACACTTGATTTTATCTTTTTGACTAGATAGGGGTATTTTTAGAAAATTGACTAATAACAAAAATTGGGTAATAATTGGATAAAATCTATTCACCACCACCGCCCCCCCCCCCTGTAGATTAATATTGAACACACCTTAAATTGTTTCAATAATATCACGTTTATGAAAATAAGAATGTAAATAATGCATGCAAGACACGAGTTTTATGTGGAAAACCCTAGAAAGGGAAAAAACCACGGCGTCCTTGAGGGAAGGAAAATAATACTATGAATCGTTTTGGGGGTTACACACTCAATAATATCTCTCTTCTCTCTCTAATTGTTCTCTTCTCTCGCAAGGATCTTGAACCCTTTCACCATAGATTACATGGTTCTATTTATACTAGACAGGCTATGGTTTCTTCTTACCTATGCCGTGTTGGCCGCGAAATTACTAAATAGAATCGTATTATAACTCTAGTGTCATGGTCTGATTAGTACTTGTTTCTTGTTTAGGCTTCTTTGAAAAGAGATAAGGTTATGTCTTTATTGGAGTGCAATGCTTCAAACCTTGTATCTGGATGAATCCTCACTCAAGGAGGTATACTCAAATAGGGTTACTTTTCCCACTTTGGCCGAGTAAGGGTCTTCGGCGAGTATGATCCTTACCTTTTTTAGAATGGGCTGCCTGGTGAGTACACTTTTGGTTTTCACTGATCTTGATGACATGGCTAGGTGACATGGCAAGTGGTCTATATCTCCTTCATTGACTAGTTGACAAATGACGTGGAATTGTCCCTCTTTCGTGTTTCCCGTCTATTCTGTTGATATGTCTTTTAGCCGAATATATACATACAACAACAACATGAAATTTTAATAAAAAATAAAATAAAATCACTAGTAAGTAAAAGTTTTCCTCTTTAAGAATATAATAGAATTTAATCATTAACAAAATAATCTAGTCAACAGAGGCGTAGCTCAGCTAGTAGATTGACGAATTTGGGGCTTGGGCAAATGACTTCTAGGTCAACTTCTCAAATCCTACCAATAGATAAAGCTTTCAAAAAAATACATTGTCTCACCTTAATAGATTTTGTAAATAATAATAATAATAATAATAATAATAATAATAATAATAATAATAATCTCATAAAAAAAATAATAGACATCAAAACTAAATATTAATTTATATATATATAGGCAAATTACACTGAACCCCTTGAGGTTTGGGCAAGTTACACTTAGCTGGAAAAGTTTTGTTATTATACAATAACACCCCCAAGACTTAAATTTGACTTTGAAAATGTCTAAAATGCCCCTATTTATATTATTTCATACTTTTTTTTTTTACCTTTTAACCAAAAACTTTATAAACTTTAATAAAATAAAAATTTTAAATAAAAGACATGATTCATTAAATAAATAAATAGTTTTAAATAAATAAATAAATAAATTTTAAAAATCAAATAAATAAATAGTTTTTAAAAATAAATAAATCAAAAAACCAAAAAAATAAAATAAAAAATAATGTTTTTAATTTTTTTCATTTATTTTTTTATTTTTTTAAACCCTTTATTTATTTAATTTTTCTTAACTATTTATTTGTTTGGTTTTTAAAACTATTTATTTTTTAAAAAATTATTTATTTATTTTAAACTATTTATTTATTTATTTAAAACTATTTATTTATTTAATGAATCATATCTTTTGTTTAGTTCTATTTTTTTAATTAAAGTTTAAAAAGTTTTTGGTTAAAAGAAAAAAAATAAAGTATAAAACAATATAACTATGGGCATTTTAGGCATTTTCAAAGTCAAATTTAAGTTTTTGGAGTGTTAGTATATAATAACAAAAAATTTCCAGTTAAATATATCATGTCCAAACCTTAAGGGGTTTAGTATCAGTACAATTTGTACAATTTATATATATTTATGGGGGTGGGTGGGTTGGGGATGAAGGGTGGGTCCGGAAATGGGGAATGGGGAAAGGCCACGATGATTTTTGATATCCCTACGGGTCTTTTTCATCCTCTTGAAATGATATATGGGGTTAAGGGTATAGCGACCATTGTTCACATTCATGAAAACGTGAAATCTGACACACAAACGAGTGAATCAGGGCAGATAATTCATAATTGTTGGTGGAAAATGCCGAATTGCTGTGATGACTGATGACACTAACGTGTTTGTGAGCATAAATCTTAATGTTGAGGTTCACATAGAGATGAGAATCTTTTTGGGGGTAGGTTTCAATTCATTGTGGTGGTCAATTTTATTCATCTCTCTCCTAACAATAACATGTGTACATACATTTGGGTTGGTTACAATTTACAAACGCTAAATAAAATCTATTAATATGAACCCCTTGGGGTGTATCTTAGCTAATAAATGGACGAGTTTGGAGTTTAGATAAATAACTTTCAAGTGCTCGAAATCCTAACTATCAATACCTAAAGCTTCAAAAAAATACCTAATCCATGTGGATAGATAGTTATTGTCCAAAAAAAAAAAAAATCTATTATTATGGTATAAAAGGCCAAGAGATTGAATTCAAAATATTCTGTACTTTTTTTTTAAATGTCGACTTAGGTCACGCAACCTTATTGTCCCTGTGCAACAAATCAACAAGGTCATACAACGAATTATTTAGGTCACGCGATCGAATAAAAATTATACAAAATAATTCACACATGACAATTTCTATTGGTGATATATCTAATTTCTCATGGATTAGATATTAGATATTAATTCTTTTGGTAAGAATTAATCCAAAAAACAACCTAGCATTAAAATAAATAAAAAATAAAAAATAAAAAACATTAGGTCCATAAATAGCACATATAAAATAAAGAAAAAAAAAATTGAATAGGTCTTCAATTGATTCACAAACTGCATCCACCGACATGCATGCATGAAAAAAGCAACTGGACGTACAACGACAAACCAGCTGATCTCTTTGTCTAAACATCGTTAATTAATATTGTTTCCTGCAGATACTGTCAATCTTTCCTTTGTACAGACCTTTCCTATGCAGATGAAAACTAACCGTTTGTGCATTTAAAGCAACTCCTTGCATCTTTTGAGTAATCTGAAGCTGCATGGAGCATCATTATTTTTTTATTTAACTATTTATTAACGGCAAACATCATGCATCTCTCTCTCTCTCTCGAATAATTTTTATTTTTTCCTTAACTTGATGACAAATGGGGTCTTGATCAAGAAGAGAATCTGAACAACAGAACAAGATGTACATGAAAAAAAAAATTGGAATCAAAAGGGATGGATGGTTAGCTTTTAACAACAAAGATGGAAGGCACAATAATTAAGGATCTAATTCCTTATTTGTTGTGAATATTTTAGTAATAATATAACTGGGAATATCCTCTGCTCTATACTTATTGAACCCAAATATAAACCAGCTTTTGACTTATATAATGAGAAAAGAACCATGATTTTGTTCAATTCTCATCTATACAATAGAAAATTGCTGGGTACCTTCTTTGCTTTGAATAACAAACTATTTGTGCCTCATGAAAACCATATATATCATTCTTTTAACCTTGTCTTTAAGGTGAATTTTGATCTCTATCTGCAGACATTTTTCTAGTTTTAAAAAAAAAAAAAATTTAACTAGTCAATTTGATTCACACCTAATAATTATTATATATTTAGTATTTTTTTTCTTCTTCTTGAAGTTTGATAACAATCAGATCAGAGGTCATTTGGCATCTAACAAGATCAAACACTACATATATACACAATCTGAATATAATCCACAATTGAAAATAAGAAATAAAATGATGTTTTTTTGAAAAATTAGGGCCTAACTGCTCCTTCCATCCCTCTTAGCTAGGTTGTGTGAGGTGTGCCACCGAGATGGATTTCAGATATATCTGTGTGGCAACAGTGGCCAACTTGGAAAAAGCATCCGCCTTCCCATTTTCTTCTCGAGGAATTTGAGTGATCTCAAAATTCATGAAATGCTAAAACATTCTTTTGGTGATTACTAGATAGGTTGCCATGTCGTCTTCTTTGGTCTGGTATTCACCTCTAACTCGGTTGACTACTACCTGAGAATCTCTATATATTTCGATCTCGTCTGCTCCCAATGCTGTTGAGATCCTTAAACCGGTGACCAGGGCTTTGTATTCTGTTTGATTGTTAGTAGCTTTGAAGTCAAAGCGTAAAATGCACTCGACAACGTCCTCTTGAGGAGGGGTAATTATGATATCAGCCCCGCTGCAGTGAGTGTTGGAGGATCCGTCCACATGTAGCTGCCATGGAAACTTCTTTACTTCTTTTTCCTTTTCAAGTGATCTGGTGACTTTGACATCAAGTTCTGTAAATTCAGCGATGAAGTTAGTTACTAATTGTCCTTTGATTGACGATCTGGGAAGGTATTTGATATCGAATTCGCTCAACTTAATGGCCCATTTTATCAATCGGCCAGACACTTCTGGCTTCTGCTATATTTACTTTAAAGGACATCTGGTATATAATCTGATTTTGTGTGCTTGGAAATATGGGTGGAGCTTTTTTGCTACGATTACTAGTGTCAGTGCCAACTTTTCAATTGACAGGTACCTAGTTTCAGTAGGTAGTAAGGCCTTACTAAAGTAGTAGATGGGGCATTGTACTCTGTCGTCTTGCCTCATGAGTGTTGAACTAGTGGCAACGTCAGAGACCAAAGGTAAAAGTAAAAGGTCTCTCTCGGCTTTGGCTTAGATAGTAATGGGGCTCGCCCTAAGTAATCCTTCAATTGTTGAAAGGCCTTTTCACATTGCTCATTCCATTTGACTCATGCTCCTTTCTTTAGGTCTTTGAATAAGGGCAAGCACTTGTCTATTGACTTTGAGATGAATCGGTTCAATGAAGCCAGGCATCCAGTCAATCACCGGAACTCTTTAAGGGTTCTTAGAGTCTTCATTTCTCTTAGGGCATGTTTGTTTTGGTGTATTGTATAGTATTAGAGGATTAAAATGTATTAAGTAATACAACAGGGTTGTTTGGTGAGCAACTTGGTACTGTATTAAATAATACAAATAGTGCCTCTAATACAGCCACGAATATATTATGTAATACAATGCCAATAGGTGGTTTTAGGTTGTGTTATGATTTATTTATTTTTCAAATCAAAATTCTCATCAAGCAATTTCTTCTCTTCCTTCATCTTCAACCCAAACCCAGATATACCAAAGTCCCAAACCAGAATTCGTCAAAAATCAAAATTTGATAATCCGGTAACAATAATTAAAAAAAAAAAAAAAACAATATCAATAATTAACCCCAAAGTTTGTTTAAACGGTCCATAAAAACAGCCACACTAACTTAAAAGTCAACAAAAACAAGATCCACAAAATGGAAACAATAATTTCTACAAACCCAGAAACCTTCACACCAAACCACCACCAAATCACACCAAACCCAAAAAAAATCTAGAATTTTTTTTTTTTTTGAACAAAACCATAAAAACAGATCTGGAAATATGGGAGAAACGAAGCAAGAAAAAAAAACGCCACCATTGGCGGAGGAGATCGGCTCACCTAAACTGAAGCAAACTAAACCCACCACTCCCACATCAACTGCCACCGCCATTGAACTAAACCCAAACAGAGAGAAACAAGGGATAGAAGAGAGAGAGAGAGAGAGAGAGAGAGAGAGAGAGAGAGAGAGAGAGAGAGAGAGAGAAGAGAGTGTCGGTCTCCTCTCGGTGGAGGAGATATGGCTCACCTTTGCCGGTGACGACGAGAGGGGAGAGAGAGGGGTGGGGAGAAAACAGAGAGAAAGGATAAGATGAGGTGATTGAAGGGTTTTTTGTTTTGTGGTCAACTGATCTGCTCGAGAGAGAGAGAGATTAATAAGAGAGTTTTTAATTATGATAACTTACCAAACATTTGTATTATTTAATACAGTCTAATACAATATATTACCAAACACATGATTGTACAAACATAATACAGTACAGTCCAATCCAGTCCAATACAATCCAAACCAATCCAATACAGCTTATTATAATACAATACAATACAGTGTACTAAATGAGCCCTTAGTGCATAAATTTTCTCCATGTTTGCCTCTATCCCTCTCTGGTGTACTTGAAAACCTAAAACTTTCCCAAAAAATACTCCAAATACACATTTGGCCGGGTTTAACTTCATCATGTACTTTCAAAGTACATCAAAAGTTTCTCTTAGATTGTTGGTGTGGTCATTGGCTACTGTGCTCTTAGTTAGAATATCGACCATGTACACTTCTATCGACCTCCAGATTTGTTTAGCGAGCATCTTGTTTACTAGCCGCTAGTACATGGCTCCTACATTCTTCAATCTGAAAGGCATGACGGTGTAACAATTTAATCCTTGATTCGTAGTGAATGACATTTTTTCCTTATCTGGGCCATGCATCTTGATATTATTATACCCAGAATATCCATAAAGCTAAGGAGCTTATGGCCTGTGGTGGCATCCACCAGTTGATCAATGCTGGGGAGCAGGAAACTGTCCTTTGAGCATGCCTTGTTAATGTCAGTGAAATCCACACACATCGACCATTGCTTGTTATTCTTTTTGACCAACACAACATTGGTGACCCATGTGGGGAATTTGACTTCATGGATGAAGCCAACAGCGAGTAGTTTAGACACTTATTCCTTGATCATTGTGCTTCTCTCCGCATTGAAGCTTTACCGTTTTTGAACCAAGGGTTTGTGCTTCTCGTTTATTGCCAGGAAGTGTGAGATAACATGTGAGTTAATACATAGCATATTGTCGTGACTTCGGGCGAATACATCTTGGTATTCTTGTAGTAGCACTATTAAATCAACTTTGATATGGGCTGCTAACTATACGCATTGACTGACCATATGGTAGGATGCACTTGATCCAGCACCACTTCTTCGATTGGCTCTAGATGGCTTCCCTAGGATCGAATTCAAATTCGAATTCCTCTAGGAACTCTTCGCTTTTTGCGCTCTTATTTCAATTGTTCCTCTTAGGGTCTTTGAGCAACTAGGACTGCTGCTCGATCCCTGGGGATCTAACATCCTTCTAAGTGGTGGATAACGATCGGTGATCACTACTCGTGTTTTTGTCCATTCCTCGATGTTCGTCTGCAAGGTTCACATGGGTTCCTCGAAATTTTGTGTTCGAGCCTCCCACCTCCTTCTAGTGTCAATTGTTGACATTGATTTTTAGATCGCCTAGTCAACAACAACACATAGGCAAATCGATACTCATATTGGTTGGATATCCTCTGATTCGAGCACCTTCTTACTACATGAAATGTAGTGCAAAAATAGACGGAAGTAATTGAAAACAAAGAACACCAAAATTAGTACGTGGAAAACCCTAAGGCAGTAACGATAGGAAAGGGGAATATCCTCTAGAATCTTGGACGGATCAAGTTTATGTATGTTTTCAATGCACGAATTTCGCTCTTTTTTGCTAAGGGTTGTCTTTTGGATTCTTGAATTTACCATGAGATTCACCAACTGCTCGATTGGCGGTGATTGACTTTCTTGATATAAGTGGAAGTTATGGAGGATCCCGGATTTGTGGTGATCTCAAGATTATTTTGAGTCCATGATGTGAGGGCAAGTTGATGTTAATTCGCCCACTTTGGATTATTCCAACGAACTAATCCTAAGTGGGTGACCTATTGTTTACTTTCGAAATCATTATTGCCTCATGCTCCTGGCCGAACTAAAGGACCTGCTGAAATGTAATTGATTTAAAGATGCTTTGACAAGTGCATGCAGCTAAGTCAAAGTATTTAAATCCGATGGTCCACATGTAAGGTATTAATATATTTTATGTCAGTTCGAACTGATAATAGAAAAACTATATATATATTCAAAATAATTACATTGAATGAATATTATAATATTAGTACTTAAAATATTTGTGTTTTAAAATATATTATTGTAATCTGTTATTAGACACGTTTTCAAATCCTACAAATATGAATTCAAAATCTTATTTTTAAATGAAAATCAATAAAACAACAAATTAAAACATTATTCTACAAACCCTTGATACTTTATAACTCCTCTATTTTTATCTCTTATTATGGAAGATCTCACAACACTTTGAGTTTTAATCGGTAAATGTGAGACTCGAACCATTATTACATAAGTAAAGTAAAAATGTTACGACCAATTTAATTTACTGAGAATCGATGATCAGCTTATAGATTTGTTTATCGTTACTTAATTGAAAAGGTTTTTGATGAGTAAGAAAAAAAAATCATATATTATTATATATTTATTTATTAGAAAAGAAAAGAAAGAAGAAGAAGGAAAAAAAAAAAAAAAAAGGTAATATAAATTTTCAAATTTGGAAACCGGCCAAAAACGAAAAGAAAAAGCAAAGGTGGGGGGACGTCACGCTGGTCTCTGAGGGAGCGGTTCGATCGGTCAAAACAAACAAAGTCGTTAAACAAAAATTAATTAATTACAAACAAACCGTTGTTTCCAGAGAGAAAAAGAATTCAAAACCAAAATCTCCGATTCGGTGTGCGATTGGGGGAGGTCGTTAAAACTCTTTTAGCAATGTAAACAGCGAGGAAGGCAAACGTCAAAAACAAGTAACGCAACAAATATTTTTTAAAAACAAATTACACGTTATTTGTCATACGCTGAGAGAAATCGCAGGCCCCAAACAAATAAAACAAAAAACCCTAACCCTAACACCACCTAATCTCATGCCCTTATAAATCCAAATACAAACACCCTCTCTCTCAAAAATCAAACGAATACCCAGTTTCTCTCTCCCTCCGATTGTTGTTGGGCTTCTCTCTTTTTTCTTTTCTTTTTTCCTTTTCTTCTGTTTCTTTCGAGATTCTGATTCGAAAAGAAAAAACACGGAGGAATTTGTGAATTTTTCGGTTGCTGGTGCTGTTGTTGGGACTTCAATCGACTGGTTTAGTAGAAGTTGTTTGTGAATGGTGGAGACAAACTCGTCGAAGAGTAAATTGATGCTCTCCCTTTGTCAATCAACAAAGGCGAGCGCGTCTCTTGCTTTTGCTTTTGGATCTTGCAAGGAAGGCTGGTACTATCGCTGCCTCGGCGTCGACCCCTAGATTCAGATTTTCTCGATCTAAACCATTAACAAAAAAAAAAGCCAAAAATTTATATAATTTGTTCAATACCCAGATAAAAAAAAAATTTGTTTGTGTAGAATCGATTATCGTTTTTTATTTTCGAAAATGTTGCTGTACAAGCAGAAGAAGAATCAGCCGGCCAAGGGCGGCAACAGGCTTTTGATCAGCATTACTGTGTTGGGTAGCGCGGGTCCGATCCGTTTCGTGGTCAGTGAAGAAGAGATCGTCGCTGCTGTTATCGACACAGCTTTGAAATCCTACGCTCGCGAAGGGAGGCTTCCGGTTCTTGGCTCTGATCTCAACAATTTCTTGCTCTATTGCTCCAACGCTCCGTCTGGTGGTGAGAACATTTGATACCTACCAATCTCTTTATTTGTTTTGGATTCTTGGCTGTTATATGATTATGTTGAGTGCCCATCTCGTTATTTGTATAGAATATTTTCAATTGAATGTGTTTTTTGGATTCTGGGTAGTTATATGATTATGTGAGAACCCATCTCTTTATTTTTATCAAAGATTTTCAATTGAATGTGTTTTTTGTATTCTTGGTTGTTATATAATTATGTTGAGTACCTATCTCTTTATTTGTATGGAATGAAGATTTTCAATTGAATGTGTTTTTTGGATTCTTGGTTGTTTATGATTATATTGAGAACCCATCTCTTTATTTGCAACGAACAAAGATTTTCAATTGAACGTATTTTTTTCAGTTCTTGGTTATATGATTATGTTGAGAACCCATCTCTATTTCTGTGATACATGTATCTTAAATTTAATGGTTTTCAATTAAAATAAGATGTTTATAATTGGATTTTCCTTCTCAATATCTGTTTACTGGTTTACGAATTCGAGGCCTGTTTTATTGTTTGATTTGTAATTGGTCTTGATGAATTTGATTGTTGCAGCTCTTAGTCCATGGGACACAATTGGATCACATGGATCGCGCAATTTTATGCTGTGCAAGAAGCCAGAAACGGAGAAAGTGGCAGCAGATGCTGCAAGACTGAGTCCAACAACAATGGGTAGAAGGGGAAGCGGGAGCTGGAAGTCGTGGCTTAACAAGTCCCTCAATATGAAGGTCTCTACCCATTGAAGAACGTCATTGATATTTATTTATCAGAGAAGATTCATCTTCATCATTAATCCGTAATGTTGATGAGTCTTTACTCAGTTACTGGATTGTTATTGAAACTGAATTTGTGTCATGGGAGATTATTGTGCTCATGTTTCTCATCTTTTCTATTGTTGTTGGAGTCTGAATAAACTTGGAATTATCACTACTGAGGAGTCAGTGTGAGTCTTTTGAATTTTGATTTTGGAATGAACTTTGTTGTTTTAGTAATTCTTTGAATTGTTCTATATTACAAATTACTGTTTGTTTAGAGGATCTTCTTGCACTTTGAAATATGACAAGTTGCAGCAGGGTTGGCTGAGTAATTTACTGTTAGGTACTTGATGATGTAGGCATTAGGCAACCAGAAAGTTGATGTGTTATTCTAATTAATAATGAATTGTTGTAATAGACTATATTCAGGTTTGGACTTTGACCAGAATGTGAACTAACATGTTGGATTTTTAAAATTTAGTCTGGTGAAATTTTTGTATGTTCATTGGGGTTGCGGGTGTGCTGGAAACGATTTAGGAATCCATTTTTCATGTGAAATCTAATTTTTTTAACAATCCACAGCTGCATAGGTGGTTTTAGAATGTTAGAAATCTTTCTTGAAATTCCAAAATATATTTAGAACTTGTGAGAAACCTCCCTCCAATAGAGGCATTGACAAATATCTGAACCATAAAGAGTTGCTTATATTTAGGCTGTGTGGTGTGTGCTACCAGGAAATTGAGACAATTTTGCCTTTATTAACATAGTTATTCTAGTAATAATAAGAATGGTTGGTGTTGGTGACTGACAAGAATCAATTGTCACCGATTCTCTTGATTTGAATTACTTGGTATCAAATAATTTTATAAGTTAAAATTAATTTTGGAATCTGAATAATGTTCCAAGTTGATGGAAAGAAACAAAAAGAAGCGAAAGCATTGAAAAGACCTTCCACATTCAATTGTAAAATCAACAAAGAGGTTCTATTTGCCCAATCACAACCGCAAGTCTACAACCAACAATTATTTTCTCTTTTTTGTGAACAATTACGCGCGGGCATTGGATAGGAGGTGATGCAAGGTGGATAAGAATGTCAATGGCTGAAGAACTTGCTAGGAACCTAACGTGAGAAGTTGCACCACAATTTCAGCAAGGTAAATTTCAACATGTGCCGGTGAAATCTTAGGATGGGTGTTCCTAAGTGGTTATACCTCGTGGTGGGTATACGATTCTCAATGATGAGAGTCGTAGCTATGGACGAAGGTTTGGGAATTCTCGCCATAATGGAGGATTGTTGGATATAACTCGTATTCCCAATGGTTATCAAACAGGATTCAACCAATGCGGAAACTTCCTGAAGACATGGGAACCGTTTGGAAGTAGGAGATTGTATTTGAGAGAGGCCAAAGAACTGAATAATCGGATTCCAAAAGGAATCGCAGTGTGGACCACAGTACAAACAACGATACAAACCACGGTGCATTCCAGTGAGATCATTGTGGCTTAACCGGGGCATAGGCAAAAGGCACAAATCGTGGTATTCTGAGCTGTGGATTCTAGAGATCTTCCGCGGTATAAGGTGTGAGTTGCAAACTGCGGCCCAAACCACGGTAATAACGGATTTTGCCCAGATCAGGAATGTTACGTGGAAATAGGAAAGGTTTTCTTCTGGAAGTTCTTGTTCTTATCAGAAAAGGAAAAAGAGTTTGTCTTCATGCGGAATAGAAAAGTCTTATGCTTGAAGGAAAAGGATTTCTCTTTACAAGAAGACATGTCATAAAAGGAAATAGTATTTATGTGAAACAAGTAAGTCTTGTACATATAAGAGTAGGATTTCCTTTTATATTAAACTCCATATAACTCATATAAATAGACCATAATAATTAGGTTATTATGTGTGGACTAAAATAGTAAATACTAGAGAGATCTCAAAAGAGTGGGCATAGGGTGTAATCAGGTTTAGGGTATTTTAGAGAGAGAATCATAAGTATACTGTTGTAACAATTTACAGTGGAATATTCTCTTATCATCCTAATGGTCGTGGTTTTTCCCCTGATTAGGGTTTCCATATAAAATTCTTGTGTTGTGTGTGATTGGATTTGACTACTTTTCTTCATCTCATCTTTCTTTATTGTGTTTGCTTGTGGTCTATCGAGTAACGCTTCTACGTAGTGATTTGTTCACTAACAAAATCAAGTGTTGCTCCTTCATTTAACTTTGGGAAATTGTACCCAAATTTATGGGACAATTACTCAAATTTCGGTTCATTTATTGTTAGTCTTGGGATTGAAGAGTTTACCATCTATTATTCTACTTGTATTATGTGGTGCAAATTTCAAATTAAGACCTCTCATATTCTGTAGTTAAAATATGGGTAGCTTATATGAATTAGGTGGTTTTAGAATGTTAGAAATCTTTTTTGAAATTGTTAGGTTTTAGATTTGTGTTGGCTTGATTCCATAACAAAGCTCTCTTTATGTGTATTGACTAGTTGCTTAGGTGGTTCGTGTTTGATATGAGCTTCAAATAAGGAAAACAACTTCTCATGCAAAGTTCGTCTTCAAGAGAAAAGATGCTTACTTGGATGCTAAGGTATCGAGATTCTTCTTCCTCTTGCGAGGCATAAGCGTGCACACACACATTGCATACATTCGTGTCCCTGGATCGTTGCGCTAAATTGGTATAACACATACACACACATATTATAATATGCACTTGCATTAGATTTAATTTGACAACTTTTGTAAAATTGAATGTTCTATGACTATCTCTAGGAAATGGCATACTTGTGTGTTTTTGTGTTTGTTTGTTTGTGTTTTATTGATATTGGACATGAATATTTCTCATATTATTCCTTATTGAGTTCCAAACGTTTCGGTTACTCATTCATAAGTTTTCGAGTTCTGAGTTGGAAGTTACGAAACTTTTCATGTGTTTAGTCGATTTCCAAGTTTTTGATAATTTTTTTGTAAACGTCCATATCCGTGAGTGAGTTACGGTTCGTTACCGAAAACATATTCGAATTCGGAGTTCGAAGGCCGGAGAACAGTCGAAGAACACAAGAGGTGCGCGAAATGGAGCAAAAGGGAAGAGGCTGGCAAATTGCCAAACCATCCCCTCTCCCGTGGAGGCACGTATCCTCCATGGAGAGTTGAGGTGGCATGTGTTGCTCTCCTCTCCATATCATTTCCCTCCCTTTATATTCAATTTTCGTGCATAAATTTTTATTAACTTTTCAATTTTCGTTTTTGTGATATCTCACTCGTTTCAAATCTGATTTTGGTGATTCAAAAGCCAAAAATAATTTTCTTTCAAAGAAAAACAAGCCCTGTGCATTTTCAAAGAGAAATGAAGTCCAGATTTTCCAATTTGCTTTAATCTTCATCAAGTGTTCATCATTTTGTAAGTAAATCATATTCTCTACACTTTTCTTGTGATCAACTTGTTGAATCTATTGATTTGATTATGAAATGTGTTTAGAATGATTTAGATTCTATTTTTGGACTTGTTTGAGTGATTTTCAAAATTAGCTTTTGTGATTTGTGATTGAATATCTTTTTAGCTAATTTTGATGAACATGAACTGGAATCTAGAAAACCTTGTGTTTTAATGAATTGATTGTTGATTTCTAGATTTTAGTCACATGTTCTAGAACTAGAATATATTGATTGTGATTTCTATTATTCAAATCTAGTTCATGTTTGATTGAATATGTTGTGGATTTCAAGTGTTGATTTGATCACTTGATTTCAAAGCCAGTTTTGTGCTTTTTGTTTCAAATCTACTATTCTAGATTTGATTGACATGTTTAGGTTTCTAGATATTTTGTGAGTGATCCTGAATGCCTAATCTAGATTTATAATCACATGTTCATAAGGATTAGTTACATTTACTTGTGAGCTTGATTTGTGCTAAACTAATTCTTCATAAAGTGTGTTTGATCTATATACTCTATTTGTTTTTGTTTGCATATCAATTAGATCATTTGCCTTGTAAAAGGAAGAAGTCTCTTGTTGGAGTGTGTGTAGCTTTAATTTAAACAAGAAGTCTTGACTAGGATCGAGGTAATCTGGATAATTAAACAAGGAAGTCTTGACTAGGATCAGGGTGATCCGGATAGTTGAGCATAAAATCTTTATAGTGGCATGAGAGTAGTGTCTCGGATAGAAAGTTGCTTTCTACAGATGTGAGAGTAGTGTCTTGGATAAAAAGTAGGCAAAGTTTTTCACTAGGCCCGAAGGTAGAGTAAAAGGGATAAGAAGAGTGGATCATGTTGATAGGTCACTTTTGAGAGTGTACTTTTATTCAACATAGGGGAAGATAGTTTTGCCAGTAGTTATGGAATCAACCAGTGGATGTTTCCTCATTCTTGAGGTTTTGCCACGTTAAAAAAATCCTTGTGTTGATTTGCGTATTTTAGTTTTTTCACTTACTTTAACTTGTATTGTTTTAATACTTGCTTAATTGAATTCAAAATTGACTTGTTAAAGCAATTTACTTGTTGAAGATAATTTGATTGTGTGAAAAAGAAGTGCAAAGAATTCACCCCTTCAGAAATTCTAAAATATATTTAGAACTTGTGAGAAACCTCCCTCTAATAGAGGTATTGACAAATATCTGAACCATGAAGAGTTGCTTATATTTAGGCTGTGTGGTGTGTGTGCTACTAGGAAAATGAGACAATGTTGCCTTTATTAACATAGTTCTAGTAATAATAAGAATGGTTGGTGTTGGTGAGTGACAAGAATCTATTGTCACTGATTCTCTTGATTTGAATTACTTGGTTTCAAATAATTTTATAGGTTAAAATTAATTATGGAATCTGAATAATGTTCCTAGTTGATGGAAAGAAACAAAAAGAAGGTAAAAGAAGGAATTGTAAAATCAACAAAGAGGTTCAGTTTGCCCAATCACAACTACAAGTCTACAACCAACAATTATTTTCTCTTTTTTTTCAACAACACAAGTTTGAAATGGTGCCATATTATTCAATAACATAATTGATTAACATTAATTATATGTTTCTTAGGATCAACGGTGCAAATTCATGCGTCTGTATGTGCTGCACGTATATATGTACGGTCCACACTGATTATTGTTATTATTATCATATTCGAGTATGGCGATTCAAACCTAGAACATTATCATATTGAATGAACACTTTTTAACACCAAATCATATTGGACGGTGATTATTGGATGGGTAGGGAATGTGTTCGAATGTGTTTCTCTTCAGCTCTGTTCTGTTTTGCTTATGCTGGTCAGGGTCGGATGGGGTCGGGTGGCACCTAATGTCTGCTTTGTCTTGCTTTTCTTTTGACTTGGTGTATCCTGGTTGCTTCCTTTTGCCGAACTTTTGGTTCGATGAATAAACTTAACTGTTTTTTTTTTTTTTTTTTTTTTTTTGAAACAGCTAGCTTTATTTAAATAGAAGCCACCTAGGCAAAATACATCAAAAACCAACAGCCCAAAAGACCACATACAAAATAAACCTCCACCCAAAATAACGAACCCCAAACCAGGAAAAATGAAAAACATTCAGACAGAGCAAGTGATATGAACCTCACCAAGAGTAGTGAGACCCGGAACCAATATATGGCAACGAAGGATCGTTTTCTAATTCAAGTTTATAAAAACAAAGAAAATATAAGGACCGTGACCCATTATCTATAAGGAGATAAGAACCAACGGTATCAAGAAGGTTGTAGACGCCACACTCAAGAACAAGAAGAAGGTGAGTGATAAGTCAAGTTTGAACGCCACAAGGTATAAACCTTGATAAGTTCATAGTTCAATGAAGAACCAAGAGAAAACGTTCTCTCAAATAATATTATTCCATTCAAAAGTCTCCTGAATAATACATCAATGAGTCCCTTAAATACTAAACTATCTAAGACCTAAAAGAGAACAAAATACTAAATACTAAACTGAAATTGAATCTTCTCTAACCCTAACTTGTACCACACACAAGTATGCTGAAATTAGGACTCCTCCAACCACACGGAATTAAGCTGAAATTCGGACTCCTCAGCTCAAGTCTTCGCGCACCAATCTAGATGTCTAAATTCGGGCTTGTTGTGATCTGTTACAGAGGACGAAGTCTTCATAACATCTGTAGGACTCATCTTGGGCTTTCCGAAAACATATTATAATAGACGATCCGACTCCATATGCCTTTTGTAGAGGCCCACGAAATTCTGCTTGGCGTCCAGCTCTTGTCCAGCTCAAGTCTGCGCGTAATACGATAGATGGCTGATTTTGGGCCTGTTGCGATCTGTTACGGATGACGGAGTCTTCATAACATCTGTAGGGCTCGTCTTGGGCTTTCCGAAAACATATTATAATAGACGATCCGACTCCATATGCCTTCTGTAGAGGCCCACGAAGTTCTGCTTGGCGTCTAGCTCTTGTCCAGCTCAAGTCTGCGCGTAATAAGATAGATAGCTGATTTTGGGCCTGTTTCGATCTGTTCCGGATGACGGAGTCTTCATAACATATGTAGGGCTCGTCTTGGGCTTTCCAGAAACATATTATAATAGATAATCCGACCTCATATGCCCCCTGTAGAGGTCTACAAATTTTAGCCCGGATTTGGTCTTCATGTGGGCCGAACTTGTACTTCAACAACTCAGAATCAATTATCATTAAATGCTTCTTTGATCCTCTTGGCCCTTGCAATTGGCCAAACTAGAACATGCAATTGAGCCTTTGGTGATGCTTCTTGATTCTCATCATTCTCCCTCTCTTCAAAAGGATTCGTCCTCGAATCTTCACCGTAATGTTGTTGATTGCCTGCGACACTTCATCAAAGTCCTGCAAAAGAGAAACAAGAACACTAGGCCAAGAAGTTTGCTGATTTGAAAACAAGACCTTTTTGATCTCACTTTTTTTTGCATAGAAGTTCACTTGTTGTCTTTTTTTTTGTTTCTCATCAGCCGAGATTTCTTTTTTTGCTGTTTCAATCTCTCTTTCTTTTGTCTCTCTTTCTTTTGAACTCTCACTCTCCTTTTTTTCATCTTTTCTTTCTTTTAATCTCACTTGATCTTCATAAACTTGTATTGGGGTTAAGGGTACAAGAGTGATTCGCTTTTTATTGAGTACAAAGGAGTATCTATTTGTGTAACCATTATGAGTTACACGCCTATCAAACTGCCACGGTCGCCCCAAAAGGATATGGCTCGCATGCATTGGTACCACATCACACAAGACTTCATCTTTGTACTTTCCAATGGAAAAAGACACCAACACCTGTTTAGTCACCTTGATTTCTTCACTATCATTCAACCATTGTAGCTTATAAAGTTTTGGGTGCTTTAAAGTGGCCAAATTTAGTTTTTCCACCAAACTAGTGCTAGCCAAATTAGTACAACTTCCCCCATCAATTATCATGCTACATACCTTATCATTAACATGGCATCGGGTGTGAAAGACATTGTCACGTTGTACCTCATCATCTTCCTTTACTTGAGCACTAAGATTTCTTCTTGCGACCAAAATCTCTCCATCTTTGTGATCTTTGGAAGGTTCGGCCTTGGCATTGAAACTAGGTTGGTCATCCCTCTCGTTCCAATTCGGTTCCCATAATGAAGAAGAACTCGAATGTTGCCCAACTCGTGTGGTACCCTTCCTCTTCGATTGTTGATCCAACCTCATCTCCAACTGATCAAACTTTTGATCAAAGAACTTTAAAAAAAAGTTTGAGATCATACTTTTCTGGTGCATCATCAGACATTTTTTTTTTCTTTAACCTGCGAAAACAAATTGGTAAGCCTCACAAACACTCCCTCACGTGTTTACTCTCAATAATGAAGGCACTCACACTCGTGTTTCACTCAATTTCAGCTGTTAACCTCTGATGAACTCGCACTCTCTTGCCTTTTTTAACACTTCGTTCACCTTTTTTTTTTTTTTTTTTTTTGGGTAACGGATCTGGTCAACTTTTTTTTTTTTTTTTGTAACGAA
This sequence comes from Acer campestre, assembly GCA_954870605.1. Classification (NCBI taxonomy): domain Eukaryota; kingdom Viridiplantae; phylum Streptophyta; class Magnoliopsida; order Sapindales; family Sapindaceae; genus Acer; species Acer campestre. The sequence continues at coordinate 11,662,121 of OX940806.1, read as the reverse complement.
TCTGATCAATTTTTTTTTTTTTAATCGGAATTAGATCAAACTTTTTTTTTTTTTTTTGTGGTAACGGATCTGATCAACTTTTTTTTTTTTTTTTTTGATCTAACGAAATAAAAAGAAATAGAAAAAAAAAAGGATAGATCAAACCTGATTTAGAAGCCTAAGCTCTGATACCAACTGATATGAACCTCACCAAGAGTAGTGAGACCCGGAACCAATATATGGCAACGAAGGATCGTTTTCTAATTCAAGTTTATAAAAACAAAGAAAATATAAGGACCGTGACCCATTATCTATAAGGAGATAAGAACCAACGGTATCAAGAAGGTTGTAGACGCCACACTCAAGAACAAGAAGAAGGTGAGTGATAAGTCAAGTTTGAACGCCACAAGGTATAAACCTTGATAAGTTCATAGTTCAATGAAGAACCAAGAGAAAACGTTCTCTCAAATAATATTATTCCATTCAAAAGTCTCCTGAATAATACATCAATGAGTCCCTTAAATACTAAACTATCTAAGACCTAAAAGAGAACAAAATACTAAATACTAAACTGAAATTGAATCTTCTCTAACCCTAACTTGTACCACACACAAGTATGCTGAAATTAGGACTCCTCCAACCACACGGAATTAAGCTGAAATTCGGACTCCTCAGCTCAAGTCTTCGCGCACCAATCTAGATGTCTAAATTCGGGCTTGTTGTGATCTGTTACAGAGGACGAAGTCTTCATAACATCTGTAGGACTCATCTTGGGCTTTCCGAAAACATATTATAATAGACGATCCGACTCCATATGCCTTTTGTAGAGGCCCACGAAATTCTGCTTGGCGTCCAGCTCTTATCCAGCTCAAGTCTGCGCGTAATACGATAGATGGCTGATTTTGGGCCTGTTGCGATCTGTTACGGATGACGGAGTCTTCATAACATCTGTAGGGCTCGTCTTGGGCTTTCCGAAAATATATTATAATAGACGATCCGACTCCATATGCCTTCTATAGAGGCCCACGAAGTTCTGCTTGGCGTCTAGCTCTTGTCCAGCTCAAGTCTGCGCGTAATAAGATAGATAGCTGATTTTGGGCCTGTTTCGATCTGTTCCGGATGACGGAGTCTTCATAACATCTGTAGGGCTCGTCTTGGGCTTTCCAGAAACATATTATAATAGATAATCCGACCTCATATGCCCCCTGTAGAGGTCTACAAAGTTTAGCCCGGATTTGGTCTTCATGTGGGCCGAACTTGTACTTCAACAACTCAGAATCAATTATCATTAAATGCTTCTTTGATCCTCTTGGCCCTTGCAATTGGCCCAACTGGAACATGCAATTGAGCCTTTGGTGATGCTTCTTGATTCTCATCAGCAAGTGACCAAAATGACCAAGAATAAGGCCAAGGCCAAGCCACCAAAAACAGAAAATCAAAACTACACCAAAAAACATAATTCAGTGTCCAAAGAAGACACTGCCAAGACAGCACCTGCAACCAAACAACCAACATATCAGAGATCACACCACACAAGTCTGTCCCCACCCTGTCCAGATCCATCTTTCGCAAGACAATCCGCAAAGGAGTTCGAATCCCTTGGCTTGAAACTAATAGAAAGACCAACCAAACTGTGCAAAAAACCTCTGATGTCATAAACCAGATTTACCAGTTTTAAGCTACCAAAATCCTTACCATTAATCCAGGACACAGCCGTTTTCGAATCACTAACTATGTCAATATTCCGATCAACTAGACGCGAATTAGTAGAAATTAAAAGACAGGCTCTGTAAATTGCCATAACTTCTGCAGTTATTGAGTCTTCAATACCAACATAGTACGAGAACAAGCAAAGGACCTTGCCTCTTGAATCTCTTAACACTCCCCCAATTCCCGCATCACCCGGATTACCTCTTGAAGAACCATCTACATTAAAACAGAGCACATCCCCAAAAGGCGGAATCCAAACAGCTAACTTCTTAGCTTTAAAAACCTCATTGTCAACACATCTATTCTTTAAATCCAGCATGAGCAATGTTAAATCACACTCCGAACCCGGACCATGGTTCTTAAACCATAAAGCCACCCTAAATTTAATTGAATCCAAAACTAGGTCCAAACAAGGAATAAAATCCCTGAAAACCACATTATTTCGACTCTCCCAAATCGTCCAAACCACTGCAAAAAACAATACATTCCACGCTCTCCTCCTACACTTCGAAGGATACATACCAGACCACTCTCTAAACCAGTCGTCCATTCTCGAATTCAAACAGCACTGAACATCCCACCAGCCCATACATCTCCAGCCCATACATCTCCTACATAGTGTATTGGCCCATTCACAAGTTAAGAAAAGATGATCTATCGATTCAGTGGCTACACTGCACATTGGACAGTCCAAATTTGACAAATGAGCCATGCCGAACTTGAACCATTACCTCTCTAACCAGAAGTCGACCTCTCAATAGCTGCCAAGAGAAGACTTCAAAAAAGAAAAGAAAAAAAGAAAAAAATGTGAAACTGTAATGATATATTTTTTTAAACAATAATGTATAACAATTCAAAATGTTATTTCAAAAATCAACTAAGATGAGGTGAATGATTTATATGATAGAAATCAATACGTTTGCCACATTATTTGTGTTAATTTTGTGGGTTTTACAGTAATACTAATTTTTTTTAGAGAGAAAACAAATCAAAAGTTAATTAGTAGATTTACATTGAATCAATGGATTTAGACAAACTTAAAAACTTTGTGTTATATTACATAGTCGTTTTCAAATGCAGTTAATATATATATCTGAATTCAAAGAATGGCACTTCCTTCTGCCGTGTTGAAATTTCCATTTACTCAAAGTAGCAAAACACTTTATAGTGGGGATCATTTTTTTATTTTATTTTTTTGGGTGTTTTTTCTTTCATTCTTTTCAAAAGCAGGTCAACTTTTTCCCCTTAATTAATTAATTAATTAAAAGTTTTTTTTTAACCAAATATTAGGGGTGGACAAAAAGCCAATAAACCGAACTGAACCAATCCAATCGGTTTTTTTCCGGTTTTCTTATGTTAGTCGGTTCGGTTCAATTCATTTTTTTGAAAACCGATTGGATCGGTTTTTTTTTCCAATTCGTTATCCCAAACCGGAAAACCAAACCGAGATCCAACTTATATTTAAAAAATAAATAAATAAATAATAAAAACCTTAGTTTAATGTTCAACGGTCCATATTGAAACTATAAAACTATGAAAGTGTCACATGATATATATATATATTTTTTGTTTAATATTATTTTAAACTAGTATTTTCAATTTGTTCAAGCCTTTTCAATTTGATCAAAGACTCAAAAAGGATTAAAATATGTGTAATAATTAAAGCTTATGAATTTGGCTCAGTAGGAACCAAAACCGAAAAAACCGAACCGAACCGGTTTAATTCAGTTGGTTTTTGATCGGTTGACATTTGTAAATTTTATTGAATCGGTTCATATTTTCAGAAACTGAACTTTATTGTTTTTTTATCGATTCTATTGAAAAATGAATCAATCCATTAAACGTTCACCCCTACCAAATATAGTAAGTAACATTTTCATTTCCATTTTCATTTCTATTATTATAATTAACATCAAGTTGCTTATCCGGTAATTCTCTTTTTAATATTTTTATTCCCTTTTAGTGATATATTATTATTAATTTTTGAAAAAACAAATTTGAAGAATTTGTCGATATCAAGCGTTATATAAATATACCGTCTTCTACCACAATAGAGAGATACCTACCCATATATTCTTATAAATATGTATGGTGTGACTTCACCGCAAATGTGGTAGAAAACATTGTACATCACTTAGTCAAAGTTTAAAAGTACTATAAGATCAAATTTAAATTACAAATAAAAAAGTTAGTTAGTTTATAAGGTTATTTAAGTTACAAAATGTTTTTATATTCATTCAATTAAATGAGCATTTCCTATCAGTAATAATCATAATCAATCCTAGCGGTGTTACTCATCTGGTAGATGAACGAGCTTGGGGTTTGGATAAATGACTCCAAATCAGCAGCTCAATTCCTACCAATGGTAAAAGCTTAAAAAATAAATAAATAAATAAATAAACCTGGTCTAGATAGATAGATAGATACCATTAAATAAAAAATATATATAAAATAAAATTCATAATCAAAACCATATAAAATTTAATTCACACATGAAAACAAGAAAATACCAAAGGCCAAAGGCCAACTAAATTTTTCCATTCATAAAATTAGAGATTCACAACGATCTATAACTCAACGGCTCAACCTAATAAAGTGGATTTTACTCCAAAACATCTTTTTCATTTTTTCTTTTTAAAAACTCTTATATCATTTGTTTTTCTATCAAGTTATTATTTGCTATATCTGCTTACAAATGTAGAAATCTTATTGCCTCTAATAAGTATGGTTCACCTAATAAATTATTTAATAAGTTGATAAGAAATTTCGTTGACCTAAGTAACTCTGCTAATTCAAAATAAGCATAGACGATGATCAAATTAGAATTAAAAGAAGTGCTTGTTATTGCAGAAAACTCTGTTTCATGTTTAAAAATCATACCAAACAAACAAAATGATAAATTTGTGAAAGTGAAAATATGAAATGAGATGAGATAATAATAACAACTACAACAACAAAAAAGAAATCAGTGACAGTCCACGGATAAGAACTTTTATAAAAAAGACTTAATGGGCCTATGAAGTAATATATATTTCCTTCATGTAAGAGTAACCCTAAAAGCCTCTTCTAATCGAGAGAAATACAATAGTAACCATAGGAAACATTAAACTTTCCTTAATAACCACTTTTGAAACTTTAATTGTTAATAACCACTTTTTTAAAAAACTTTAATTGTTAATAACCACTTTTTAAAAAAAACTTTCAGTGTATATCCGTAAATTACAAGACTACCCCTAAAACTAGTTTTATTTTAAATCTCGAAGCAAACTTGAAATCATAGGTAAATTGAAATGTCAAAACTTGAAATCATGGCTAAATTGAAATGTCGAAACTTGAAATCTGGACTAAATTGAATTATCCAAACTTAAAATCTGGACTAAATTGAAATTAGGATAAGTTTTTTTTCCCCCTTTTTTTTTCTTCCTCTTCTTCTTCCCTAAATTCAAATTAGGTTTAGGTTTTTTGTTTCTCTTTTGTTTTACAGATCCAATCGCCGGCAAGGATCGCGAGCACCGAGCCTCCGGACGTCGTCGACTGGTCGTTGCCCATTGCCAGTCGTTGGTTCTTGAAACAGAAGGTCGGTGGTTCGCAAAGCTTCTGGTTGGTGTCCGTGAAGCTACTGGTCACTGGTTCGTGCAGCCGCTGGTTCGTGGAGGTCATGTGAGCTCGTCGACGACTTCCGGCGGTGGAGGACGACATCTGGCGTGGGCGACGGCACCAAGAAGAGAGAAGAGAGAGCAGATCGGGAGAGAGAGCAGAGGAGAGAGAAGGAGAAAGAGAGAAAAGAAGGAGAGAGAGTTTTGGGGAGGTTTTTAAATTAGGGTTTTTCAGTAATTTCTCAAAAAAGTGGTTATAAACAATTAAAACTTCGTTTGTGGTTAACAAAGAATTTCCCCTAATATTTGTGGTCATTCTGAGTAATTTCCACCTTCTAATTTCACTCTTCAAATATCAATTTACGTACTTATGTGGCAATTTGAAGGGTGAGAAAAGAAGATTCATTCCAAAAGACTCTTCAAATAGAAATGGTCTTATATTATTTTAATGAAAGCATTTAATTGAGCTGTTTGAAATTAGAAATAGTTGTTAAATCTCAAATCAAATAAAGTTGAGTGAGAAATCACTCAGCAATATTAAAGAGTGAGAAATAATTTCTCAAGTGAAGAATACTATGTAACGAGTCTGTTGCTGATATGGCTCATCAACTTTTCCAACAACCTCAATTAACGAGTTTGTTGGAGTTTCTCTAATCATTGAATGAAAAACAGTGATGTTAAAGAACCCAAAAGAATTAACCTACAAATCAACCCAAATTATGTAGAAGTGCTTTATTCATTAACCACGTAATGACAATTCACTTGTAACATTATTCGGATTGAATTTTGGATTAATTATTTGGATTGTATAATATTACTCAATGAGAAAATAAAAAGGGTGCTCTATTGCCACCATTGAAAATACTTGCCACACCCTTGTTTTTAATAAGAGTGGTGCTATTCACAGCCCTCTAATGAACTAATAAAGCCCCATTTTTTTTAATTCAAAAAATTATTTGATTCATTCCCAAAACTGCCCCTTTTTAAAATAAAACAAAAAACAAAACTTTTTTTTTTTAAACGTTATGTACTTTTTTATTTTGTTTCTATATTTTTGTTACTCACATCCAGGCTCCAACACCCATTCATTGCCTTTTCTTATGTTGTTTTTTTCTTTTTCCATTTTATCATATTAGGGTAGATTTAAAAAAAAAAAAAAAAACTTTGATACTTTTTAAATATATATATATATATTTATCTTCCCTAATATAATAAAACAAAATTAAGGAAAAAAAGACCTAAGAAAAGACAATGAATGGATACTAGAGGTAAGTAAAAGAAATACTGAAAAATAAAATAAAAAATACAAAGCTACATAACTTAAAAAATATATAGAGAGAGAGAAATAAAAGGGTAGTTTACTAGTTTTGTTTTCAAAAAAGAAGGGCAGTTTTGGAAAGAATCAAATTTTTTTTAAATTAGTTCATTAGAGGGTTGCCAATAGTACCACTCTTTTAATAAAACTTTTTAGTACTAAAATACCCTCAAATGAAATTACTTAAAAGATAAAGATGATTTAAAATGATGATTTAAAATCGTTTTACTTTAATTTGAGCATATAAGATGCAAGTTCGTATTAAAGAAGAACGGAAGGGATTAAAATCTCAATATGCTTTTGCATTTCGAGTTCTTAAAAATTCCTTGTTTCTGATTTTGTACAAGACGACTCATTATCTCTAACATGCCTCCAGATTTGCAAATACACGCATAAATCCCTTTATGAAATTAATCAAATTATTTTAATAATTGAATTGAAGATAGTCACAGGCTAGAGTATAAAAATTTAAATCCCTTTATGAAATTTAATCATATTATTTTGAAATTATGAATGAATATTATCACCAACTTGTTATTTGTGGAACGATTTTACAAACTATATTGCAATTTTTTTATAAATTTTGTTGGTTATTTTTGAGAATTTTAATAGTGTATGGTTCTTATGGAGTGAAAATAAAACTTTTAAATTATTATATTGGGTGTAATGAGTGAATGGATATTGAGAGAAGTTTTTTGGGTGCCAATATATAAGAGGAGTGGCGATAATAGCACCCCTTAAAAGTTGTATCTATACCCCTTTCGTAATCATACTCATAAAAATTTTTTAAAAATCTCTAATTTGTAATTAAACCGCACTTAATGTCAAAAATACTCTTTCTTTAATAATGTATTTTGTAAGTACATACCACCTATAACTATTATTATGTTATTTAATCAACTTTATTATTATTTCAAATTTTGTTGTTACCTTTAATTCTCTTACTAATCTTTCTCTTCCCTACTTTTCTCTTCTCAGTTTTTTAAAAATCAAACTCCATTTTTCATTAAAAATCCATTTTGAGATTTTATTTTTTTAATTAGAGAACCACTTTCTGTTTGAGAGAGTTGTTGGGATGCAAGATTTATGCTATGTCACAATTGATGTGGAAGTAAATAGGTGTTAAATATTATTAAAAAAAAAATAGTGTTTGATGAAATTGAAGAGCATCTAATATATATATATATATATATATATTTTTGACAAGAAAGAACATCTAATATTGATGAAAAAAAAGTCTAAAGTGTGTTTAAAAGAAATAAAAAAAATATAGATAATATAGTTAATTTAAAAGTATGTTTATAACATAATGATTTTGTTCTTCTAACAAAAATAATAAAAATTAATTTAAAACTTACTTTTTTTCACAACCAAATTTGTCTCATGATTTTGATTTATTTTCCTTTAAAAAGATTGAAAATATATTTAAAAGGGAATCTAGGATTTATTAAAATGGAAAGAGTTTTTATGATATATGTTAATATCAAACCATTAATAGGAAAAAAATTACAAAAGATTAAAATAGAAAACTAATTAATAATTATTTGTGGGTGTACTAACAAACAATCAATCCTCTTTAGGGGTGGGCACCCAAACCGCCAAACCGATCAACCCGTCCAAACCAAACCAATTTAAGTGGGTTGGTTTGGTTTCGTTAAATAAAATAAACCGGTTGGTTTGTTTTTGAGCAACCCAATTGGTTTGGGTTGGTTTGTGGGTTGCGTTTTATCAAACCGTATAACCCAACCCAAACCATTACATACTTATATTATTATTATTATTATTATTACCTAAATTATCAGAGAAAACAAATAAAAATTAAAGTTAACCAAGTGCAACAAGAAGTGAACTTCGAAACTTCAAAGTGGTTGCTTCGACAGTGGTAAATATTATTAATTTAGAAGCTTAAACGATTTAGTTTTATTTTATAAGTTTTGGGCGTTTTACACTTGAGTTTTTGTTTATTTATTTATTTATTTATTATTTTTTTAACGATTATCGTTTTGCACTTGAGTTAAATTTAGTATTATAAATTAGTATTATTATTTATCTTATTGATAATTGGTTTAACTACTTATATTGATAATTTGATATTATTAAATTTATCCAAATAAAAATAATGTAATTATTTACTTAAACCGTTAAACCAAACCAAACCAAACCGATTTTTATTGGTTTGGATTGGTTTGGTTTTATCTTATAAATGGTTTGGTTTGGGTTGTAAAAAATTAAACCGATTTTATTATGGTTTGGTTTGGGTATAGTCAAACCCAACCCAAACCAACCCATGCCCACCCCTAATCCTCTTAATAATTTTACTCAAGGGTATTATTGGATTTTTAAAAACATACTAATTTAGGGGTGTATATACAGTTTTTTACGGTGTGCAAATAAATTTACTCATATAAGAAATACACGATCTGAAGATTTTGTAAGCCCATTAAAAACTGCAAAGAGTTTCAAATTGGGCCTATATATTCTGAAGAAATGATTGCTAAAAGTAAACTTGTAAAAAGATAAATAAACAAAGAGTTATAAAGGGATCGAAACTTATAATTTTTCTGATTAAGAGGGTTTGTTTTAAATCATTGAAAATTTTTAGTTGATCGAAACATTTGAAGTAAATCTCATCCATCGTTGTTATACATTATTATTAATAATAACAATGTCTTTATCGATAAAATAAAGCATGTAAAGGAAGATCCGTTAATTTATTTACTTTTAAATAAATTAATTTAGAGAAGTCCCCACCAAGAAATAAAATTGACTAAGAAGGATCGAGAAACTCAACACCATTATTCATGATTCATGAGCAACTTGGAATGGGATTATGCATGGGACCTTCCTTGTCTTTTCAATATTAAACAGTTAAATATTTTTATTGGCTTATGTTAACGCGTAATCTTTTTAAGTAAATTTGAAATGTTTCAAATGTCAATAAAAATTTATTTTTAAAAAATATGAGAGTATATATAATTTTGTTTATATACTATAGTAAAAAAGAAAATTTTCGGACAAAAGGAAATTTACTCGGTGATAAGTTCATCACACCTATATCCAATAGTTTATGAATTCGAGTCATGTTCACCTTATTCCCGAAATGTCGTAATAATTTTTTTTTTTTTTTTTAAAAATCTAATAAAAATATATGCAATGTTACACTACACTATAGTTAAGTTACAACCAAGGACGGATACAGCCCTGCCTTGGGTTAGCTGTAGCCCACCCAATAAATTTTTTAAAAATTAAAATATAACTATTCATATTTTCCACTTTTAATATTGTTAATTATTATTAGTTAATACATTACTCCTAAGCTTCTTCCATTATTCAATTAGCTTTCTAAACAAAAAATATTAACAAGTAAATGAGATTCATGTGATAAGATGAGATTGATCCAGTAATAAACCCTCTCGCCTACACCACCATGTTGGCTCGAATCATCCCCTCACCCAAAAAAAACCTCATATTTATGTAATACTTAAAATGAAAGACCCTTATGTAAAAAATTAAAACTTCTATTAAGCACTTTAAAAATATTTAATTGACGAGATAAAGAATGTTATGATAGTATACCCATATATGAGACATGATTTTTCTTTCTAAGTGCTACAATTTTAAAGTACTTAATTTTTAGTTTTTGCCTGTCAATTCATTTTGGATTTTAAAGTAAATACTTAAATTAGATTTGTTTTGAAAGATTTGATATTAATTTGTCAATTTAAATTATGTGTATATTTTATTTTAATTAGTGATAAGTCTATCATACTAACAAAATTTACCATTAAAATAAAAAATAACAATATTTTAATTTTGAATAGTTATAAAAAATTAAAAAATTAAAAAATTAAAAAAATAAAAATTTAGACAGGTTATTTTGAAAAGAGTTTTTGGTTTCCCCTCTGATTACAACTTACGCCGATATACATCATTCGGTTCACATTTCATATCAGAACAACAGTATCGTTCGTTACCTAATGTTGCTGTTGACTTCTTGTACTTGTTGTAGGTCTGTTACCTGTAGTCTAGATTTTTTACTTCAAGCTTATCCAAAACGTTTACAAGGTTAATTGCACAAACAATCCCTGTATTTAAGAAGAACTGCAAGTATATTCAACATTTTATTTTATTACACTAACCTCCCTGAAAAATGTTGACAATGGTTTGACTGATGACCGACTTAGCGATCCAGGAGTCATCTAGGGATAAAATCATCATTTTACACCAAAAATAATTAATGTGCCAATGGAACCCCCAATTATTTCTATAATTATAGATCTACTTAAATAATAACTTAAAAATATCCCCAAAAGTTTTCAAAATGACAAATCAACCACAACCACTCTCTTCATGTTCATCCTCGGTTGTAGTCCCCTTTGGTGTTGCAACGGTGAAACTAGTGGGAGGTGGCAGTGAGTCTCCTCCACAAAAATAAATAAATAAATAACTAGGGTGGCGTGTGCAACTCCTCCTTATATTTGGAGGCATCCCGACCTCCTATAGGTAGAGGAGGTTCCTTGCCTTTATGGGAGGAGGCGGAGATTAGGAATGGTAAAAATCCGGGTCGGATCAGAGTATACCCGGGTTTCGACAGTTCGAGTACCCGGCCTGGAAATACCCAGATTTTAAAATTTGGATATCTGGGTATCCATACCCGGATTTTCCTTGGTTTTTAAATTTTTTTTTTAATAATATTTTTTTTAAAAAAAAGTTACAATTTAAATACTACATTAATTAGGATAAAGCAAGCACGCCAATATGACAATATTGATATCATAAACTCAAATCCCACACAAAACATTAACTATTATATTAACCCACATTTCACTCTCTTTCCTTTTTAACTAATTCCAAAACGGGTGGTTGTTGATTAGAACTCAATTTCAATACAAACATTAAATACCATCAAACTACATTCACACATAGACGGAACTAGGGGTGGGCTGGGGTGGGCTCAAGCCCACCCTGGCCTTTAAAAAAAAAAAAAAAGATAAAAAAGAAATTAATTATTAATATCATATATGAGGAAATAGAAATCTATGATTGTAGGCAACAATTATATATAATATAACTTGTCAGACTTCTATATCAACAATTCACAACTTACCACCCACGTGGCAAGAGTCATTAGGTATCATTTTTTTATTATTTTTTTTTTTATTTTGCTTTCCTTTTTCTTTAATAATTATTATCTCCATCCTATTTCTCCCAATTTTGTTCCAACTTTCTCTCTAAAAATACAATCAGAGGAAAACCATTTCTCTTGAGTCTAGACGAAATCTTTCTTCAAAAAGAGAGTCTTCTTTGCGAAACCAATGGCCACTTTGTTGGTCCCTTTACGACCAGGAATTAGGATCTTCCGATCAATTTTTATGAATATCGTGAATTTAAATATTTTGTTTCGTAATATAATTTTAGAATTGATCTAATTACTTATTATTCTAATTTTAATTTACTAACTAACATTATTGTTGAATGAATTTCTTTTTGTTTTGGTTGAAATTTAGATAGATCATACATGCTTGTTAATTTTATTTTTATTTTAGTTTTTAATTAATGACTTGTCTTCAACTAATTAACCTCGATGGATCGATCATATATTGAACAGTAGAATCATGGATTTGTTTAATTTTAATTTTATTTTGGTTTTTAATTATTCTTTTGTTTTAAGATTTGTTGTTATAAATTACTACATTAGAAAAGCAATACAAACAAGAAAATAGATCCATGCTGTTGCTATTAATCAAAATTTCCATAAATTTAGCTACAAACTACCAAAATAAAGACTTGAAGAGTTGTTTGTCTCACTAACATTGTTTTTGGTAAATGGTAATATAAGTTCACAACTTAATTAGTATTTGATCGTATTTACATTTCATGTTTATTTTATAATTTATTTTGACCTTATTTGTTTTTATTTTGTTAACGTTTTTTATTTAGAAATTGCATTTACATAGAAATCCCCACCATGTCTTCTTAACTAGGTGTATCTTTATTTTTAATTAATACAACTTTTTTATATTGTTAATGATCGGAAAATAAAATAAAATTCTAGCTCACCCTAATGTTTAATCCTGGTTACGTCCATGCATTCACATTGAACAAAACAATATTTTAAATAAGATTATCTTTTTAAAAAGTAAATTTTTTTATAAAAAAAAAAAGTTGGAATGTCAATCACGTTACCTCTCTCTCTCTCTCTCTCTCTCTCTCTCTCTCTTACTTCCTCTCTCATCTGGAATCTTCTCTTCTCTCTCTAAACCCTCAAACTCTCTGATCTCTCTCTTTCTCTCTTGTCTCTCTCCCTAAAATCACTCAAGATTCTCTCACTCTCTTTCTCTCTTCCTCTTTTTATTTGATATAGTGTCTGGTCTCCTCTATATCCAATTTCTTCAAGAGTTTTTGAGATTCGATTTGCTTACAACGAAGATCTTTCAACCGGGTAAAAAAAAATTAATTTAACAAATTTATTTTTTAAAAGTTTGAAAAAAAAATTGGGGTTCAGGTTTTTTTTTTTTTTTTTTTAATTTGATATATTTTTTTAAAAAAAAATTATTAAAAAAAAAAAAAAAAAACTACAAACCAGGTACCCGACTAGGTAGCCGAGTATACCCGGACCCGGGCCGATATACAACCAGTCGGATACCCAAGAATTCCGACCCAGGTCGGCCGGGTACAATTGTTATACCTAGCGGAGATCCCTCCTTAATTTACATGAAGGAGGCACAATGAGGCGGGACCAACAACATTGGTGTATATGGAGATGGAAATGTGTTGGGAATTGGTAATTATTTAAATATTAGAGGTAAAATTTTAATTTCTGAAATGTCACTCCTTGTTAGCCCTAGATTAAAATTGAGGGGAATTTTTTACTTTTCATGTCCTAACGTTAGTCAATAGTTATATCTATTGGTGGCTAACGTTAATAAAAGAAAAAGTTGAGTATACGTGCAGTTTTTCCTAAAATCAGGGATATTTATGCAGTTAACCCATTTCCTGGTGATAATTGTGTACCAGCCTCACTTAATTGAGGCTGATACACAATTAATTAGCTGGATTTAGAGACAATGATCAAGTTAATTCAGTAATTAAAAAGTCAAATGAGAAGACATTTATATTGTAGAATTTGGATATATTTATGTCAATTCCAATATATATAAAAATTGATTGATAGAAGTCTCCGACATTCAAAACTGTATCAAACTCACGAGTGGTTCTGGATCTGACTCTTTTTAGAATTTTAGAAACTAACAAGTCGTTGTTCAAAACGCAGCGCCTCCTTTAAAGTCATAGGCCTAGCCACTTTTGACTCTTTTGAAATATTCACTCATTTTTACTGCACCAAAACATCTCCTCTAAATTTTTATTAATATAATGTAATTGGATTCTATTGATTAGTTTATATATATATAATGAATAAAGATTTATGATAAATTTTGAATTTTGACAAATTATAAGAGATATTAAAATAATACTGATTAATGTTCACTATATGAGAAAAGAATTCTTATAATTTTAAGTTTTTTGATATTCATCTACCGGGTTGTTTGTTTTTTCCACTTAAAACTTAATGGGTCTGAATCATAATTATTAAGTTGTTTTGTTTGTTTTTTTAAGTGGTCAAATAACTTAAAAATACCAAAAAACAACTTAAAATAAAAAGTAAAAAATCATGACTTTTCACTTAATTGTAAATCACTGAATTGCATTAAATGCAATCCAAAAAATTTTCTTCCGATACTATCCTCTATATATAACATATCTCCAATTTCATCATAATTATATATTGTATAGAAATCTTTATTTTAATATATTGCTTATTTTAAATAGCTTTAAAAATAAAAAAGAACCCTAATCGCTTCTCATATTGATGTTTAATATCAATACTTTATTATGATATTAGGGTGATGTATTTATATATTATTATTTTTTTAGAGTGTTTTGTGTGAGTTTTCCTGCTGCCCCTTTTTATTTAAAAAAAAAAAAAAAAAAAAAAAACCTTTCTTTTCTTAATAAAAATAAAGTATATTTGTAATCGAAGAAGAAGATCATTATCATATATGTTCATATATAATTATTATTTTTGGACTGTTTTTATTCTATATTATATGTATAATTGTTTAACATGGGTATAGATGTAAAATTACTTCTTTTCAGAAAATTTTATTTGTAAAAAACAAACATGTTAACAGTACATTCATATGTAAGGAAAAAAAAAAAAAAAACAAAACAAAACAAACAAACATGTCATTCAGATTCAAGTTTCAGTCACTATTCAGTCTTCAGTAAAATGCAGGACTATTCAGTCTTCAGACAAAAAAACAAATGACCCCTACATGTTTACCTTTAAAAAAAATCCTAACAAGAGAACCCTATTAACTTACAACCCAAATTAAAAGACTATCTATTGCATCGTGAAATATATTCATATATACATCACTCTTGCCTTCGATTAATAAATCTACGTGTTATATAAATATGAGTAATTTTGTAATCAAATTGTTTTCATTTTTCAATTCTTACAAGTTAGGAATCGTTTGATTTTTGTTCTTAGTATTTAATGGATCTAGATTCTGAATTGAACCTATTAAATTGTTTTTGTTTGTTTTTTTTAAGTAAATAGACAACTTAAATATATATATATATATAAAGCAATTGAAAATCGCAACTTTTCATTTAATTTCAAATCATCGGATACATTTAATATATATTTTTTCAATATTATCCAACCAAAGATAATATATTTTCGATTTTATCCTACTTTGATATGATATTATTTTTTTTTCTTTTAACTTGTTACTTATGGTAAACGAATTTAAAAAAAAAATAAAAAAAAATATTAATAACGTCTTCATTTTCAACACAATTGTTGAACCTTCACTTTTTAATTGTTTATATATATATATATATATATATAAATAAAACAATTTCTATATCATTATTTATCATATCGTAATTATAAATAATACCGTATCAATATTAACATAAAATGGTTTAGAATTTGTTAAATAATTTTATTAGTTGTTTGCATTATGATATATAATAATTAATATTAATAATGGTATAAGTGCATGTTTGGTTGGGTTTTCTACTAGCTCAAAAGGTCTACGAACCTCTACTTGAGTTTTTTTAGAGTTATTTGTTTGGGTTTTTGAAAGAGTGTCGATTTTTACACCCCCTGAAAAACTGTTTGTGCACCCCTTTTTGTACACACACCCCATTAAAAATTTTAAAATGTTTTAACTTGTAAGCACACCCCACATATTACCATATATGCCCTTTTTCTTCATTTTTGAGAAATATTATAAATTAATGAGTTATAAAATAGTTAAATAAAAATTGTTTTTTTTTTTTAATACTCGTATGGAGATACGAGGAGCCACGCCTGAAGCCTCCTCCTAGAATCAAAAACCTGGAGATGGAGCTTTTTTATTTTTATTTTTCCTTATATTTTTTTTATTTCCTCCTTAGAAGCTCTGTTCTACAATTTTTTTTTTCTTATTCTAACAATACAATTTCAGTTAATACAAGAGAATTAGTCCATCAATAACATTAATTGAATCTGTTTGTATGCTTAAATTTCTAGTCATTTTTTTTTATATTAGTTTAGTTTATTAATTAACTTTAATTATTTTCTCATCTTAATTTTTTTTTTTATAATAGTTAGTTGATATTTATAGTTTTAAATAATCACTATTAAAATCTTAATTAATAATAAAAAAAAAAAAACAGATAGTAAAAAAAAGGGTAATTGTTTTTATTTGTGTAACTAATTATAATATTTATTAAAATATTCTAAATATTAAATATTTTATTAATATGATGAGAAAGTTATATTTATATTAATCATTTTAAGGGTAATATTGAAATTTTAAAAATATGTTGATTTGGGGTGTACATACAGATTTTGAGGGGTGCAAATATCGCCGCTCTTTTTGAAATTGTCTATTTTAAATCAATAGAGTTTAAATCTCTACTAAGTAAAAGCACCTCTATAGGAACTTTTCTAAATAGACCTTTTTTAAAAAGGAAGTATTTGACTTATATATCCCTAATTTATTGTAGACATGGAATACCCTTACTAAAATAAAACCCTAAACCTTTTTACATTCTTTATTCTTTACTCTCTACAGATAGGTTATTTTCTTTGCTCTACACCTACTAGAAGATTGGTATGTATAATATATCTTCATTATTATTTTTATTGTTTATTTGTTTATCTTTATGTTTGTTCTACGGCTTTGATTCAATTTTTTTTTAATTTTTTTTTAATGCTTTTGATTACTTTATTTTTTGTCAAAAGTTTTGAAATACTATCCATGTTTTTGTATATCCATTAGATTATTGTCCCATGAAGTTTTGAGCTTTGAATTTCCTTTTCATTTTTTTTTTTCTGGATTATTTTGTTAGGGCTTATTGCATAGTAGCTTGAGTATTTGAGACTTGTGTTTTCTTCTGTACGGTGTCATATTTCAAATGACTAATGTAAATTTTGGCATCAAATAACTAGACTTTTACAAGCATTAATTCTTGAAATGAAACCTACAGACTTCAATGATTTATTGTTGATAAAAAAAATAAAAATTAATAACAGCTTTGAATCGTCCGAAAAAACTGATGATCATCTTTGAGAGTCTGAGATCGCAAGCTTATACTTAGAAATTTTTTCTAATATCACAGGGTTTCACCAAAATAATTTTCGAGGAAGAGAGTCAAATAATTACTATCTCAATAAATGACATAACAACTTGAGATCTTATTTCTTGTATCGTAAACAGTGCAGCCAGTTACAAAAACTCACAAAGCCAAGGGAGCCCACAATTGATTTCAAAATAAATGATTTTTGTTCCGTAAAATCATATTTATATTTTTCTTAAATTCTTTTTTTTTTTTTTTTGTTGGTCTTGGCTTTTCACAAATATTATATGATGACGATGAGGATAAATTACCAAGTAATGATGAAGAAAAGAATGCTACTCTAAATGTTTACGATGAGTGACATCCTAATCATGAAATAGACAAAGAACGTGATAGTATTGCGACTCTTTTCATGCTTTGATGATAACTTATTTAATTTTGAATTTTTTTCAATTTAACTATTTACCTTTGTATGAGATATTAATCATTTTCCTTTTGTTTAATCTTTGACAATGCTTCAACTTTGTTGAAAATTTATTATTTTCTAATTATTATTTTAATTTTTTAAGTTTATATGGTGAAAGTTTTGAATTTTATTATTATCGTGCAATAGAAATTGTAGTTAACATATAAAAAATCTTTTAAGTTCAATTTTTTTTAGAGTGAATAAATAATATGTCATTTTCAGTAATTTATTACCTCAATAGACTTTTTGAGATTTTCCAACTAAACGGTCTACTGCTATAAAAGCGTTTTTAATTACCAACCAAACAACTATATATATATATATATATATTAAAAAGCTTTATTTCAATTAGATCTACTATATGTAGACCTTTTACGAATAGACGTTTTTCAAAAGCCCAACCAAACAAGCCCTAAATACAATCCCTAAATGTCAAATACTTGTTTTAAAACAATTTAAAAAAAAAAAAAAAAAAAAAAGAAGCAAACAAACAAGTTGACAATGTATTCAAAGGTGAGGAAAAAAAAAACATGTCATTCGGGTTTCCATATAAAAAAAACAAACAATCCTTTACTAAACATTGTAATGGAATGCTCTGATTTAATTTTGATTGCTTTCTTTTTTTGTCATAGGGTTAAAAACAATTTTATTTCATTTTCATATATATATTTGAATGAATGAGTGGTTCTCTCCTAAGGGATCTCTCATTTTAATTTCGACAAGGACCTGGATAAAATCACTTCGATTTTTATGAATTTGGATCTTAATTTTTTTTTTTTTTTTGTTGATAATAGGTTCAATGAAATCTATCTATAAATAAATTTTTAGAATTTTTCAAGCACTAGAACTATTCTTCTAGAATTTTCCTATATTTCGCTCATTTTTCCGATACCTTCATATTTAACAAAATTGGAAAAAATTGTTCTAATGCTTGAAAAATTCTCAAATTTTAATCACATGTAGATTTTATTGAACTTATCTTCCACAAAACAATTCAGATCAAAATTCATAAAAATTGAAGTGATTTCATCAATGTCCTTACATATATAAGTTGATAGATTACAAGTCATGAAACAGACAAACAAACAAACAAAAAAGTTGACAATATATTCAAAGGTGAGGAAAACAAACATGTCATTCAAGTTTCCATATTTTTATTCAGTCTTCAATAAAATTCATCTAAAAAAAAACAAACAAACAAACAAATGATCCTTTACTAAACACTATAATGGAATGCTCTGATTTAATTTTGATTGCTTTCTTTTTTGTCATAGGGTTAAAATCAATTTTATTCCATTTTCATATATATATATATATGAATGAGTGGTTCTCTCATAAGGGATTCCTCATTTTAATTTCGGTAAGGACCTAGATGAAATCACAACGATTTTTATGAATTTTGGTCTGGGTTTTTTTTTTTTTTTTTTTGATAATAAGTTCAATGAAATCTATCTATGAATAAATGTTGAGAATTTTCAAGCACTAGAACTATTCTTCTTGAATTTTCTTATATTTCGCTCATTTTTCCGATACCTTCATATTTAACAAAATGGGGTCAAAAATTAAATAGCACTATATGGGGCGCCTTTTGTAAGAGTGTCAGTGGTTTAGTAACTTAAGTTTAAAAGGCACCAATTTCGGTTACCAGACAAAAATACCCTTTTTTGTCGCTTTGCTTTGTTTTCAAACGTTGACAGAAAAACCCAAGAGAGAGAAAACCAGGCGGCGCTCTGACCTAAAGGCGACCAAAATCCGACGGAAAGTTGACCGGCGACGAAGCTACAGTGATGGCATCTAACAGAGTTCCGCGGCGAAGTGTTTCTACGGTTAGTTATCTTCGTCGATGCCTTTTGATCTTTGATTCATGATTGTTGCCTGCGATTTCGATGATATAGATTAGGTTTTATTTGATTTTTGTTTGTTGATTATGTTTGTTTGAAAAGGCTCGGGTAGGTTAGGTTAGGGTTTAGGTTTCTGAAAAAAAGTTATGTAGACGATGATGTTCTGGGTTTCCGAGCCTTTTATAACTGTTCCCGAGCCTTTTAAAAAATTTTCGAGCCTTTTATAACTATCCCCGAGCCTTTTAAAACATTTTCGAGCCTTTTAAAACATTTTCGAGCCTTTTATAACCGTCCCCGAGCCTTTTAAAACTGTTCCCGAGCCTTTTAAAAAATTTCCGAGCCTTTTATAACTATCCCCGAGCCTTTTATAACTGTCCGAGCCTTTTAGTGTCCCCGAGCCTTTTATAACTGTTCCCGAGCCTTTTAAAAAATTTCCGAGCCTTTTATAACTATCTCCGAGCCTTTTATAACTGTCCGAGCCTTTTAGTGTCCCCGAGCCTTTTATAACTGTTCCCGAGCCTTTTAAAAAATTTCCGAGCCTTTTATAACTATCTCCGAGCCTTTTAAAACATTTTCGAGCCTTTTATAACTGTCTCCGAGCCTTTTAGTGTCCCCGAGCCTTTTAAAACATTTTCGAGCCTTTTATAACTGTCCCCGAGCTTTTTATTTCCCCGAGCCTTTTATAACTGTCTCCGAGCCTTTTATAATTTTTCCCGAGCCTTTTATAACTGTCCCCGAGCTTTTTTAAATGTTACCAAACTTTTGTTAACTCCGAGCCTTTTTACACTAGCTCCGAGCCTTTTAATACGTTATCCGAGCCTTTTGACACTCTACCCGAGCCTTTTTACCCGAGCCTTTTAATACGTTACCCGAGCCTTTTGACACTCTACCCGAGCCTTTTGATACTCTACCCGAGCCTTTTAATACGTTACCCGAGCCTTTTGACACTCTACCCGAGCCTTTTGATACTCTACCCGAGCCTTTTAATACGTTACCCGAGCCTTTTGATACTTTACCCGAGCCTTTTAATATGTTATCCGAGCCTTTTGATACTCTACCCGAGCCTTTTGATACACTGCCGTGCCTTTTTATTCGAGCCTTTTAATGAACTAATATGTTTGTTTTCTGTGTTTTCTGTGTATATGCAGGCAAAGAAACAGGATTTGCTTAAAACTCCTATGGGAGCATGGTACAAGGGAAAACTGACAAGGCATGACCATTTCGATGACCTGAAAGATATCGACAACGCCCTTGACAGTGTACCTGACGATCTAAAGATCGAAGACCGACGTCGGTATGCCGAGTCGTGTTTTGGGCATTTCCTTCATATGCATCGGGAGATTCAGTTTTCTGCTGGGATTGTCCATCGGCTGCTTTTGCGTGAGTTACATCACGATGGCCCGGAAGACGAGATGAGATTTTTTTTGGGCAAGCACGAGGTCCGGTTCTCAAAGGTTGAGTTCTGCCTAGTCACCGGATTGAAGTTCGGAGTGATTCCCGACACGGCAAGCTATGCTATGGTAGAGAATGGCATACACGAGCGCTACTTTCAGGGTCGAGAAATTGAGTTCGAAGAGCTGAGAGCAGTGGTGCGGAGTGGTGTTTTTGCTGAGCAGTACGATGCGGTGAAGTTGTGCCTGTTGTTTATGCTCAACTGGATACTAATGGGGGTGGACGAGAGAGATAAAGTCCCAGTATGGCAGTTTCGCCTGGTTGAGGACTTGGACGCTTTTGATGCGTTCCCGTGGGGCGCACACTTGTATAGGCGATCCATACATAGTTGGAAGCATGCGTTGGATGGTCGACGGGAGCGGTTCGAAAAAAGGCAGCAAGAAAAGGGCGCATCACACACCGTCGAGACCTACAACTTATACGGTGTATCGCACGCACTGTTGGTGAGAATTTAAAATTAGAAGCTCTACTTTAATTGAATTTTTTTTTTCATTGATGTTGTTACTTATTATCGTACTTATCTATTATGCAGATATTTGCTTTTGAGGTTGTCCCTGAACTTCGTAACAAAAACTGTGGGACCCGCAGGGGGAACGATCTCCCCCCCCCCCCCCCCCCCCCACGTATTCTGAAATGGGAGTTGACTAAGCGACCGAGGGGGGATAAGCTGGATTCCATTTTCATCGAAAGGGTAAGTATTATTGAACTTAATATTTATAATTATTAGTATGTACACTATTAAACTAATGTAACTCCGATTTCAGATGTTTGCGCGGACTGAATTGGTCCCGACGGCTGCTGAAAGGGCTCAACGATACTACGAAGGCATAGACCTGGGCGGCAGTCTATATGATTCCGATGCATCCGATATAGCTGGTCACCGTCCGGATCCTAGTGACGATGAGGGTCGGTATTCCGGACCCAGTGAGGATGAGGTTCGGTATTCCGGACCCAGTGATATGGATGTTTCAGACCAGCAGGGTCGTAGTGGGAGACCCTTGAAGAGGCGTAGGCGGGTACGATTCACTTTACCCAGACAGCCTCGCCCTGAAACTGATCCAGTAGGTGGCGTTGGAGGGCATCATCAGGTACGTAAAAATATTTGAACCGCATTATTTTATTTAAATTAAATGCTCGTTTTAGTACTGATAGAGTTCGAAATCATTTCAGGACGGTGGGTATACAAAATTGATGGCTGCGTTCCAAGATTTACGGGAGGAAGTGCGCAAGACTGATCAGAAACGAGATCAACAACATCGGGAGTTGCTGGATCTGATTAAGGGTCTGCAGGGTTCGAGGCCGACGCCGCAGGCCCGTAGTTCAGGTCCTTCATTCGAGGACCCACCGGAGGATGACCATGACCATGACTTCAGTCCCAAGGACGAGTCCGGTAGTCATCAGGACGGGGCAGACCCACAGAGCGGGCGTGAGCAGCAGCGGTCCGGGCTGACACCACGTGAAGATGTTACTAGTGGTACCGGTGCTGCAGGGACAGCACCTATGGAGATAGAGCCGGTACCTCAGGTTGACCAGGTTGTCTCCTTACAACGGACCCCTCTGCTCGATCCTACTCCAGCGCAGCTGTCCACTCAGTCTACAGGGGTAGAGTTCCACAGTCGCGGACCACACATAGGGTCTACCCCAGCTGAGCTGACACCTGCAGTAGATCTTCTGGGTGCCTCCTCCACACACACACCTGCAGCAGATCTTATGGGTACCTCCTCCCAGCACACCCCTGCAGATCATCCACGGGGACCGAGTTCCTCTGTACAGCACACCCCTACACGGGATACATTGGGCCACGCTTCCTCCTCACAGCGCAGCGATTCAGATCAGACTCCCCCACCTGTTGGGCGTCAGGCCCGGGGTCGCAAGCCAGGTTGGCAGCAGCGGACCCCATACACTGACCCATGTCGGCCGAAGAGGCCAAAGATGATGCCACCGCTACCACATGTATGGGCGCCCAACGCATTGGTAGATGGTGAACACCTGCAGACATACCTAGCCTACAAGAAGAACTCGACAGGGGAATTGTAAGTAAAATCGTAGAGTTCCACAATCTTTTTATTGTATTTTGAAAGACCTGAGTACAATTAACTTGGTTATCTAACTTTTTACCAAATATGCAGACGTGATGTGGATCTACCGGAAGCAGTTGCTGCCCCTTGGTTCCACCGGTTTCAAACCAACTTCATGGAGTTGGAGGATACGGTACGTACTTGACAAAAACTCTCTGTTTATGTTGTTTCATAAATGGTTACATCCTAACAATACAAAATTGGCATATTTTCAGCACATAGACGCGTACTTGCATATTCTTCGGAAGCGTCAGCGAACATACTCCAGTGTCTACGGTGCAAGGATCAACATACTGGATTCACAGTTCTATGTAAGTGTTTAAATAATACGGTATAAAATTGGGTTATGCATTGCATTGTTAATATTTACACAACGATTTCGTACAGTCATACTTACTTTACCAGTGGGAGAAAATGATGGGAACTGGAGCCAGTGGACCTCGTAGACGTTGGTCTATTGTGAAGCAGAAGTGGTCTGAAGATGACCTTACCGTCGTACGTGGATTGCTCCCGCCAGGGTGCATACCATGGCACAATGCTGACGCCGTAAGTGTTTATTTTACATGGTGATGTTTTGTATAATATTAAAAGTTGACACTGATAACACGTTGTCCAAAAACCTTCAGGTTATGATTCCCTGCAACCTTGGGCGTACACATTGGGCCCTGGCCAGCGTCGACCTCACAGCAGGGCATATTTACCTGTTCGATCCGTGGAGACAGGAGGTCCCTCTTCGCCACAGGAAAATGCAGCTCGCTTGCTTGAGGTATTTTTTACCCTCGATGCTGCATGCAGTGGACTTTCATGGGCACAGACGGAGGGGTGATACGACGTATCGGGAGAAGAATAGGCCATTCACTTTTTTTTATGTCTCCGCAGACCGTGTGCCCCAACAAACACAAGGGTATGACTGTCTCAAAAACTTAAGCCCTTCCAATTGGTTTTAATTACATTATCTTATAACGTATTTGATGTGGTGAATTGCAGGGGTAACTGTGGTGCTCATACTTTGAGGTTGACAGAGTACCTCACGGCCAACCGGGATACGTTCGACTGGACGGAAAACGATATGGCTACCATCCGGGAGAAGATGGCCGTGGAGGTTTTTGTTAACTCGAAGGCGTTGGTTCGCAGATAGTTTATGTGAACATTTGATTTATTTTCTGTACATAACATTTGATTTATTTTCTGTACATAACATCATTTGAGTAATGAAATTATTTATTTTTTAAAATTTTAAACGTTTCTTAGTAACAGTTGAACAGACAGTTCCTACATTAAAATCCATAAACAATACAACGAAATCTAATAACTATAACAAAGGATCCAAACTGACATTAAACGAAGAACTAAATTAAACAAAAACCATAACACAACTATATCTTATGAGTGCATAAGTGTGAACGATGTTGGAATACATTAGCAATCAAAAGATCTTTTCCGCTCACCTTCCTCAACGGGCTCACTTCATTCAACGGTAGAGTCCTTCTAAGGACACGTTTGTTTGTTGTGTCCAATTTGATGACAGATGCTGCACCTACGACGGTATTCCTCGGGGACAATTGTGCTGGGACCTTCATTAACCATAGGCGGGTTGGAACACCTCCTGCTGTTATGTCCTGATTGTCCACATCTTCTACACGATTGTGTAATTGTCCTCTCCGAAGAGGAGGCATGTCGACTCTCCATCGGTCGACCTGATTGTCTCTTCGACTTTGGATTTAAAACAACCCGTGCTGTTATGTCAGATGGCACTACCCATGAAGAAGGATGGCCAACAGGCATAATAGGAACCGAGTACGCATCAGTAAGTGTTTCTGTCTTGTAGTAGTCCGAACACAACGATGTGAAATCCAAGTTTCACTCCCTACAACAATAAAAACAGTAAGATTTATCCAAACGGTAATATAAAGGGTTTGACTGTAACTTGTCATGTACCTTGCCGCTGCGAGTGCATGTGAGCATGGAAATAATTCCAGTTGGAATTTGTTGCATGTGCAAGTCTTCCGGGCTAAGTTAACTGTCCACTGTTCTCCCTTGTGTTTGACGGAGAATATGTTCCAATCAACTGGATTTACGGTCATATAACTGCACTTCTCGACACGTTTCAGGATCACAAGATGTGCAGCGTTGGTCAATCGATGACGCATGGACTGTGTAGCTGCATGACGATCGTGAAACCACTTTTGTAGCATATTCCTAATGAACTCTGCCAGTGTCATCAGTGGCAGTTGTCGTGCGAATTTTAGGCATGAGTTTATGCACTCTGCAACATTTGTGGTCATCAGCCTGTACCTTCTTTGGGGACAGTGTACGCGGGACCACTTCTGTGGACCGGCAGCAATGGCATAATCGAATGCACCCTTGTGCAGCTTACGTAACTCCTCCATGTGGCAATTATACTTTATTTCACTGTACGACCTAGCTGCTGCATCCATTATGTGGGCAACATCCTTCCTGTGGAATCGCTTCTTCATATTTTCACCAAAATGCCAGCAACATAGGGTATGGGTTGCATAAGGGAACACTTTAGAAATCCCTGCTTCAATGCTTGCATGACGATCGGAAATAAAAACCAAATCATCTATGTGACCAAGGGCACCCCTCAAGCATTCCAAAAACCACTCCCATGAAAGGTTGTTTTCTGAGTCACCGTACCCAAAGGCAATTGGATACACCTGTTCGTTTCCATCTTGTGCAGTTGCAACAAACATTGTACCCCCGAATCTTCCCTTCAAATGGGTACCATCAACTGCAATCACAGGACGCATACACCTCCGGAAACCTCTAATTGAGGACCCTAACGACATGAAAAAGTAGAGGAATTTACCATCGTCTGTGCACTGTAAGTCAGTGATTGTGCCAGGATTTTGCTGTTCCAGAACGTATGCAAAAGATGGCAGCAGTTGGAAAGTTTCTTCATGCGTTCCATAGGTCAAAGACAATGCATATTGCAGGGCATCATGTGCCTTACTGTACATGATTTGGATGCCATACATTGTTTTCATATCGGCGATTATGTCCTTCGGACGCATGAGACGACCATCGTGTTGTTGAAGTCTAGGTGCAACCACTTCTCCGATTATGACTGCACTAGCTTGTCGGTGGCGACGGTGAATCTCCTCCAAGGGACAACTGTGTTCGTTCACAAAACTTCTGACTTGGAAGTAAGTCCCTTCATATCTCCTCACCGCTCTTAATTTCCACGTACACCCATCAACGATGCAAACCAGATGTAACGTTGTCTTATTAGACCTTTTCACCTTCCATTCAAAGTTCTGCCGCATTGAAAATAGGCCAACGAGCCTCTTCAAATCCTTTTTACTCGGAAAAAATTGACCTTTATCAATCATGCTTCTAGGTTCTTGCGATGCTAATGTGCTGCTTGTACCAATACCAAATGAGTATGAATCTGCTCCGGGAATAACCCACGTTCTCGCATTATCAGAATCAGATGCAATTACATGATGCCGTACCTCGGAACTCCCAGGCGTATCTGCTGCAGAGCAACTAACTCCTTCTACATGTCTTCTTCCACGTCTTTGAATTTGTGCAGGGTCTTCATCCACATTTTCTAGATCATCAACCTGTATATTATTTGCCTCATTATCCACCTCATGGTTCTGCTCGGTGTACTGCTCGTTGTATTGCTCAATTGGACAACCAAACACATCGCCAAATTCAGGTTCAACTACATTTGCATGGTCGACCGCTACTGGTGGGACACCGCACACATTTTCCCCACCTTCGGTGGCACTCCTTTGGGTGAACACTCGGTTGCTACCGGAAAATGATCCTAATTGTTGGGTATTTTCAGCAGGATGAATATCATTTCCTATCGGATCTCTAGCTGTCCTCTCGGTTAGACTGACACATACTTGAGGGATCACCCGATCTTCCCCTAGCATAAACTGAACATCATCGTCATTTCTTATAAATGTGCGACATGTACTGCCAGGAACAATTGATATTAATGCTAGATCAACATTGAATTTGTTTACATCATACTTGACAATGGTATGCACGATCGCCACCAATTCTTCGTAAGTCATATTCCTTGACACATACATTCCCTGGTTATCGGATCCAACAAACCTCTGACTTCCGTCGGGTAACTGCTCCCATCGACCGTTGTAAGATATTACTATTCTAACCCGATTCATGATGCTGTCAAATTAATCATCACAAACCATTAATAAAAACTCACCTAAAAAAAAATTTCTTTCAAATATTACATTCACAAAGGCTCGGGTGAGGATATTGAAAAGGCTCGGATAAGACATGGAAAGGCTCGGGTAAGCCTTCAAAAGGCTCGGGTAAGCACCCAAAAGGCTCGGGTAAGCCTTCAAAAGGCTCGGGTAAGCACCCAAAAGGCTCGGGTAAGCCTTCAAAAGGCTCGGGTAAGCCTTCAAATGAAAAGGCTCGGGAAAGGCATGAAAAGGCTCGGGAAAGGCATTACATGAAAAGGCTCGGGAAAGGCATTACATGAAAAGGCTCGGGAAAGGCATGAAAAGGCTCGGGAAAGGCATTACATGAAAAGGCTCGGGAAAGGCATGAAAAGGCTCGAAAAAGGCATGAAAAGGCTCGAAAAAGGCTTCAAAAGGCTCGGAGATCTAAAATAAATACTCCGATAACATATGAAAATGAACAAATGAAAATGTGAACAAATTCAAAGAATTTGTGGGAAAAAATATTACCTTATTGAATGAAGCACGTCGGGGGTTTATAAGTTAAACAAGAAAGTGGAGGCAACGTTGAACTTTTATTTGCAGAGAGAGAGAGAGAGAGACTGAGTTAAGCCTAGTGGAGTGAGAAAAGTACAAAGAGAATAACATAAACTCAAATCTAAGGGCAATTTTGGTAGTTCACCATAATAGGTGCCTTTTAAACTTAACTTATTAAACCACTGACAACGTCACCAACTGACTTTAAAAAGGTGACATTTCTCACCATTTCCACTTAACAAAATTGGGAAAAATTGTTCTAATACTTGAAAAATTCTCAAATTTTAATCATAAATAGATTTCATTGAACTTATCATCCACAAAACAATTCAGATCAAAATTCATAAAAATTGAAGTGATTTCATCAATGTCCTTATATATATAAATTGTATATCAGTCTTTTTACTGTCAATTCGTCCTGATATAAAATATATCAGAACGAAGAATGTGGACTATAGATTATGGAAAAGTTTTGACAAGTGCATATACTTTTTGAGTCAAAGTATGTAAATATAATGGTCTACATTCTTCGTCCTAATGTATTTTATATCTTGACGAACTGAAAATAGAAAAATTATATATATATATATATTATTTGATGGATTACAAGTCATGAGTGGGTCACACACCCCATACATTTTCTTTTATGTTGGTCTAAGCTTTTCAATATTAGTTGATGCATAAATGGAATTTAATTATTCTTTTTCAAGTGGTCCATTGTAATTGTTGCCCATTAATGTCATTTTCTTGACCCACAAAAAATCATCAACAATCCTCCTTTGACTTGGCTTCCTACTAAATAGGTATAATATTAAATATTAATAATCAATGCATTAAGGACCACCACCCTAATCATACAGATTAATATATATATACATAATATCCTTTTCTTTATTAAATCAAATTCGAACTATTTTACATCTCAATGAATCAACCTTATACACCTACATTGGCTATTTAATCTCTTAACACTGGAAAATCCTCTTTATTTTTATTTTTTAAAAAGAAAAAGTAGATTTTATGAATATTTATTCTGATATCTTGCCTTTTTCATCAACAATGATTTCTAACAAATTCAATAAAGTTGAAAACAATTTCCCATAAATTTTATGAGAAATTTTTAATGAATTTCGTGTTGTTAAAGAATGTTTCTGATAAAATTTAAATCATACAAATTCATTAATATTTTATATATAAATTAGAAAGAAAAAAATTCTAAAGTTTATCTTGGATAAAGCGTAAAGGAAATGGACTTGGATCTTCTTCTCACCGTGAGTGTCATCACCTTGTCCTCACATTCGTAATCTATTGACATGTATCTAATATTGTAAATTAATGATATAGATTATTTTTATTATTTTTATGTCTTTATACTACGGAAAAATAGAATCAATCTAAACTATTGATTTAGGTAAAGATAAAATGAGGTGAGAAGAGAATTCAAATATAGGAAATATAAAAAAATAAAAAAAAAATTCAAAATTGAAACTTCTTTTTTATGAAGAGAAAAGAAAAAAAAAAGTGTCAATCAAAGGAATAAGATTGGGAAGTGATGTGATGACTGATGAGAGAGAAGTGGAGGTCAGGTCATAATTCTCAAAACCATGCAAGTTGGCATTTGGCAAAGCCATGTTGGACATTAAACAATTAAATTTCATACTATTCCCTTCCTCTGCATATGAGACGTTGTAATATTTAATATATATGGGGAAATTGCACAAACATACCCTGACTTTAACACATATATGAGGTAGAATTCAGTTTTGCCTTAAATACAAGAAGATACCCTTGACCCATATTGACCATTAGTTTTAATAGTGGTGTTAACCACTGAAGGGTAGTATTGTCATTTACCTAACAAAAAAATCAGTTTTACCTAATAAATATTAAAACAATTAAAAATTCTTAAAAAAAACAATTAAAATAAATTAAATGACAATCGATCAAAATTTATTTCAAAAAAAAAATCGATCAAAATCTAGATTTAAAAAGAAAACCAAAAAAAAAAATCTAGATTAACAACAAAAAAATGTTTTAACTAAAAAAAAAATCTTCATCCACCAAACTGAAATGGAGGAGAATGAGAGCAGAGGGTGAGATTAGAGGCAGCAGATGGAGGAGGAAGGGAGATGGTCAAATGTTGCGACGGAGGAGGGAGGGAGGGAGGGAGGAGGCGGAAGAGGGAGAGAAATGATTAAATGATGCGGCGGCGGCAGCGACGGTAATAAGGAACAAAAACAATCTGGTAAATTGGTGGCAGATAAGGAAGAGGAGGGAGAGAGACAATCGGGTGAAGCGGCGGAGGAGAAGGTGAGAGAGATGACATGGGAGGATTCATCCATCAGAAACATATCTCCTCAAAGGAAACCTGATCTTCTCGAAGCTTGTCGTGGCGGCGACACAAAAACGTAGCAGGAGAATATGGAAGACGGTTGTGTCGACGGTGGAGCATGTGAGGGCGGCGGCGGTGAGGAGTTTGGTGGGTCAAGATATCCATTGAGATTTGAGAGTTTTTTTTTTTTTTTTTTTTGTTGGTTTGGTGTTGAGATCTTAGTAATGGAGGTTTGAGTTTTTTTGTTTGTTGGTTTAGTATGTTCAGATCAGGGTTATTCAAACAAAATGCTTTACTTCTTGTTTCTTTTGATGGAGATCTGGGTGGTTCTTAGATCTTTCAAACAAAAAACTGTCTTTATTTTTATTTCTTTAAACAAAAATTATTTGTTTTTTGTTTTTTTTTTTTGCTTTACATGATGATGATGGAGATTTCTGGAGATCATGCAAAGATCTGGCAATTTTTTTGTTGGTTTGGGCTGGGTGCTTAATGCATCCAGTGAAGTGGATTTTTTTAATTTTTAATTTTTTTAATTTTTTTAATTTTTTTTTATATTTTTTTATGATAGTGGATGAAGTGGATTTGGTTGTTATGTTTTTGTGATTTTTGGTTGTTGATTTTTTGTCTTGATCGGGTATTTTGGGATGATCTCTATTGAAGATCTGGAAAATGAACTTCAATAGAGATCTATTGATTTTTTTTAAAATATATTAAAATATTTTAAACAGATATTGTTGAAGGGCATTTTGATATTTTTAAGACAAAAGTTTATATCACTGTTAAATTTAATAGTCAACCTCTAAGTCAAGGGTATTTTCTAGTATTTTTGGCAAAACTGGATTATGCCTCATGTATGTGTTAAAGTTAGGGTATGTTTGTGCAATTTTCCCTATATATATAGTTTTTTTATTATCAGTTTGTCTTAACAATAAATATATCAAGACGAATAATATGAATCACAGATTATGGAGAAATTTTGACAAATACATACACTTTAAGTCAAAGTATGTAAATCTAGTGGTCTTCATTCTTCGTCTTAATATATTTTTTGTCAGAACAAACCTCCCATCAGGTTATCCATGAATTATAATTTTAGGACAACCAACCACAGTCACATATTCAAATAAAAAGCTGATTTTTTTTAACAAACATTTGAACACATTTGAATATGTGATTGTGGTTGGTTATCTTGAAATTATAATTTTCGTATGACCTAATGGTAGAACCTCTCATATATATATATATATACATATTTTATATTATCAGTTCATCATGACAATAAATATATCGGGACGAAGAATGTGGACTACTAGATTTACATACTTTGACTCAAAGTGTATGCACTTGTCAAAACTTCTCCATAATCTGTGGTATACATTTTTCGTCATAATATATTTATTGTCATGACGAATTGATAATAGAAAGACTGATATATATACAATTTTTCTATTGTCAGAATGTCAATATATCAGAACGAAGAATGTGGACCATTAGATTTACATACTTTGATTCAAAGTGTATGGCAATTGTCAAAACTTCTCCATAATCCGTGGTTCACGTGACGAAGAATGTGGACCACAGATTATGGAGAAGTTTTGACAAGTGTCATACACTTTGAGTCAAAGTATGTAAATCTAATGGTCAACATTCTTCGTTCTGATATTTTTATATCAAGATGAACTGACAATAAAAAAATTGTATATATATATATATAATCTTTTTACTGTCAGTTCGTTCGGATATAAAATATATCAAGATGAAAAATGTAAACCATAGATTAAGAAGAAGTTCTGACAAGTGCATGCACTTTGAGTCAAAGTATATAAATTTAATGGTCCATATTATTCATTCTGATATATTTTATATCAGGAAAAACTGACGTTAGAAAAACTATATATATATATATATATAAACGAGATTCTATACATTTTTCAATTCGACTTTATAACATTACCGAATCATTTTAGATCTAACAATTAATAACTATTGTATTATTTGTATAAAATTATTAATTTATGATTTAGAGTAGAAAATAATATAGTATGAAATGAAATTAAGGCTGGTCCAATGAGCATAAACTAATATGACAAGTGCTTTTCCATTCATTGATTCATCCATCTACTGGTCTACAAGCACTTATTTAATGCTCCCTTGTGTGTTTACAAATCCTAAGTCCTAACCAACCCATTCTCTTTGGTGATCATTTATTTGATATTACAACCACCTAAAAGATTGGTTAGGAGGATCTGGCATCCTCTTTGCCTTTGCTAGCTTATTAGCACCCACCCACCATACATGCTTTTTCATTAACTCTTGACAAATAATCCAATCTTATTTCAGATTGAATCATCGTATCCAAAATACACTTCTCATAAAAATAATTGTAATAATAACTTATAAAGTAACCCATAGATCTAATTTTTTTTAAATTTATAAGTAAAAGTTCATCAATAGTATTTAGTTATATATGTATTCATTTTTTCTTTTAATTTTTTATAAACGTTTCCTTCATCCAATAAAAGAAAAGTTGCTTAAAATTAAATCTAGCTAGGATCATAGTGATTTCCTGACCCGAGTTTAGAAGTGGACGTAGCATTATAGATTAGAGGAGTAATGCCATTTAAATGTTTTGTTTGGTATGATATTCAAAATAATTAAAAAGTTTTTGTTTTTGTTTTATATAAAAGAAAGGAATTCATTTTTGATATATAATTAATTTGGTTGATTGTATAGTATTTTATAAATCATTTGTGTTAATGATTCGAGAGGTTCGTATTTTAAATACTATCTTTGAACCTTATACTACACTACTACCTCAAATTTTGGGTTGGTGCCCCACAATATGATTTTTTTTTTTTTACTTCTTGCAAAGATTATTTAAAAGCCTATAGCAATATCTTTTTTTTTTTTGGTTTACACCATCCGGTTTCCGGGTAGGGCGGATCCACCATACGGTGCAATCAGCCCAGACCACACCCCGACTAATCCGGACTCGCACCGGGTCGGCCCATTAAGGGCTAAAGTACTCCCAATATGTGTAGCTCCGTTCACAAGGGGAGTTGAACTCACGACCTTGCTTAAGGGATGAGAGTGCCGAACCACTCACACTAACATATGATAGCAATATCTTTAAACATTGAAAATACCTTGCTTACAACCACTTCTATGACTGAAAATTAAATCAACAATAAATATATCTTCATATATGTATACAGTTAGTTCATTCCCCAAAAAATTTCATTAGAGAAGTAAAACCAGTAAAACCAAACAGAACTTTGACATATGCAAAGATTAAAATTTTAGCTTTCATTTGGATTTTACATAAATAGTTGAGAAATTGAGAAATTGAGAAGTTGAAACCTCTTGTAATATTATTCTTATTTTTCTTATAGATACTAAGGGGTCACAAATATTGATTCTTATTTGTTATCTTATATCAGTATCAATTCACTAATTCTTGACAAAAGTTGAGGAGGGTCTATAGGAAAAAACACATACCTATTTACGAGATTGAACATTCAAATCATATCCTCTCTTCCAATTCTCAAATTTGTAATTAAAAATAAATAAAAAATCACTAATGTCTTATATCACCCTCTTATATTGTATTTGAGACTTGTGTTTTCTTCTATACGATGTCATATTTCAAATGACTAATGTAAATTTTGGCTTCAAATAACTAGGCTTTTACAAGCATTAATTCTTGAAATGAAACCTACAGACTTTAATGATTTATTGTTGATAAAAATAAATAAATTAATAATAGCTTTGAAGTCCGAAAAAACTCATGATCATCTTTGAGAGTCTGAGATACAAACTGATGATCATTTTGTTAATTGTGACTATATATACAAAAGTACGATTTTACCCTTTTTAATATATTATACAATCTCTATATAATACAAGCTAAAAGTCAATTTTGCCCTTAATATATTTTTTTTCTTATTACACATTTACTTTCAGGATTTTTCTCAAAATACTTTCAAGATTTAATATTAAAATGATTTATAACAATTAAATTAACAAAAAAATATTATTTCTAAAAAAAGAAATATATATATATATATGAAAAACAGAAAATCATATAAAATATTGATCAAAAGATTATAAAAACAGTTAAAATACTTATAAAAAACAACAGTTCTTTTAAAACAAAACAATTCTTTTAAAATAAACTGTTCTTTAGAAAATACGGTTACTTTTCCTAAAAAAAAAAAAAAAAAGACACACAATTCCTTTCAAAAAAGAAACACGTAGTTAAAAAATAAAAAACTGATAAAATATTTATCAGTTTTTATCAATTGAAAGTGTTTTTTGTTTTTCGGTTTTTTAATTTTTAATTTTTAATTTATATATATATATATAAATAGTTCGAATCGTGTCCCCTTCACCCGAACTAAAGTAAAAAAAAAAAAAAAAAATTACTTTTTTTATTATTTAAAAATATTTGGAAATATAACTCTGGTGAGCTAGCAAATATATGTAAGTATGAAAGAGTGATGCATTTTGTTGACATTGATGATTAGTTTGAAGAGCAAAAAGTAGGCAAAAGGGTATTTATAATAAAAAGATAAATGAGGAAAGAAAGTTGTTAAAAAAAAAAGGCAGAAACTTTAGAAGAAAGTGCAGGCAAACTATCACAATAACAAGGAAACTCAAATAAGTGACACTTTTTACTTTTTCTCAAGCTTTCCAATAAAAGGAAGGAGGGGTTCTCTAATCAAACTTACTTTGTTTCTAACCACACACTCAATCTACACAAAACACATAAGTTTGTAATTCAAATATATATATATATATTATATACACCATCAAAATTCAAAACAGATATTTGAGTGGACTTTATCAATCCATTCATCATAAACCACAAAGACCAAAATGAGAATATTGCACCTTTACATCACCATTCACTAACAAGTAATAAGAAAGGAAAAAAAAAAGATGTCTATCCATTTTATTACCACCAAAGCTATTTATAATATATAATACACATTCTGAAAAATACAAAGATTCCATCCCAAAAAGACATTAATTAAAATATAAAATACCTAAATAGATATTAAACTAAAATTTTATAAAATTAAAAAAAAAAAAAAAAAAATAGAGACAATGGGACAGTGGTGGGTCTCATTGAATAAGGCACCCAGCTCAGAATTGCACAATGACAGATTTTGGGATCATGGCAGTGCCACCACCACGAGTTTTGATTGACCTAACTCGCAAACTGGCTCACTGAGCCAACACTACTGGTTTTTTTATCGAGTTTCCAAGCCGACGTGGCGATCAGAGGCCGAGTGTACCAACCCAACATCATACACCCGTCGTTCTCCTCCACCCTGTACCCGTCGCCTCCGGCGAATAGCGCCAACAACATACTTGCTTGCTTGTACGCGTTGGAACCCAGATGAACCGGAGCGAATCCCGCCGATCCGAACCGGGTTTTCCACTGAGTCAGGGTCTCGTGCCTCTCGACCCGGTCCATACCTTCGCAGGCCACAATGTTGCAAATCTGCTTCCCCAAGTACACCTCCGTCATGGCCTTGTCTGGACTACTCACTGCTCCTTCCAACGAGTCAAACATGGTCGAGTAATAGTGCAGAGACTCAGTGAACCGGTCCAGGAAAACCGGACTGTTGTGGTTGGCTTCTTGCTCCACCACTGTGAAAATATCCGGTCTAATGTTGTTCACAACAGAGAACACCTTGTCAATGGCACCCGGTCTAGCCAAAAGCTTATGCAACTCTAACACCGAGTTGACGGCAACTGAGTCAACCTCACTCGGTCTGAGTTCCAACATCGACGCATCAAGATCAGCCAAACTGTTAGCGACAAACCCTCTGTACTCGAACTCGACATGAATGGTTTCAGCTAACTGAGCCAACTTCCAACCCACCTCCTGCAAATGGTCGGTGTTGTCCGGCGCAGGGGGCCCAATTCCGGTGAGTCGAAACGCCGGTGGCCCTCCTGGACGGAGAGCCAAGGCCTGCATTAGAGCCGGCCACTGCATACCCTGATGCATCGAGAAATCGATAACGTGAACACGTTTTTTACCTTCAAAGGCCTCTAGAATAGCTTGATTTGCAGTGAAGTGCGCGAATTTCAAGTAAGGACAAGTCTCATAGAAGTGACTCTGGAGGAGATCTGTGAAGTTGTGGTCGATGGGGTTCTGAGGGTAGAGTCCGTAAATTCGACGAGCGAGTGCTTCAGCGAAGAAGGTGGCGACTTTTCCCATGGCGCCGACTTGAGAGATGGCCAAGAACCGAATCTGCTTCACGAAAGCTTGTGACAAGCTCAGATTGTTTTGTTGTACGGCCTCCGCACAGGCCATCAAAGCATGAACGAGTCGGATTCCGTTCTCCTGTGAGTCGGCTAGGACAACTGAGCGAGTTGACTCAACTGGGTAAATGTCGGTTTTGAAGCGTTTTTGGTCTCTGGAGGAGGAGGAGGACGAGGAAGAGCTATTATACAAGGCTTTACCCGGGATGGCTTTGAGATCGTAATCGGACGGACAAGATTGATGATGATGATTGGAGAAATCGATGGAATCGTGATCCAACGACGACGGAGTCGGGGCTGGATCCGGGTTGAACTCGGAGAGCATGGATTCGAGCCATGTGGACAAATTGGAAGGATCGTAATGGACGGTTTCTGATGCCAGATGCGAGAGACCATCTTCTTGAAAACTTCCCATCGCTTCTTCTAGCTGTTCAAGCTTTTGAGCCACCTCTGCCATGTCTGATGACCGAACCTTGTAACCTAGAACAGCCAATAGCTCGTCCATGGCTCCGTCGGCTGCCACCGCCGACTCCTCCCACACCTTTCCCTTACCACTACTTGCTCCGCCAGAGGCTAGATCGATTTGGTGGTGTTCTCTTTTCATGTTTTGAATTTTGGGTGGTCTAAGCTCAAAAAAAACAGAGAGATTGGCTACGGCTATGGATGGAAGCCAGAGAAATGAAAGAATCTGGTCATTGGGGATCGGGGTTTTTCAATTTTTTTCAGTTTTTTGCTTGGTTTTTCACTCACTTGTACTGCCACTTCAAGATCAGAAAAGAGAAAAATAATAATAATAATTCAGAGACGAAGAAACGCTCGTGATGGGGCGCGATTTTCAATGAGCCATCTTACTATCTTAGAGAGAGAGAGAGAGAGAAGCAGCTGCAACAACAACTACAGCTCAAACAGATAAAGATGCGAAAAATAAATAAACAAATTTGTATTTGCAAAATGCAAGAGATAAAAGCCCACTGCTCACTACTGTATTTGTATTTGAGCCACTCCATTTATTTACTTTTTATGGTATATGGTAATTACTATTTATTGCTTTTTTTATTACTTTTTCACTGCTTGTTTTTTTTTTTTTTACTGCTACACACTAGAGTGCTGTCTATCTATTTAATGATAATCTCACTTAATACTTTATAATTCCATCAAAACTCTTTTAGGCTACACTCCATTGGTTAAGCTTGACCAATTAAGCTTTTGTTATTAGGTTTGTGTTTCCAAATGTAGGTAGTGTTTAACGAGTGTCATTAGGGCTTGTATTGCATGGCAATAGTTGAGACGATGTTTTAAATACTAGTAATGCTTCACATCTCACCTATAATTCCACAATTTTCATCCCAACACATGTGGCAGTTGAGGTGGCACTTGATGAATGGACAAATATTTATTGGTGAGTGAATACATGGGTAAGAGAGATAAGAGCATCTCCAATGCAAGCGTGACTTGTGAAAAAAAGAGATGTCACATAGGATAAATAGACGTTATGTTAATAATTGTGTCTCCAATGTAGCCATGCATATTCAACCTCAAGCTGACGTGGTAAAAAAAATGTAAGACATTGTCAATATGACCGTCTTCTTTCAAATGGTCTACTGCACAACTATTTTTTAGCTTGACTCATCAAACATTAAAAACTAACATTAATTTCTCATATATTTTTTGTAAGGAAATAAAATAAAATAAAAAATAGAAAAAAAAAATGGACACGTCATTAAAAAAAAATTGTGTTTTAGACGGAAGCATTAGAGACCAAATTTTGAGTTGATTGTCTATCAAATCTATTTTTATGCAACATAGGAAGTAAGTCTCTTGACATTATTGCCATGTCAATAATTATTGGTATGTAAGTCACTTTTGCATTGGAGATGCTTTAAGTATCAATTAATGTGTGTTCACTCACCAAGTGATACCTCAGCTGCCACATGTGTTGAGATTGAAATGATGGGATTATAGGTGAGATGTTTAGCATTATTGTTTAAATACTTGTGTATGTTTAATATATTATCTTGGCCATTATTGATTAATAGAGTCACTAGTTAGATTTTCAAATTATATGTATACCCTTGATTATGCATTTAAAATTAGTATTTATAATATCGTTCAATTTTAAGATACCGTTAAAATTAATATTTATACCGTTAGTTAAATCAGAAATATCATTAAAATTAATATGTATATCTTATAGAAAAGATTTATAACGAATTGTGAAATATTAACGATTATTTTAACATAA
Source organism: Acer campestre (assembly GCA_954870605.1). Classification (NCBI taxonomy): domain Eukaryota; kingdom Viridiplantae; phylum Streptophyta; class Magnoliopsida; order Sapindales; family Sapindaceae; genus Acer; species Acer campestre. Next base: position 11,623,472 of record OX940806.1, on the reverse strand, counting down.
GTTACAATAGAAATGTAATTGTTAAAAATAAAATCACCTTCAAATAAAAACCAAATCATTTAAGTGTTTATTTGAAAGAGTTTGTCTACCGGTTAAAATAGTTTTTTTAATTAAAAGATCTCTTTTTAATTTTTTTGTATCGTTTGATTGTCATTCAGTAGAGCTTCTGGATGATTAAATAGGATGTTTTACGTCTATTTAGAGAAGCCCAAATTTAAAATTTTTCCAAGTAGATCTTTATCTCCAATATAACCCTATAATTAAATATTTGTTAAAGTATTTTGGTAATTCTATCATTAAAAAAGTTCTTTTTTTAATTGATAACCAAACGACTAATGACTTTCATTTAAAAGCTCTACCTCTAAAAGATCTACTTCTAAAAGATCTACGTAAAAAGCTCTTCAAAACGTACTCTTATTAACATTAACAACAATGTTTTTATTTTATTTTTTATATTTTATTTGGGGAGGGGGAGTGGTGTGATGTGGTTAAACCAACTTCAGAAATATTATATAAAGACTAGTTTGATATTGTTTTTAAGAAGTTAAAATCAGCTTATTTTATAATTTTGACGTAAAATAATGTTTGGTAAAAGTGTAAAACTTTCAAAAGTAATTAATTGAAAATCTTTTAACTTTTGATGGTGATTTTGAGAAGTAGGTGGAGGTTACTTTTTGAAAGTGATTATGAAATAATATATTTCAGCAGCATTTAATGAATCTTTTAAAATATTTAATTATTATTATCCTTATCAAGTCAAATTTAAAATCATTTATATACCTTATTGTATCTTAAAATTAAAGACTCTAATTAAATATTGATTTGATTTATAAGATCTTTTAAAAATATTTTTATTATTCTTATGGAATTTTTTTTCTAATTTAAATATTCTACTTTAATATTGATTTAATATATATAATTAATGAGCACATCACCTCCTAGTAGAGATGGTTGTGCACCTCCCTTCCACACCTAGTGGTCAGGGGTTCAAGTCCCACCATGCGCATTTTACAAGCATGTGTGGGGAGTTTTCTCCCGCTTTGTGGGAGCAGCCCTCTCTCCGGTTGTGAGAGTTGTAGTCCTTATGTAACCTCTCCCCGATAGTGGGAGCAGTATTCCGGGCCGTGCTTGTAGAATTTAATTAATCTCACTGGGTCCCGGCAGTAGTTGTATTTCAAAAAAAATATATATATATATATATATAATTAATGAAAAATAAAATAAAATAAGGTTTTAAAATCATGTCTATTTTAGTCAATATAACTAATTTCAGCACTTTTGAAATAAAATTACCAAATATAATTATACTGCTAAAAGTATAATTAACCAAACATCGATTGATTAATTTTACAGCTAATTATTCCTTCAACACAGTTAATAGATTATTATAAAAGTTACAGCAATACTAAACTGTCCCTTCTTTTTCTCTTTTGACAAAACTAAAATTGCTTTTCACATTTTGAAGTGTTGAGATTCGAATAAGGAAATCACAAAGTATTAATTAGAGAAGAAGCAAATTCAAAGAATTTAATGAACATATCTCCTTAGATTGGCTTATACAATAAGACTTTTCGTGATTGATTTCCCATGTATGATGTATATATAATTAGGGGTATCCATAAAATTTAGGCTACCCTAAAATTATGAAATATTAAGCCATCAATGTCCCAAACTTGACAGGTCAAATATGGAAATTTAAATTGTATTCTTTACTTGATTCTCTTCATAAATGGCAAACTGTGGATGTGGATGTCTATGTTGGTTGCATTAAGTTAAAGAGTAAGGGGCTGTTTGTTTTTTTTATTTAAAATCTTATAAGACCTTAATTTATTAAATATATTGATAATTCTTACAGATTAAGATATTATCTTATATTTATCTTTTCATTTTAGATGACTAATTATAAATGTAAAATTTTTAACTTTTTTCATTTATAAACTTTCAATATCCTTTGATATTTGTAACAAAATAATTTCAATCTTAATTTAAGATATACGAGGCAATGAATCTTATAGTGAAAAAAACATAAGCCCTAAGTAAATTTTTTGAATTGATTTTATAGAGGGCCCAGAAATCTGCCATGGCCCCTGTTGATTTCATACAAGTATTTTAGGTTCAGAATTATTATTATTATTATTACAGGTTATATTAAACTAACTTCAAATTGTGATTTCAATATCCATCTATCTATTATTTATCAATTAAATATTGAAAAAAAAAAAAAAAACATAATGAAAATGACAATCCTTGAATTATGAAAAAAATAGATGGATTGATAAATGCTAATGTTACGAATATAAATTAAAATTTTAAGTTTATATAGTTTAAACATTTACTAATAATATTTTCAAAATCCATTATATTTTTATTATATTTTTACTAATAATATTTCAACATCCGTTATATTTTCAACATCCATTATAAATATATATTTCCTTACATATTATAAACAAAAATTAATGTTTTTATCTGATTTTTAATTTATAAATTATAAGAAAGAATGAAGAAAATACATATTGGATTGAATCTATAAAATAATAGAAAAAAAAAATCCTAAAAATAAGTTTATTTTCATTCCAATTTTTTAAGAAAAAAAAAATTATTAAAATTTTCTATAATTACAAAAGTGTTTTTAATAAATTATAAATATTTGAACAAAATATGGTTGGTCCAATGGTAAGTGCCTGTTTGGAAGAGCTTTTTTAATTTAAAAAAAAATATATATATATCTTTTTAAAATTTTTTGTGTCGTTTGGTTGTTACCCAGTAGAGCTTTTGGGTGATTAAAAAAATTGTTTTACGTCTATTTGGAGAAGCTCAACTTTTAGGTTTTTCTAGGTAGATCTTTTTGAGCTTTTTTAATAATACTAAATTGTCTAATATAACCTTATTATTTAAAATAGTTTTTGAATATTTTGATAATTCTACCATTTAAAAAAGTTTTTTCTAATTGATAACCAAACGACCAATATCTTCATATTAAAAGCTCTACTCGTAGAAGATCTGTTTTAAAAGCTCTACTCCTAAAATATCTACTTGAAGAAACTCTTTCAAACGGATTCTAAATCCCCTCCTTGAGGTTGTGGGTTTGAGTCTATCCTAGGGATGACAATTAAACCCAAACTCGTGGGACCTGCTTGAACCTAGCCCGTTTGAAGAGGGTTTGATTGGTGAATTTACGACTCGCGAACCTACAAACCTGTATAAATAAAAACCCAACGAGATCGGGTTCGGGTGTGGGGTGACCATCAAACCTGCGAATAATAAAAATTATACAATATTTTATTTTTTTTAAAATATTATAAATTTAAACTCCAATAAAATCTTTTTAATTATATAGAGAATAAAATATAAACATTTCAATCTATTAAGTGTTTTTATTCCTTAAAATTATAATATTTCTTATATTTAAATAATATAGAAATATTTTTCAAAAAAATAAAATTGGCAGGTTTTCATGGGTTCACGGGCGTGTTTGGGCATCCCCCAAACTCGCGGATGAAACCCGAACCTGAACCCGTTTATTTTCGAGGATTCATCGGAGGGTTTGGTAGACACAAAATTTCGCGGGTTTAGGTTTGGATTTTGCCAAACTCGCCCAAACCCGGCCCATTGCTATTCCTAGACTCTATCCCCCTCTCCCAATTATTGTAATATTTCAAAATAAAAATAAAAATGATAAATATTTATAAGCATACCTTAGGGGTCGTTTGGATTTTTCACTAAAACTTAATAGGTTTGAATTGAACCCATTTAGTCGTTTTGTTTGTTTTTTTTTAAGTGGTCAAACAACTTTAAAAATATCAAAAAATAACTTAAAATAAAAAGAAAGAAATCCTGACTTTTAACTTAATTCCAAATCACTGGATTACAATTAAAATATTCTCTTCCAAGTTTATCCTCTCAAAGAAGATATATTATTAAATTTATCTTAATTTGATATGGTGTATAATTTTTTTCTTTTAATATATTTATTATTTTAAACATGTTTTAGAAAGGAAAAAAAAACCCTAATTACTTCTTATGCTGAAATTTTTCAAGGATTGAATAATTAAATTTCACTCCTAACAAATCTCGGTAAGAACTCTTTATTTTATATTTTTATCTAACTATTCGTATAGTGCTCAATAAATGTGTCTATCATATTGAGTAGATTTCGTGGTTTGAAGATGTTATAGAATAATTGTACATAAAAAATTCAAGAGCCTTTTTTTATTTGGTTTCCGGTGCATATGATCTATGAAACCAAAAAAACAAAAATGGTTTCATGAATTATATACACCGGAAACATGGACAATATACAAAATTGAACTTGAACTTGAACTTAAACTTTGTTTGCAGAACATGTAAAATTATATTTTTTGATAAATTTTTATTTTGTTAAATTGAACTTTGTTTGTAAAAAAAAAAAAAAAACATACAAAATGTTATAAAGAATGATGCATGTTAAATTACTTCTTTTAATTAGTATGTGTATAAATATAAAATTACTTATTTTCAGACAATTTTAATTTTAAAAAATAAAAATATTGATAGTACATTTAGATGTGAGACAAAAAAAACCAACATGTCATTCGGGTTCAGATTTCAGTCCTTATTCAGTCTTCAGAAAAATTCAGGACTATTCAGTCTGTAGACAAAAAAACAAACGACCTCTTACTCTTTTTACTTGGATAAGGTATTATTTAAAAGGGGATTTACAATTTAATCCCTAAATAATTGGAATAAGTTAGTTTTTTACTTATCTTTCCATTTGTCATAAAATCGGTCCTTACATTAGTTAAAAGACTCATTTATCCCTCTAACCAAATTTTGAAGTAAATTAGAAAAAAATAAAATGGAATTTAAAAAAGAAATAAAAAAGAAGAGAAATAAAAAAAAAACTTATTAAAATTTAAATAAATAAATAACTTAAATATGCATATCACCCTAAATCCTAACGGATTAAAAATAAATGAAATGAAATTAAAAAAATTAAAACAAATAGCTATTTTTACAATTTTTACAAATATAAGGACCAATTTGACCAAAAATACAAAGTTATGTTTGATCCTTCTCAATTAATTAGGGAGTAAATTATAACTATAATACTACACATCCCACCATTTCCATACCCATGTATTCACTCACCAATTAATATGTGTCCACTTATTAAGTGACACCTTAATTGCCACGTGTGTTGGGATGAAAATGGTGAGATTATAGATGGGATGTGTAACATTACTGTTAAAAATTACCTTATAAAATGTTCTAAATCTTTATTTATTTATTTATTTTATTTTATTTTATTTTATATTTTTCTGTTAAATGTTCTAATCTTCTTGGAAGGTAGCGCGTGGGATAAATCATTAATAAAAAAATGTCAGACCAACCCTACGTGAAGGAGACCAATTGACAAATCGACCTCGCCGTCAACATCAGCCCCTACGATCCGTCAAAACATCATATTTAAAAGCGGCCGTGATAGCGTAACGGCGTTAAGTAACGGCATTTTGCCTTGTAATCCCCACAAAATAACTAATATAAATATATAGTGGGTCCCATCAATTTTAACTAAGGGTACCAGGAAAACCACGACCACCACCAGAACAGCAACCGATAGAGAGATAAACAGAAGGCAAAAAAGGCCCCGCAACTGAAACTGACACAGACAAAGGCAGCACCACGTGATCCTTACACGTGTAAAGGGCCCCACCCCCTCTTCTCTTGTGTGAGGAGAGAGAGCCTTATCATGAGCTGTTTACTACTGCAAAGTACCTGTACCCACTGCGTTACCTGGGGTGGGGTCCACCACCACAACAACCATGTGATCGATACACGTGTCTAACCCTTCAACTTCTCTCCCCCTGGGGCCCACGCCCACCTTGAAGGCCGTTTTCTGATCAGCTCTGATGCTCATGCAATTACATTTGTACTGCTTTCTCTATTTAAATAATTAAACTAAGGATTCAAATCACCAATAAAGAAAAGTGTCTCAATTTGTATTTTATCAATCAAATTGGGTTATGTATATATATAAATATATAAAAATTTTATAAAATTAATTAAATATAAATAATAGTTGTTGATATGATCCAATTTGATTGGTTAAACGTAAATTATAACACCCTTTTTTTATAAGGTGATTTGAATCCTTAAATTTAATTCCTTTAATTTTTTCTTCTTTTGTTTATATTGATTGCATCAAAATGGAAGAAATGGTGTTTTATTTATTTATAAATAAAAATAAATTTTGTTATGTGTTAAATAGTTTCTCGAAAAATAGTTTGATGGTTTGATAATGATTTTTAAAAGTTACCGCTTCACCGTAAACTTTTTACCACGTGTCAATAATAGTAATCGTTTATATCTTCGGTTAACACGGTATTTCTATCTACTCTCTACATGTCAAGTAAAATAAATTATTGTGCATTTTTTTTCATTCATATTTGTCACGAAAGTTCAAATCATATTTTTGTTAATTAAATAGCAAAATGTGCTTACATCCGGAGTGGAGTTAGAAATTCAAGATTGCGGGTGCTATTATACAACAAAACAAAAAGTTAGGGGGATCAAAATAAAATAAGTTAAAACAATTTTCTTAAAATTTTAAAATGAATTTTAATAATTTTATGTAGGTTGGGGGCATGTCCCCCGCCAGCCCTCCCTCCCTCCCTCCCTTCCTTCGCCGAGACCCTTTCCTTTGTAGCAAGAGCTGCATTTCCAAGGGTGCTTATAGTTAATAATATATTTCGTAAAATTAAATACTAAATTATTAGAGTAAAATAAAATAAAAATTTGCAATGTTGAAACTAGCTTTAGAAGCCATGACAAGGTTAAAATACACTGATTATACAGTTGTTTTTTTTTTTTTTTAAATTTAAAATTATTGAAGGAGGAAAATATAATTCAAATTCAAATTCACAATCTCATTCATATTGATAGATTGTGGTGGTTGGCATATTGATATGAGAGGTCCAAGTTAGAATCCTGACTTTCACAAAAAAAAAATAAAAAAAATAATAATAATACTTCTAGACCAACTTCAACAAATATAAGAAGTAACCAATTTATACAAGAAGAATTTATTCTCAATACTAATTTATGAATGTTTGCTCAACTTTTATAAGTTTATTCTTAATAACAAGTTGCATCTACTTGTTATTATGAGATTTGTGTTGTGTCATGTGTGTGCCAATGTGAAGTATTATTTTAGCATCCTCAAAAAAAAAAAAAAAAAACATGATTAGTACCTTTCTCACACCATCCTCCTATAAAATTCAACTAAATTGTCAAAGCTTAAATTCCACATTATAAAAAATAAAATAAAAAAACAATTAATGTTATTATTAAATTGATCATATTATACCAAAGAAAATAAAAATAAAAATAAAAATAAAAACTATATATTTATTTATTTATTTATTTAAAAAGTGTATTCGTTGTAGAATCAAATGTCCAAAGCAAAGATCCTATTAATAAGATCCTTTGTTTTGTTCTTATATATATATATATATCGTTTTTATCGGTTTGATCCTTAAATTAGTATTTTTGTTATTTTATTTTTGTTTTATTTTTTATTAGAACTAAATTTTCTAAAGAAAGTCATTTTTTAAAATTTTTTTATATTTGTTTTTCTAATTTTTAGAGGTTTTAATTTTTTATTTGAATTTTGAGATTCAACATGAAAAAAATCATTCAAAAAAACTGGGACGTTGTTCGATTTTATATACATATACTTTTGTTATGTCACTTTTAACATTAAACTATACTACAAGATGTTATCAACTTCAATAATTATCCTTTTAAAATATATAAACTAATCAATCGAAGATTAATAATATAATAAAATCACTATCTAACTAACTATACCCCATGTGTAATTGTTCGAAAAATATAAATACATCATATAAAAATTAAATCATGCCTATAATCGAGACATGAACGGTTTACGTAAAATTATGAAAAATAAAATAAATGAATCATAATAATAATAAATTAAAGATTTTTGAAAGGATCGAGTTTCATGAAGACTTGTGTTGTGGCCGGCTTGAGGTAATGGACAAGGTGCATCTACCAAACAATTGTTGTAAATTAATCAAATTATCATAAATAAATTATTTAATTAAATAGTTTGATGTGTTCACTGTCGCTTGCCTTGGGTTCCCCTGGTATCATATGATGTAGCACTCTGTTGCAACGCCGATTGATTCGCTTCTGCCAGCGTCCATGGCAGCTGCTTCCAACGTCTATGATTTTCTGGTGAAGCATTCCTTCGTAGATGAGCTCCCAAGATCATCTCATTCGATCTCCTCTCTCATGCACTCTTCTCTCAAAATGCCAACTAAAAAAAAGAGAATTTGTGGCTATTCGTATTAATGAATCGATATACTTGGAACGTGATGCAATATGCAAATCAATTGAAATTGGTTGAGTTATTTTATCTAAAGGGAATACTCCTAGGAAAATCCATGATTTGAAATTGAAACTATAATAACTTTGGTTGATCTCTTCGCCATGACGACTGATATCTTTAGGTAGAGGATATTATAACATGTTGCTTTCTAATGTTCATGATAAAAAGAAAGTCTGGCCTTTTGGCTCGATTATGTTGAAGCCAGGAATTCTAAGATTACAACAATGACATCCTAATTTTAATCCTGTTACCAGAAAATCGTAACTGGGGTGAAATTCCAAATAACAATTTTAAGGGAGACCAAGATCAAAATTGATCCCGGTCGGAGGGGTATCACGTAGTTCGATACCGACTATGTTCCCAACAATATGAGTACGATTTGGGTAAAAATATGATAGACAAAACATAATCTTTATTGATTGTCACTTTGCATTACAAATCATGAGTTGTGTTTTTCTGGATTAACCGTGGAGTATAGAGATTCAGTGAGCAACGGAGATGGTGGTGGTGAACTCGTACGTGTCGATAAGTAGAACTGAACGTAGGGTTTTTAGATGGAGATTTTCAGATCCCCTTTCTGGTGAGTATCATGTTGTTTATATAGGTTCTGTTCCTTGCCATGCACTCCTATAGTTTTGGTCTAGGGTTTGGCGATTGCAGGACTTTTTTTTTCTTAGGAGACAATCTCGGAGTTTTTTTCGTCAGAATCAAGTCTTTCCTTCCTAGGAGGAGACAATCTCGTGGGAGCTTTCAGAATTAAGTCTTTCTTTCCTAGGAGGATTCTAACAGAGTTGACTTGTTAAAATAGAACTCTCAGTTGGCGGGAAGAAGTCTACTTCTTCTGTTTTGGCTAAATGGCGGCGTTTTAGTACCTCTCTATGGAGCTTTAACCTGGTATTCTTTGTTCTTTGGTATTTTCTTCATCAGGTATTGTTCTTGCTTATCGGGCTGATTCTATAAGGTGGTATGAACTCTCGAGTATCCTGCTGCTAACTGAGGATCGAGATATCAACTGAGACTGTAGTGGGGTGGAACTTTATGTTGGGGTACTGTGGGGTGGAACTTCATGTCGGGATATTACGAGGTCCGTGGGCTTCATGTCGGGATATTGCAGGGTCCGTGGGGGGGGCTAGGGAATTGCTGGGCCGGATCCTTCTGGTGGGGATATGCACCCGGATCGATCGGGATTCCTCCCTTTTCGGGGTAGCCGGATGGTATCTAGATTCACATGTCCTCTTTGAATCGAGGTGGAAAATTTTTCTTTGGTCCTCCGCCAATTTTGGTGGTTAACAGAAGTCCCTCCTAACTTAGACACTGATACCTTGTCGGGGTCGAAGTCAGGATTTTGAATATGCTTGAAGGATTTTCTGCCTTGTCTGCTTATGTATCCCCTGTCTGACTAGTCTCCATTGAAGAAGAGGAAATCTTTCTTGGACACGTTGGTATTAATTGCTCAGTCTGCATGTCAGATGTCGATTGGTTCTATGTTTTCAAAAAGAGCCGTTTTGGCGTGATTAATGCGAAACCGTCTCCAACACATCCTTCAAGCTCGTTGCCGGTCATCAATTCCGGTTTCCTTGTGTGTAACTGTCTGCCTTCTTCTATAAATAGACCGGCTTCGTTGGTGCCCTCTCCATCACTTTCAAATTTCAAGATTATAGCAAAGAAAAAACCCTAGCTTCACTGCTTTCTCTTTTCTCTTACCAGCAATCCATCAAGATTCTCTTACCCTCTTCTTCTTCTTCCTCAATGGCATCTCCTTCAGAACTCCCCACCACTTCACAAGGAAACCCCGTCGACCAAACCCATCTAGTGATGGCTTCTACGCACTCGGACCCTGCTTCTCCGTATTCTTCTGACAATCTTGACGCTTTATTTAGTATGGAGAAGGCTGACTCGGGGGAGGCTTCTCCAACATCGATGGGGAAGAAACGAAGTCGAGATGGTGACGATGCTTCTAGTGACACCTTGCAGCCCTAGCGCCGTTGTTCTACACGAGACCCCCGAATCGGGTCGGGTTTCCACAACAAACCAGGCGACCCTGTTCAGATTAAAGACGAGGTGGACGCTGTAAAAGTTGATGGTGACGAGGAAGAAGGCGGGCATGATGTCACCTTAATTGGGGTCCAGACTGGCTCTTTCACCTCCTTCCACGACGGTCAGATAGTTCCCGACTCCCAACTATCTGTGTGTACTCTAGACACACTCACCAAGCTGAGGGAGGGGTACAAGATTCCAGTCTACATCACTTTGTCACTCCCTCATTGGGGTTACGATGTGTATACCCCGCCTCAGGATCACTTGCTGATTCACAAGGCGGCCTTCAAGTGTGGAGTCCGGCTGCCACTACATCCCACTCTTCGCCGGGCTCTTGTAGCGTTGGAGCTAGCTCCCCTCCAGATCTTGCCTGGCTTCTGGAAGCACTTGACAGGGTTCCTAGTGCTTTGGCGGGAGTAGTGTGAGAGGGACAATATCAATAGAGAACTGGGGTTGGACGAGCTTCGCTTCCTCTTTAATATAGCGAACATGGTGCCTCGGGGTCAATTCTACCTGAGGGCATCAAATGACATGAAGTTCATCATCCCCAAGGCGAACGTGAAGTATGCCGCACCTTGGAAGGAGGAGTGGCTCGTGGTTGAAGGCGAATGGACGTGTACGGCCTTCATCGGAGGATATGAGTACCCCGTCCCAACCCAGTTCACGACGAGGGATAAATGGGTGAAAGGGGTGCTTTTCCCGGAATATCGGGATATCCTTACGAGGATTATGAAGAAGGGGTATATAAATATGAAGTATCCCATTCTGGACCCCTTCGAAGGAGATCGGCTAGAGAGGTACCTGAAGATCTCCCTTGCGCTTATAGGTAAGAAATTTCATAAATCTCTCTTGTTTATATATGCATGTGCTTTTCCCTTCTCTATTTCTTACTACGTTTTCTTTCTCTTTGTAGTATCTGCTGCCCCAATGGTGGCGAGGTCTCCATCCTCCTCTGGGATGGGGGATTTGACCCTGCCTGCTTCTACCTCTCCTGTTCCTTCTCCTTTTTCTACTGCCAGAATTGTGCCAGGGTTTGCATAAACTGGAGTTGATCTCAATCTTCCTCCTGTTCCAGCGAAATCATCTACCAATATTGCAACACCCCCTCCTATTTTAGTGGGGTCATCTGCTAAGATTCCTGCTCGTCTTCCCACTTCACCTCTAGCACGCTCGTCGATTAAAGCAATGCTGGCTCGGGCAGCTAAAGCTCGGGGTTCTAGAAGGTAAACCCAGAAAGTGCAGAAGAAGGTCGGTGTTCAAAGACTTGCTACGACCACTCATCTTGCTTCTCCTTCCTCATCTATCCCGGCCACGTCCCACATCGTGGTGGAAGAGCAGAGGGACACTGTTCTAACCCCCCTTTCGGCAACCGATATTCCTTCGGGGTTTGGAGGCACTACCCAGGATGAGGTGGTGTCTTGTTTTATTGCTTCTTATCCTGGGGGGAGCCTGGCGAGCATGGCAAAGATTCCATCAGAGATCCTGGCTGCTAAGGGTGCTTCCGTCCTAGCCGAGGTAACATTCCGCCTTTGTTCTGTTGATCATTTTTTCCTTGTACGTTTTCTGTTGATGGTAATTCCCTTTTCTTTCTGCTGCAGGGTTTCAAGTTTGCCTTAGATATGGAAAAAGAGCTGCTAACTTTGAAGGAGGCCCATATCGCGCTCTAGGAAAAATTTGAGGATACCCAGCAGGAGCTGGTTCAAGCCCAGCAGAGTGTTGCCCCCTTGGTTCAGGCTGCTGCAGTAGCTGAAGAAGGTAGGCAGGCAGCTTTGGTGGAAGCCAGACACTACGAGCGCTACTTGGATACTGAAACCATCAGGTCCTTGCGTCGTCGAGAGGAGAGAGAGCACTTGAAGGTAGAGAAGAAGCTGTTGCAAGATGAGAACCAACTCCTGTGGGACACAATAAGAAGTCTGGAGGCCCAAGAAGGCCCTACGTTTGAAGACGGCTACTTCACAGCCTGCTACGATGTGGCCACAGCCTTGTCCCCTCCCTTTGATCTTCAGGCCACCCTGAACTGGGACTGGGATCGGGATCGGGATCAGATCATGACGAAGGCCGACCAGCTAACAGATAGGGACCAGAGAGAAGAGGTTCCTTCACAGAATGCTGCTCATCCAGATCAAGGGGCTAGTATTCCTACTGGGATCATGTTGGAGACATTGGAGAATCAAGTAGGAGACATTTCATAATGGACATAGGAGAATCATGTAGGAAAGGAAAATTGATTTTATTGAATTTCCCAAGCAGTACAATATGAATTCGGGGTGTGTATATTAGCCGATATAAGTTGAATATCTAAGGGTAGAACTTTCTGAGGTGATCGGCGTTCCATGTATGATCCATTAGGTACCCCTTCATGTCCTTCAGCTTGTAGGCGCCACCCCGAAGCACTGCTTTTATCAGGTAGGGACCTTCCCAGCTAGGAGCCAACACCCCGTCGGACCTCCTTCGTGTGTTCTGAGTTACTGTCCTAAGAACCAAATCTCATTCTTTGAAATTTTGGATCCTTACCCTTTTATTGAAGTGTCGGGCTATTTTACTTTGGTACACTGCCACTTTTTCGGCGGTCCTGCTTTGCTTTTCTTCGAGTAGATCCAGATTGGCTCTTAACTTAGCCTCATTATCTTTCGGTTCATAATTTTGAACCCATAAAGATATGAGCTTATGCTCGATGGGCAAGACCGCATCAATCCCGAAAACTAACGAATAAGGGGTCTCCCCCGTGGCAGTCCTCTTGGTTGTCTTGTAAGCCCACAGCACATTGGGTAACTTTTCAACCCATAAACCTTTCTTTTGTAGGAGTTTTTTCTTCAGGAGCTTCTTAATGGTTTTGTTGGTAGCTTCGACCAACCCATTGGTTTGAGGATGAGCCACTGATGCAAAACTAAGATCAATGTTCCGTCCTTCACAGAATTGCCTGAAGTTGGTGTTGTCAAACTACTTTCCCAGATTAGTTATGATGGCCATCGAGGTACCAACATGACAAACAATGTTCTCCTTAACAAAGCTGGTGGTCTTTTCTTCAGTTATCCGGGTAAGGGCCTTGGCTTCCACCCATCGGGTAAAGTAATCTATTACCACCACTACATGTTTGGCCTAGCTGAGTGCAGTAGGGAGTGGTTCGATTAGGTCTAGTCCCCATATTACAAAGGGGTAGGGTGTACTGATTGAGGAGAGTGTTTCCGGAGGGAGATGATGGAGGTTTACTGTTTTCTGACAAGCCTCGTAGGATCGTGCAAACTGCTTTGCATCCTGGTGTATAGTCGGCCAGAAATAGCCCATTCTAATTATCTGGTAAGCTAGTGTCTCGCCCGATGCATGATTTCCACAGTCCCCAGAGTGCACCTCATCATATGCCCAGTATGCATTGTCTGGGTGAATACATCTGAGTAGGGGAAGAGATTTCCCTTTATGGTAGAGGTATCCATCCACCAAGCAGTATCGGGTAGCAATTCTTTTAAGCTAGCGGGCTTGATCCGGATCTGCAGGGAGAGTGTCACTTTGGAGGTAATCCGCTATTGGATCCATCCAACATGAGGGCCTGCTGACTAGGAGGACTTCTATAGCCTTAGCTCTGCTGGAACGGGAAATCAGTTGGAGTGGCACTCCTCTTGGTAAAGCATGCCTTTCACCTGCTGCGATCTTGGCCAGGACGTCTGCCCGGTGATTCTTCTCTCAGGGTACCTGTTCCATCCTTACGCCTTGAAATTTCTTCATTGCTTCCCGGACTTTAGCCAAATATGCCACCATGTTGTCGCCTTTTGCCTGGTACAATCCCAACACCTAGTTGACCACCAATTGGGAGTTACTCTTGATCAAAAGGTAATCAGCCCCTAAAGCTTTTGCTACTCCCATTCCTACTAGCAAGGCTTCGTATTCCGCTTCGTTATTAGTGGCTTAAAATTCAAACCTGAAACAATGACTGCATTCAGCTCTTTCAGGGTCAATTACGATGATCCCAGCTCCGTACCCAGACTGATTTGAGGCTCCATCCGTGTAAAGGACCCAGGTTTTGCTGCCTTCGGGCTAGTCTAGATTAGTTGGTTTTGGATTTGGGGCTGCTATCGTATCCGGGTTTGAGATCGTGCTGAATTCCATTATGAAATCAGCTAAGGCTTGAGCTTTGATCGTGGTTCTCGCCTTGTATTTGATGTCAAACTGGGTGAGCTCTAAGGCCCATAGAACTAATCTACCAGACACATCCAGTCTTTGGAGGAATTGCCGCAAGGGTTGGTCAGTGACTACCATAATGGTGTGAGCTTGAAAGTAAGGCCGGAGCCTTCTGGATGTAGTTACCAAGGCACAGACGAGCTTCTCTAGGAGGGTGTAGTTTTTCTCGGACCTAGTGAAAGCCCGGCTCACGTAGTAAACTGGTCTCTGCATCCTGTCACTACACTCCTTCACTAAGGCTCTGCTGGTAACAACTTCTGAAACTGCCAAATAGAGTAAGAGTTCTTCACCAGGGGTAGGCTTCACCAACAAAGGCGGGCTGGATAAGTATTCCCTTAAAGCTTGAAAAGCTTGCTCGTCCCACTTCATCTTCTTCCCATGCTTGATGAACTTGAAAAAGGGGAGGCACTTATCAGTGGAGTGGGATATGAACCGGTTTAGGGTTGCTATCCGGCTAGTTAATCCTTGTGTCTGCTTGAGAGTTGTAGGGGATTCGAGATCTAGGATAGCGTTTATTTTTCTCGGGATTAGCCTCGATCCCTCTTTCATGCACCATGAATCCCAGGAATTTCCCTACCGCTACCCCGAAGGCATATTTGGCGGGGTTCAGCCTTATCTAGTTTTGTCTTTTTACCTGAAAAGTTTGGCGTAAGTCCCCAGTGTGTTGTCCAACCTCCTGAGATTTTGTGATCATATCATTTATGTACACCTCCATGAATCTTCCTATCTGCTCTTTGAACAATTTGTTCACCATACGCTAGTATGTGGCACCTGCGTTTTTGAGTCCGAAAAGCATTACCTTATAGCAGTAGAGGCTCTGTCCGGTGATTAAGCTAGTCTTGTCCTAATCAGAAAGGTGCATCATGATTTGATTATACCTCGAGAAGGCATCCATGAAGCTTAGGAGCTTGTTTCCTGTAGTGGAGTCAATAAGCTGATCTATCTTAGGCAGGGGGAAATTATCCTTGGGGCAAGCCTGGTTGAGATCGGTGTAATCTACACACATTCGCCATTTTCCGTTAGACTTGGTTACCATGACCACATTTACGATCCATTCGGGGTACCGGGATTCCCTGATGAACCCGACCTTTAGGAGCTTGTCAACTTCTTCCTGGACTGCGACGTTCCATTCGGCATTGAAATGTCTTCGTTTCTGTTTTATCGATTTGAAGGTTGCGTCTACCGCTAACCTATGAGTAGCTAGGCTAAGAGGAATGCCAGACATCTCTTCATGGCTCCAAGCGAAGATGTCACTGTACTCCCTGAGGAGTTCTACCAAGTCTTTCTTGATTTCGGGGTCCAAATCTCCTCCAACTTTTATTGCCTTAGTTGGATCTTCGCCCCTGATAAGTATTTCTTCTAACTGATCTGCGGGATGTCCACTGGTCCAACCCCGCTCTTCTTCCTCCGGCTCTTCCACGATTATGTCTGGTACCTCTCTTTCTTCCAAAACATAATGGTCCTGTTCTGGCGCTCCCTGACTTGATTCACTGGTCACATGTGCGCATTGCTTAGCTAATACGGCGGGGTTGGTGGAAACCGCGTAATAGTTATGGGTTGCTTGCTAATCCCCTCTAACCTCTCATACTCCTGTTCCCATCGGGAATTTCAAAACGTTGTGGTAAATGGACAGTACCCCCCTAATTCCTGATAAGAATGGTCTTCCTAGAATTGCATTGTAGGCAGATAGGGTATCAACCATGATGAACTCTGTCATTATGATCTGTTGAAGAGGGGCTTCCTTCGACTATCACTGGCAAGAATTTTGACCCCATTGGCATCATAGAGTCCCCAATGAATCCATATAAAAGTGAGGTGCAGATGTTGTAACAGGAGTTTTTCAAGTTAAGTTCTTCATGGGCCCTTTTGAACAGAATATCAACATTTTTTCCTGTATCAATCAGGACGCGGTGTACCCGGCAGTTGGCAATTTGTACTGAGATTATCATGGGATCATCATGTGGTTGAAATGTGTTGTAGACATCTTCCTCCGTGAAGATGATTTTGGAAGAGCGGGGTAGATCTTGGGATCCATTACTGATTTTGAGTATCTCATAACCAGTGTTAAGCCTGGGAATCTTCCTTGCGTGGTTCTTTTTTAAATTATTGGAGGTTCCAGCTAGAGTAGGGCCTTCATTGATGGTGTGGATCACCTGGATCTGCTACATCAAGTCCTTCTCACCATCTCTCCTTCTCTCCGCTGCTTCCTCAATCCCGCTTTGTACCTGTTTCCCTTCCTTGATGTTGTCCCGAACCTGCTGTAAAAATTCAGTTAAGAGGCCTCCCCTTACCAGTCCTTCAATTTGGTTGTGGAGGCTATAACACTCAGAAGTGTTGTGCCATATGTCCTTGTGGAAATCACAATACTTGTATTGATTCCTCCTGTCAGCTGGGACTTTCATAGGACCCGGCTTTCTGAGTAGGCCCTTATCCCGGATGGCGAGGTATGGTTTCTCGTGAAGCATTGAGAGGGGTGTAGTGATTGCATCCATCTTCCTCTCTTGCTACCCTAGCCACCTCCTTTAGAGGGACCGCCTTAGGGGGTGACCTCCTAGCCGGATATCTTTCCTAGTATGAGGGGATAGGAGGCGACCGGTAAGTAGATTGGTTTGGGGGTTGATTTTGGAATTTCCTGACTGGTGCGGGCTTCGGAGTCTCCTTCTTGTGACGTGGTGCTAATCAGGCTTCATCATGCTTGATTTTAATCCAGAGCTGTTCTTCTATGTCCACCTGTTCTAGAGCCCGGTTGTAGGCCTCATGGTATGTCTCTGGAGGATGCTTAGCAAAAGAGCGAAATAGCTTGCCAGCCCACAGGTTTCTTTGGAAGTTGGCTAAGGTTTCATTCTTGTCGAATACTCCTATATAGACGAATTCTTTATAGAATTTCTCCACATAAGATCTCAAAGTTTCACCCTACTTCTGAACCACATTTTGAAGCAAGATAGGATCCTTGGGACGAGTCTTAATCCCTTGAAATTGCGTACAAAAAGCTGTGGTAAGCTTAGAAAAGGAATCAACACTACCTAGTGGTAACTTTTTGAACCACGTCTTGGCACAGTTAGTGAATATTGAAGGAAACATCCTGCACATGGCTAATCGGATCGCGCTTTGGACCTCCATCTAGTGGACAAAGCTCTCTAGGTTGCTGTCGGGGTCCTCCACCCCTGAATACTTCTCAGAGGGCATCCTGAATTTGGGAGGTAACCCCGCCTCCCTGACTCTCTTGGAGAAAGGCGCATTCATTTCACCTAGAGGATTTTTTCGAATTCCTTGACGCTCTCCCTTCTTCAATTCCTCCAACTTCTTTGCCATTTTGGCCATCTGATCCTCCAGACGCTGGGATTTCTTGGTTTCAGATCGGGCTACTGAGCCCTCTTCATCCGAAGTTTTTGAATCAATAACCACCTCCTTCCGCTTAGATCTTTGATGTCTTTCTTTGGGGCTCTTCCGGGATCTAGCGCTTCCTTCTGAATCAGGATATGGATTCTTCTCCTTTACCCTTAGTTTGGGTGGAGATTGGGCCCTCCTAGGGGGAATCTCAATTGCGGACTTCACTAGTCTGGGTCTGAGATCCACCTGTCGGACTAGGAGAAGTGGCCCCAACGATCAAACACTAGTACCCGGGTACTTGGGCCAATGTCTCCTAGGATCCCGGCTGCTTCAAAGGGGATTCCTTAGGCTATCATCCGGAGCCGGATGGCTTCTACATATGTAGTAGTCTGCTGTTCTAGGACATCCCAATTGACCTCTTGCCTGGCGAGGTCCTTAGGCAAAGGGCCGGCAGCTGGAGGAGGCACTGGCACCAGATTCTTGTTCCTGGTGCCTTTACCTCGCATTTGGGCTCTCTCAATGGAAACGAAGGACTGGGGTCCTGATGGATCGGGATGGCCATGGGAGGATCGGAGTCTCATTCTGAAGATCTCTGAGCAGAACTAGGCTGTTTTGAGATTGGTTAGGATATAAGTTCCCTCAGACGGTGCCAAAAGTGTTACCGAAAAATCGTCACTGGGGTGAAATTCCAAATAACAACTTTAAGGGGGACCAAGATCAAAATTGATCTTGGTCGGAGGGGTATCACGTAGTTCGATACTGACTATGTTCCCAACAATACGAGTACGATTTGGGTAAAAATATGATAGACAAAACAGAATCTTTATTGATCGTCACTTTGCATTACAAATACATGAGTTGTGTTTTTCTGGATTAACCGTGGAGTATGGAGATTCAGTGAGCAACAGAGATGGTGGTGGTGAACTCGTACGTGTCGATAAGTAGAACTGAACGTAGGGTTTTTAGATGGAGATTTTCGGATCCCCTTTCTGGTGAGTATCATGTTGTTTATATAGGTTCTGTTCCTTGCCATGCACTCCTATAGTTTTGGTCTAGGGTTTGGCGATTGCAGGACTTCCTTCTTCTTAGGAGACAATTTTGGAGTTTTTATCGTCAAAATCAAGTCTTTCCTTCCTAGGAGGAGACAATCTTGTGGGAGCTTTCAGAATTAAATCTTTCCTTCCTAGGAGGATTCTAACAGAGTTGACTTGTTAAAATAGAACTCTTAGTTGGCGAGAAGAAGTCTACTCCTTCTGTTTTGGCTAAATGGCGGCGTTTTAGTACCTCTCTATGGAGCTTTAACCTGGTATTCTTTGTTCTTTGGTATTTTCTTCATCAGGTATTGTTCTTGCTTATCGGGCTGATTCTAGAAGGTGGTATGAACTCTCGAGTATCCCGCTGCTAACTGAGGATCGAGATATCAACTAAGATTGTAGCGGGGTGGAACTTCATGTCGGGATATTGCTGGGTCCGGGGATATTGCTGGGGCTAGGGAATTGCTAAGCCGGATCCTTCTAGAGGGGATATGCACCCGGATCGATCGAGATTCCTCCTTTTTCGATGTAGCCGGATGGTATCTGGATTCACATGTCCTCCTTGAATCGATGTGAAAAATTCTTCTTTGGTCTTCCGCCAATTTTGGTGGTTAACAAATCCTTATAAGAAAAAGGCAACAAATTCACAAGTTTGGGTTCATTTTTATGAACTTGGTTAGGAATACCAAAATTTGATTGACATTGCTTGGAGTATAGGAGTGCCACTAAAAATTGATAAGGCAACCCTTGAAGGAGACCTAGGTCATTACGCTAGGGTGCTTGTAGATGTAGGCCTTTCTTCTAACTTGCCAGATTCTCTTATGCTCGAATGAGACGGTGCTTGTTTATTTATTTTTGTTCATTATGAGAATTTGCTTGATTTTTGTAATTCGAGTAGCTCTATTACGCATACACCTGCCAATTGTTGTTGGAATAGACCACATTCGGATAATTCTGATCACAAAAAGCGGGAACCTTCACAACAATCTCATAGTTGCTCAAAGGTTAGGCAAGAATATCGTCCTAAAGTTGATGTGACAAGCTCTCTTATTGATTTAAATATTTTCGTTCAAGATTCAGTTGTGGTTCATTCTTTTATGGATTCTTATGCCGGTTGAGGGGACGAGTTCTATTCATAAAATAGATCCGATTGACCAGCAAGACTTGAATGACCAACATGTTTAATTTGATGGATCTATTTCTAGATCAGTTAGTTCCTTGGTGCATGTTACTTCTGATTTTCCTGCTGCTACTGCGGTTACTTCTCCTCTACAGGATCCAATTGATCAACAGGGTTTGATTGTCTAGAGGGTTTTGATTAACGGTTCTACGTCCCATACTGTTTCTTCTGTGCTGGTTAAGGAGATGAGTTTTATTCCTGAGATTACTGTCACCACCGCAGTCCATTCTACTCAGCGAGGTTTGACTGATATTACCTCTTCATCTGCTTCTTCCTAAGGTCGGATTGCAGATTCCACTTTCCGAGCCTCGAGCTAAACTTCGCTTTGCTGCTAACTCTTCCACCCCTTTGGTGAGATTGGATACTCCTCTCCTTGTAGGCTATAGCGCAGACTAAGATTTGTCCTGATTTTACGACTTCTATGGCTTAAGCAGAATTAAGCCTTGTTATTAATTGGGCCGTTTAAGTTGATGCAGAAGGGAAGGATTTAATGAATATCACTTAAGTTATCTCTATCTAATGATTATCTCTAATAGTGTTGTTCGATATCCATTGGTCTAGATAGATTGGTTAATTAGTTTAGTTCATGTTTCTTTGCCTTTGGTTGAGGCATGCGTGCATATTTAGATTAATGTTTTAGGGCATGCACGCCCCTCTGCCTTCAATTTTCTTTTCCCTCTATTGTTCTTCCTTTTGTTTCTTTTGTTTATATATGTGTGTGTGTGTGTGTGTGTGTGTGTGTGTGGGGGGGGGGGGGGGGGGGGGGGGGGGGGGGGGGGGGTTCTGTTTGGGAGTTTTTCAGCATATGATCGTAAGTGATACTTTTTATCTCTAGGTCAATCCAATTTATATATTTAAAAAAAATGTCTATGAACAATTATATATGTATAATATTGGGCAAATATTAATTACTTTTAAATTTTTATTAAAATGTTAATCAAAATAATTAGGATGCTTGAATTAGAAGAAGCACCGGCATGTATGTTATTGGTGTTGGATATGGCTCGTATTCCCAATGATTACCAAATGTTATTCAACCAATGCGGAAACTTCATGGAGACGTGGGAATCGTTTGGAAGTAGAATATCGTGTTTGAAGAAGGCCTGAAGAAACGGATTCTGAAGGGAACCGCGACGTGGACCGCGGTGTGGGCAAGGCACATATACTGCGGCATGTGGAGCGGTCAATTCCAGTAATTATCACATGGTGTAGACCACGACGGAGGCAAATGCACCAACTGTGGTATTCTGAGCGGTGGACTTCAGTGGCTTTCTGCGGTTCGGGTCGTGGGTTGCAAACTGTGACCCAGATCGCGGCAACAGCGGATTTTACCCAGATTAGGAATGTTGTGCGAAAATGGGAAAGGTGTTTTCTTCTTTAAGTTCTTGTGCTTATCGGAAAAGGAAAAAGAGTTTATCTTCAAGTGGATTAGGAAAGTCTTGTGCTTGAAGGAAAAATGATTCCTCTTTAAAAGAAGACTTGTCATAAATAGGAAATAATATTTATGTTAAACAAGTAATTCTTGTATGTATATGAGTAAGATTTACTTTTATCTTAAACTCCCTGTAAGTCATATAAATACACTATGATAACTAGGTTATTATGTATGGAGCAAAATAGCAAATACTGGAGAGATCTCAAAGTGAGCATTGGGTGTAATCGGGTTTCGGGTATTTTTAGAGAGAGAATCTTAAGTGTGTGGTTGTAACAATTTACTACATATTAAAACTTTCTCTTGTTGTCCTGACGACCGTGGTTTTTTCCATGATTTAGGTTTTCACGTAAATTCTTGTGTTGTGTGTGATTAGATTTGATTATTTTCTCTTCACCTTATCTTTCTTTATTATTGTGTTTATTTGTATTCTATCCGGCAACACTTCTGTGCATATAGTGACGTTTGTTCGCTAACAATTGGTATCAGAGCCACGGTTATAATGGTCTTAACAAACTTTATAGCAAAGATGATGAGATTCGAGGTTGAGAGTTTCGATGAAAAGATTAACTTTGGCTTGTGGCAAGTTCAAGTCAAAGACCTAATAATCCAATATGGTTTACACAAGGCGTTGAAGGGAAAAAGTACTAGTTTCGGAAAACTCGTGATGAGCGATGATGATTTGGAGGATTTGGAGGATTTGGATGAGAGAGTTGCAAGTGTGATATGATTATGCCTAGCCAAGAACGTTCTTGCTAATATTCATGGAACATATTCAGTGAAATAACTTTGGGAGAGGCTTGAAGAATTGTATCAAGCGAGTAGCGTCTGCAACCGGTTCTACCTGAAGGAGCAGTTTCACATGCTGCAGATGTTTGAAGGTACGAAAATTTTCGATCATCTAGGAGTTCTAAATGGTATAGTTTTCGAACTAAAGTCGATTGGAGTTAAAATTAATGAGGAAGACAAAGGTCTAAGACTTATCTGCTACATTCCATCGCCTATGCGCATATGAAGCCAATCTTGATGCATGAGAGTTCAACTATATGCTTTGAAGATGTAGAGAACAAACTAATCTCTGAGGAACGAAGGCTAAAGAGTGAAGGTAAATCTTTTGATAACTCTGCTCTTTTGGTTGACAGGGAAAAGAGGAACTCCAAATGGAAAGCCACTTGTTAGGTATGTGGATAGTCTAGACATATAAGGAAGGATTGTCAAAATAAGAAAACAAATGTGGCTAAGGGGTTCAAAGAGGGTGATTCGGCAATCGCCTCTCTTGAGTATGACGACTATAGCGATGCTCTCTAAAGGGGCATAAAACATCCTCATGGCATGACCTCTAGTTGCCATAATTGAGGATGTATTGCTGATAGCGGGTCCACAATTGTGCATGGGCATTGGTTAGGAGGTGATGCAAGATGTGTGGTGGACAAGGATGTCGATAGCTGAGCGAACTCCCTAGGTACCTAACGAGAGGAGTTGCACCACAATTTCAGCAAGGTAAATTTTGACATATGCTGGTGAAATCTTAGGATGGGTGTTCCTAAGTGGTTATACCTAGTGGTGGGTAAGTTGATTCTCGGTGATGAGGATCGTAGCCGTGGACAAGTTTTTTAGGAATTCTCACCATAAAAGAGGATTGTTGGATATGGCTCGTATTCCCAATGATTACCAAACGTGATTCAACCAATGCGGAAACTTCCTGGAGATGTGGGAATAGTTTGGAAGTAGAAGATCGTGTTTGAAGGAGGCTTAATGACCGAAGAAGAACTGAAGAAACGGATTTTGAAGGGAATCGCGGTGTGGACTGCTGTGTGGACAAGGCGCATATACTGCGACATATGGAGCGGTCAATTCTAGTAAGTATCATGTGGTGTAAACCGTGGTAGAGGCAAAGGCACCAACCACGGTATTCTGAGTGGTGGACTTTAGTGGCTTTCTTTGGTTCAGGTCGTGGGTTGCAAACCGTGGCCCAGATCGCGGTAATGGCAGATTATTCCTAGATCAGGAATGTTGTGCGAAAATAGGAAATGTGTTTTCTTCTGGAAGTTCTTGTGCTTATCGAAAAGGAAAAAAAGCTTGTCTTCATGTGGATTAGGAAAGTCTTGTGCTTGAAGAAAAAAGGGTTCCTCCTTAAAAGAAGACTTGTCATAAATATGAAATAATATTTATGTTAAATAAGTAATTCTTGTACGTATAGGAGTAGGATTTCCTTTTATCTTAAACTCCTTGTAATTCATACAAATACACCATAATAACTAGGTTATTGTGTGTGGGGTAAAATAGCAAATACTAGAGAGATCTCAAAGTGAGCATTAGGTGTAATCGAGTTTGGGTATTTTTAGAGAGAGAATCCTGAGTGTGTGGTTATAACAATTTACTACATATTGGAACTTTCTCTTGTCGTCTTGACGGCTGTGGTTTTTTCCCTGATTTGGGTTTTCACGTAAATTCTTGTGTTATGTGTGATTGGATTTGATTATCTTCTCTTCATCTTCTCTTTCTTTATTATTGTGTTCGTTTGTGTTCTATCTGACAACGCTTCCGCGTGTATAGGGACGTTTGTTCGCTAATAATTGGTTGGTGTTCTTCAACAATTTTATAAACAATAACAAGATCAACTGCCATTTCGATTGCTTATATATATAACTGTTAACTGAAAATTCGCTCTGGGTGAGGAATTTCAATTGACACCCTCAAACTACTACCTAGTAGGCTGCGGCGGGGTAGGTACCTCTAGGTACCATGGTTGAGTAAAAAGTCTGGAGTAAGGTGCAGTAGGTAGGAAAAAAAATCACCTCGCCTATCGGGGTTTTAAGCATATGGAGAAGACATGGTGCTTGAGGTTCCCTTGCTGGTGTGAGGGACTTTGATCCTGGTCTTTGGTCGTGCTACATGGTCCTGGTACTCAGTCCCAGTACCCCGTACCTAGTACTCTTTTCTAGATCTCTTCTGTAGTTCCTCGACCCAAATAGCAAGCAAGTGAGAGCTAAGACTATCAGAGTTGGAGTTTAACTCATATACATGCATAATAAAAGAGATACGAAGGATAGAATGACATTTCTTTTGATATAAATGGACTGGCCTAGGGGGGAAAAAGCATCACACATGATCACATGTAGAAAAACCCCTAGGTAGTATCCAATGGAGAGAGTGACCATCCTTTATATATTAATGAATAAGGCGTGCTTCAGGGAGCTTACATAAGTAGGAAAATAATATATCATAAGTGCTCCAGAGAGCTTATGATAATAGGCGGGGTATAATCTTTTGGTGGAAAACCAGTTCAAAGATCCTCTCTTGTTGGAGAAGAAGAAGCTCGTTGAAAGGAGATAAGAGTTTAAGGTTACTAAAAAGGATTCCGCCCCCATCTCTATTAAGAGTTATGTCATATATATAGGTTCCATTTCTTGCTGTGCACTCCCCTAAATTCGATCCAGTGATTTAGCATTTTACGGGACGTTTCATGGCGATAGGCGAAAAGATCGTGGGATTGATTCCCGGAATTAAGTGATCCATTTTTTGACGGAATTTGATAGAGTTGACTTCGCTTTTAGGTAGAACTCTTGAGTGACGGGAATGAGTCAATTTCCTTGTTATTTCAATGTCGGCATTTTTACTGTCTTTCTTTGTAGCTTTATCTTGGCGTACTTGGTCTTACCTTGATAGTCTGATATTATGATGCTCTTTATTGCTTGGTAGGCTGGTTCTGAAAGTTAGACACTTCTCTGTCGTACCCCGTAGGTATCTTAGGATCCACTTCACTGCTTTCAGAGTTTATACCTAAACTCATCTTCACTATAAGTCCATAACCCACCAAGGTACACTTTACATACTCGATGTCCAGTTTGCTCCTAGCATGATCACTAACATGTATGTAAGAAACATAACCAAATACTTTCAAGTGAGAAAGTTTTACCTCTTTCCTAGTTCAGATTTCTTCCGGTATTGTCAGGTCTAAAGCTTTTGATGCTATTGATCAAATATGCTACTGTATTGACTGCCTTTGTCTAGAACTATTCGGCAACCTTGACCATAGGCACATGCTTTTGGTTCTTTCAGTCAATGTTCTGTTCATTTGTTCTGCTATAGCATTATACCGCGGTGTCCACGACACTGTCCTTATGAGCTTAATCTCACCGGTAGTATAGCTCCTTAAACACATTGTCTTCATACTCTCCACTATTGTCTGAACGTAACTTCTTGATTTTCAACCGTGTCTCATTCTCAACCATAGCTTTCCATTTCTTAAAAGCTTCAAACACCTCAGACTTGTGTCTCAAGAAGTAAACCCAAACCTTTCTAGAATGGTCGTTGATGAACGTGACAAATTACTGTTTACCTCCGATTGATGAGATTGAAGTTGGACCTCAAACGTCAGTGTGCACAAGTCCTAGCTTCTCCTTTGCTAGTACTCTTCCGGTCTTCTTGAAGCTGCTCACTCTCTTTTGCTTCCCAAGAATGTAGCTCTCACAGAAATCCACTTCAATGGATTTCAACATTGGTAGCTTCCCTATTGAATGTAGGCACAATCTCTAGTACCACAAATTAGGATCCTTTTTACCTTCTGCCACTGTGATTGAACCATACCCATCGGTAGTCATGTAAAGAGACTCATTCTTAGTTCCCTGGGCGACCGTCATAACTCCTTTCAAGATCTTCCACTTATCCCTATGAAAGTCTTCACATAACCATATAACACTATCTGTCCTATGAAGATCCAATTCTTCCTCAAGTCTAGTACGTGCCTCACATTCCCGAGCTTCCAAATTGACCCATTCAGCTTGATCCTCACATCTCTATTCCCAATAATGTCACATGCTTGATCTTCACCAAGATACACCTCACCTAAATCTCCGGAGACGTAGTTCTCAAATAATTTTGTGTGAGGTAGCATGGAATGACGCCCATGAGTCCAACACCCAGAATTCCGTCTTGCTTTCCA
The DNA here is from genome assembly GCA_954870605.1 of Acer campestre. NCBI lineage: Eukaryota > Viridiplantae > Streptophyta > Magnoliopsida > Sapindales > Sapindaceae > Acer > Acer campestre. The sequence continues at coordinate 11,596,946 of OX940806.1, read as the reverse complement.
AGGAATAGATGAGGCAATCATCTGACTCATCTGAAACACTGTTCACACTGCTCTTGCCATCACCTTTCTTAGAAGACCTACACTCCCTCAAGTAGTGTCCCATCTTACCATAATTCTAGCTCTCGATATCTTTCTTGCTATACTGCTGATTACCTGAATTATTTCCCTTACAATTTCTAGACTTGGATCTTCCTCATTGATTTTTATTTCGATTCTTATTTCTGCCTTCTTTACCTTCCATATTCAGTGTTGAAGATGATGCCTCTTATCCCTCTTTACACATCTTGATCTCCTCGGTCATGATCATGTTCACAACCTATTGAAAGTTCAACTTCTCTTTTTCAAATGAGTTGGCAATTGATTGACACATTGCCTTCTAACTCTCCGGCATCTGAGTGAGAATTATGCCACCTAGCACCTCATCATCGAATACGATGGAGACCGAGTTTAACACATCTGTTACCTGGTTGAACTGGTTCAGGTGATCCTTGAAACTCTGATTTTCTGACATCTTCATATTTACCAACTTCTTAATCAGATGGACTTTCCTTACTGCAAAAGGTTGCTCATATAAACTCAATAATGCCTTAATGAGATCAGCCGGTGTCTCTTGACCCTTGATGTTGAAGGTGAATGATTTCGACAAACTGAGTCAAATCGTTCCATGTGCTTAGTAGTCCAAGACCATCCATTCTGTGCTAGCCATGCCCTTTGGCATCCGTTAGATCAACCACTCTGTATCAGACACGTTCGTTAGCTTCTCTACTAACGGCAGGTACAAGTCCTCCATCTGCATCTTTTAGAAATTAAAATTTACACTATCGAACTTCTCAACCTCGTACGACTCCTTTTCTTATCTCATCTCCATAACGAAACCGCTTTGCCTCAAGAAACCCTAGATTTACGTAAAACACTAGATTCGCTGAACTTGGGCTTTGATACCAGCTATTGTAGAAAATCTGTAAAAACAATAATACGCAAACCTAAATTGCACGCAGATAATAAAAAAACAAAAAAGAATAAAATGGGACACAAGAAATTTTACGTAGCTCAGCGTAAGCCTACTTCCACGGAGCGCACCCGCACTCAAATCCACTATCAGAGTTTGATTACAATCTCTATGTCTTTCTCTTTCAGTCTCTCTACAAGTTGTTCTCAACCTCTTTTGTTATTTTCTACACACCTCTACACATAGAGAAACATTAGTATTTATATCAGAGCATTATGGAAGTCAAATCCTACAAGTAAATACTTTTCTTCACATGTAAGATTTCCTGATTCATATTAGAATCGTCGTCATCGTGGTCTGCAGCTCGTGCCTTGTACCACGGTAATCCTTTGTGAAGTACCGTTCAGAACACTACGGTATGCGTCTCTTTCATCTAGCCGCGATTTGCACTACGTCAAAATCTCTGTGAACTTTTGTAGTTGGCACCATAGTTCACGATGGGTCTTCTTCTTTGGGTAAACCCAATATCCCATTTTAAGTTATTAATGAAAGAGTTAGGCTTTGTTTGGTAGGAAGGAGAGATGGAAGGAGGGAGAGGGGTGGGAGGAGAGCTCTAATCCATTGTTTGGTTGGAGAGACAAGAGAGGGGAGAGGAGAGGAGGATGGGGCCCACCAAAATGCATCATTCACTTATAGGGCGGATGAGAGGGATGAGAGACTTCAGCTCCCTCATGGCCCACAAATATAGTAAATGTAAGGATTCTCATTTGTTGATTGGCTTGTTTTGTGGACAAACCACATGTTGGGGTTGATGTAAGGGTAGCTTAGGAATTGGTGATCATCCAATGGCCCTCTCAAGACCTCAAGAGAAGAAGCACCAAAGGTAAATTCTAGTGCTTACTTGCTTTGAAGAGATCTAGTTGCACACACACACAACTCATGCATAAATCTTATTCTTGTATGTTGTGTGTTTTATATGAGTGATTGCATGTTCTTGAACATCTCTTCATGCATGTTTATTTGATTGCATCTAGTCTATTGAAATGCCATAACATGTTTAGGCATTAGGATGCAAAGTCATGAATTTTATTCATGCTTGTTTGAATTGATTGCATCTTGTTCTATGATAATGCCATGACATGATAGGCATTAGGATGCATTCAATTCTCACACTTGCACTTCATGTTTGATTAGCTTTAAGTGTGGTGTAATTCGTTTCCCGAAGGATGTTTGGAAATGTTCGCGCGTGCACGTTGGTGTGCATGGTTTAGCGCGATGATCGCTGGTGGAGATACCCTTGGTTTCTCCTTTGGATTCACCATATTTGGTGAACGGTGGTTGAGATCGACGGCCTAGCTGCCGTTCGAAAACTGTCGATCAAGACTTGATTGTAATAAATGTCTCGGGTCCAAAACGGCGATTATGTACTCGCCGAATGAAAGCGCCGAATGAAACCAAGGTTCTCAGGTTTCAATTCGGCGGTTAAGATCTGCGGCCCCGATCTCAGATTGAAACCGCTGAACGTGCGTTTTCAGGGGCAAAATTGTATTTTCACATGCCCTGTTTTTGGTTTCTATAAATACATCCTTATTTTTGGTTCCCAAACTAAGTTTCTGATCTCAAGAACCCTAGAGAGATATTTTATAGAGACTTGAGAGAAAAAGCTTAAAGATCACATCTTTATTTCTCTCAACCCATTTCCACATGCATAAATCATCATCTAAGCATCATCTAGGATCATCTAGTGTTTGCTAATGCATGAGTCTTCTTCAACACACATGTTATGATTTGTTGAACACTAATCTCATCTAATTTTAGTGTTTTACTTATCAATTTTATATTATTTATTACTTGTGTGTTTAGATTTATTTCTACATACATGATTGAGATTATGTGTTGATTGGGTTACTTTTTACATAGCTTATTTGATTAGGTCATTATTGCCTAAAAGCTATGCCATAAATATTCTTGTGTGATTTATTGATAACTAAGTTGATAGATTGTGTTTTAATCAACTAGTTAATCCTTTGAATGTTTGTGGGTTATTTTTGATAGCTATTGTATCTATGATTGGTTATCCTTTACATAGCTAAGCTATTATGCCATGTCATATAGCTATTTTGATATCTAGGATTGATTTTATTGTCATCATATAATCCTAGGTAAGCATCTAGAGTATCCTAGCTCTTATTGCATATTTGGATATCATTGCATATTCATATAGGGTGTTGAAGGGTGTTGATCTCTTCGAAGAAGTAAGTCTTGTGTGATAGATCGGGATTAGGTCGTACACCGGGATTAGGTGGTCACATGAGCAAATTGGACTAGGTCCACTTTTACAGGCTTGCGGGTAATGGTAGCGGGATGTAGGCCGGGATTAGGCCGTCAAACCGGGATTAGGTTGTATACACTATCACAATTAGTGGATTCGAGGTTCGCGTGTGGCGCACTTATCAGCTCGTGGTTTTTCCCTGTTGAGGGTTTCCACGTAAAAATCAAGTGTCGTTTATATTTCTACAACTTATTACACTTGATTATTGTTTTGTGAATTGTGTTATATTTATAATATTGACTAATCCGAAAATTTGGTAATAATGGATTAACAACCCATTCACACACCCTCTATGTCATACTTAAAAGATACGCACGCGCATAAACGTATTAAAAGGGAATCAATATTTCCTTTCAGTAAATTTACAATTATATATCAATCAATATATTCAACTCTCCTTTCAATACCAAACAATGGAATGAAGACTTATCTTCTATTTTTCTTAACTTATCAAACAAAAAGAAGGATAGATGTTATCATCTCCATCTCTCCAACTCTCTTTCCTTCTTAATTCATCTATCCCTCTTACTCTCTCCTTTCTACCAAACATAGTATTAGAGTTGAGACTAGGAGACGTTAAAGCACCAATAATAGATGCATATTCAAATTTTACATTAAATGCCTTTACTATTAAGCAACCATTGATGGAAATTTAGATAATATTTGTAACAAATATTCTCGTTCTATAAATTCCTACTAGTGATCAAGTACTGAATTAATATTCCTATAGTGTTGAAATTGGTGGATGTAAATGGTGTCAAATCAATGCCTCAATGGTCTTACAAAGGCAAAAAGAGATTGAAGAAAAGGAAGGGCATTTGTGATCTCCTTTAAAAATGTTTCCACAAACCCTAGAGCCCCTAGAGAGTACATATGTAGGTTGGATTTTATTTATATCACCAAAAAGTTGTTTGGTCTTTTTTATTTAGGATCTAAGCATGCATGACTATAGTATTGCACTTTGAAAGCTACTTTTCTCGAATAGTTCTCACTATCCAAAAAAAAAAAAGAAAAAAAAGTGATCTTTTATTGCGAAGAAAATATATTGTAATCCTCGGTAAAAGGATATTGTTGTAAATATTGTTGTGGCAAAAACTATTATCACATGTTACAACTATTGCAAAAACCTAATTATCGAGGATCCTATGTGGCAAAAGATTTAAATATGTGATAAAATATTCAGATTAGAAGATCTTAACTCCTGATTTAAGATTATTTACATACCAAACAAAATCCATGGAGACATGAGGTTTAGTGCTTGTTTGGTTGAGCTTTCTACTGGCTCAAAAGGTCTACCAACGTCTATTTGAGTTTTTTAGAGTTGTTTGGTTGGGCTTTTGAGATTGTCTATTTTAAATTGAGTAGATGCTAGTAGAGTTTAAACCTCTACTGGGCAAAAGCTCATAGGGAGGTGCTTCTTCAAATAGACCTTTTTTTTAAAAAAGTCTACCAACCAAACATCTATGATTTTTTTTTTTCAAAAACTCTATTTCTAATAAATCTATTGCAATTAGATCTTTTCTCAATAGAGGTTTTTCAAAAGCTCAACCAAACAAGTTCTTAATATTCATAAATATACAGATTTGGGACCAATGAGGTACATGACCCTTTTTTTTTTTTTTGATATAAGGTACATGACCATAACCCATAGCCCTTTTTTTTTTTTTTTTCATTTAAATCCAAATTGTACATCAATTAAAATTGAAATGTACTGATTCATTGAATTTTTCTTCTTCTTTTAGTTTTCACTTTAATAGATTATAGATCCAGAATCAAATTCTATCTGTAGCTGCACGTGTCTTATACGCGCCACGGAGGCAAGTCAAATGAAACAGCAAAGGACAGGCTGGCACTGAACCATAAAAATGCGGATCAGAGCGAATGTGCATCGTGTACCTCGTAATTGAAGCGTACGTGGTACGCGCTGTATGACCTGGCAATTCCATATTTAAACAGTGTGGTCCCTCACAGTCCCTCCTAGATTGTTTGTGGGACCTACTCTTTGATGAGTCATCGTCCGATCCAACAAGATATTTCTCGAAGACCTCGATTCCAATACGATGGCTCTTTTTATTTATTTATTTATTATATTTACTTAATCATTCCTATTTTGAAAATTAAATTAATATAAAGACTAAATAATTATTTAAAAAAAAAAATTATTAAAATAAAAACAGTAAAAGTTATTATAAATAATTTAAAATTTAGAAATAATTCACTATTATAAATTTAAAAAACAGTAAAAAAATTGAGATATCTTTTTTATTTACTTTATAAAGTAGTAAAAAAAAGTTAAATGTCACCTATTTAAATGTCTTTGACAAATTAGTTACTTAAATCCCTTGTTTTTTGTTTTTTTTAAGAGTAATACTACATTGCCCACATTTGGTGCCCAAATATGGTGCCTAAATGATGTGGCAACACTCTAGTCCATTCATTTAAATTATCCAAATCTAATATAATTTAAATAAATTGACTAGAGTGTTGCCACATCATTTGAGCACCAGATTTGGGCAATGTAGCATTACTCTTTTTTTAAATGCATCACTTTAGTCTATTTGACTAAAATACTAACGGACAAGTCTAAAAGAGTTTCTCCTTGCAATCCACAAATTATCACACACCAATTTAATTTTTTTTTATTAATGACAATTTTAACTTAAATTAAAATTACTAAACAAGACAAAATGTTTTAAAGACATTCCAAACTAATTAAATTATTACAAAAAAAAAAAAATTCTCTCATAAATCCTTAGTTTAAATATTACGTATTAAACTCTCCCTCCTAAATATGTTATTATCATTTTAAACACTCTCTTCTAATTAATCTATCTCCATTTTCCAAAATAAATAAATAAAATCATATTTTCATACTTCCTCGATCAATCTCTGATTTATAGTCAAAGAAAAAAAAGATTAATAGTTAAAGAAAAAAAAAACTGATGAATTTTTTAGGTTTTTACTAACAGAATATATATATATATATATTAAAGAGTTAATTTTTTTTTTTTTTTTTAAAAAGATATATGAAAGCATGAATTGTTTTAACTAGATTAGATTAAACTTATAATTTCCAAGACTAATGAAAGAATTAAAGTTATATAGACAATCACATACCTACAAGAGTAACAAAAATCATTTTCATATTTCGATTTTTGTTTTGTTTTAATATATATGTACATATGATTCCTAAAAATCAAGCTTATTAATAAGTTTTTTTTTTTTTTCTTCTTAACTGTTAGTATTGCTTGAGAAAGAATGAAGATAGAAAATTAGAAATATGTATTGGAGGAGAGTTTAATATGATAATTAAAAAATTTAGGAGAAAGTATTTAATATGTAATAATTAATTTAATGATTTAGGAGAGATAATTTTTTTTAATAATTTAATTCAAAAAAGATAAAAAGTATAATCTTATAACAAAATGAAATATCTTTAGAATTTTTTAAAATTTAAATTTTGAGAATAGAGTGTTTTTAGAAAAGAAGTGTAAAAAGAAAAATTGGATTGTCAAAAAAAGCTCTCCAAGTATAATTATATATGTATAAAAGTACAATTTTACCCTTGTCAAAATGATTTATTAAGTTTCAAAAATAAATAATATTAAAATGGTTTATAAAAATAAATAAACAACAAATTTTATTTTTCTAAAAAACCAAAATAATAATAATTTTTTTTAGAAAGAAAAAAACTAATGGATTATGAAAAATATAAAGTTAAAATAAATACTAAATTGAAAGTATTTCAAAAAAATAAAAAGAATTTCAAAAAATAAAAAGAGTTTTTATTTTTTTAAGTAAATGGATCTCCACCATTAGATTTGGATCGATCCAATATTGGTGGAGATCCATTTATTTATTTTTATTTTTTGAAATACTTTCTATATTTTTTTTTTGTTTTTTAAATTTATAAAAATGCTTTCAATTTATTATTTATTTTAACTTTATATTTTCCATAATCCATTCGTTTTATTTTCCTATTTTAAAAATCATTATATATATATATATTTTAGAAAATAATTTTTTGTTGTTAATTTATTTTTATAAACCATTTAATATTATTTATTTTTAAAACTCAATAAATCATTTTGACAAGGGTAAAATTGTACTTTTATTTATATAGTTAGAGTTGACTATTAATATTTTAGTCAAATAGACTAAAGTGATGTATTTTGGAAAAACAAGGAATTTAAGTTGTTAATATAAAAATAATGTTTAAATATGTGACATTTCATCAAAAAGTAGAGACTTTAGTCAAATTACCCCAAAATTTTAATATCTAAGGGCAATTTGGTTTTTCTATTAGTTCAATTTTAAGAGTATGAGAGGTTTCATCAGATCAATACATACTTTGTCTCTAATTGCATCTATGTCAAGCTTCAAGGGAGGTCAATGTATTCATCCCTTATTATTATTGTTATGATTTTATAGTTTTCCACCTCTCTTCCTAAAAGCCATAAACAATTTATTTGTTTTTTTTTTTAAAAAAAAAAACCCTACTACAAAATCAACTAAAAATAAATTATATAATTTCATTGAAAGTACCAAGAATCCAACATTAAATTGATATATTTACAGATGAGATGAGATAGTTCCAATGTATGCTTTTCACACCTAAACAATACATTGTAGTTTTGAGTAGTATCCCCCTTCCCTAAACTCATAGTTTGCGTAATAGTTAAAAAAATTATTATATGATCAATTTAAAAATTATGTTAAAATAATATGGTTTAACATACTACAACTCGAACATGTGATCTCTTTTACCACCAAATAATTTGGAGTTTAGGTGAGAAAAACATGAGTCGAACCCACAATTTTATTAATGTGAGTGAGATGGCATACGATTAGTCAATCTCATCCAAACAAATAGTATAGTATAGTTAGATATAGATTTATCAAACAAAATCCTAAATTTTAAATGGATAAATTTAGAATTGAATTGCATATTATATTTTTTGTATATGGCTTGATGCAACTATGTTTTAATTTTTTTTTTTTTTTTGGACTAACACGAGTACGAATCATGGTTCCACTTGAACTTAGATCTAACACTACAATCAAGACTTGAATAGTTATCCCTACAATAGGGAAATGTTCTTTATGATCTCTTTTATCTACTATAATTGTATTCTAAATAGTTAAACCTACAATCTCAATATGTAGATATGGTAGACTTAGGGGCTGTTTGTTTTTTTCCCAATAAGACTTATTACCTCTTATATCTTAAATTAAGATAAATCAGTTTGTTTGTTTTTTCAACTTATATCTTATTTTAAGATATATATGTCTTTTAGAAAAAGTAAAATTTTTTGACTTTTATCTTATTCAAAAAGTGATACAGTAGAGTTTTTTAATAAATTTCCAAAAATATCTTATAACAATTCATACATTTATGATTTTATCCGCACATAATAAAATACTAAAAATCAATTTTTCAAAAATTCCCAATTTTAAAGAAACCCTAACACAACCTAATCAATTTTATATTTGTAATAAGTCATTTAAAATGAAAAATACAAACATATCATAATATCTTAATTTTTAAGACTTATCCATATATCTAATAAATTAAGGTCTTATAAGACTTTAGACAAAAAAGCAAACAGCCCCTTAGCGTCAAGATTACCTCAACTTTTGTCATCTCATTTGAATGTTGATGAATGATAACTACGATTAGATTGACATCATTTTACCACTTAATCAATTAGCATATATTTATTTTTACTATTGATTTTTTTTTTTTTTAGCCTTTTATATATGTATGCTTAGATGTGTTGTATACTTGTATGAAGGCTGATGGTATGATTAAAACATACGATATTATTCAATTAATAATCCTATTGATTTTGTTGAACTATTTGTCTATTTGGGTGTATTACCCCAAATTTAGATGACAAACATGCACATGCAAAATTTGATTAGACAACACTAACAAAAGGCAATTAAGCTTTAATTATCTTCTCTCCCTAACCAACTATCATCAAGTTAACTTCATCTTTTCCTTTGGATAATCCATCATTATGGGTCTTTAAAATACGCATTAAAAACAATATTTTCAATTTAATGATGATTTTAGTGAACCTAGTTGGTTCCTCAATAACCTAAACAATGATGGTTTGCCATATTAATTGAACTCTTTTAAAATATATATATATATATAGAGGCAGGATCCATGGCCCCATTTTTTTACACAATTTTTGACACAACTTCTTGACCATTAGATCTTGCTTCTTTTAATGGACATGATTTATTCTCATTTTCTTTCCTTATTTATTATAGATATTGTCTCTCACCTAATTAATTATTTATCTCTTCAGAATATTATTATTTTATTAAATTCTCTCACCTTAATTAATTTTATGTCTTTAATTTTTTTTCTTTTCTTTTTTTTCTTTTTCTTTTTTTACTTAACCTAAAACCAGAACATATCACTCTCACTTTTCAGTCTTTAAAATCCCTTTATATTTTATTTATTTATTTATTTTAACTATTCTTATTTCTCAATTTACTTCATCTAAAATCAAAAATCTTATACATGTAATCACTCTCTTTTATTTTTCTTTTGATTTTTTTGAACTATTGAACATGTTTTATTTTACAAATTTTAGTAATGAATAACTTTATAGATTTTATTGATTTGAGATGGGCAAATCATAGGAAAATAGAGATGGGCAAAGTACATCCAGCATGCCGAACATGTTTTATTGATTTTATAGATCAAATCATGTATTCATTGGTAGTTTTTCATTTATTTACTTATTGCATATATATTTTATTTTACAAATATCAGTATAAATAAAGTCATGTATGATGTTTTGTTCAACTTTGTAAATATATTAACAAGACTAATAAAATTGTACAACTTTGCAAAAGTACATCTCATAAGCTAATGAAATAAGAAATGATTAAAGAGGAAAAGAAAAAAAGTTAAAAAGAAAGAAAATAAAAGAGGAGAGTGATTACATGTATAAAATTTTTGATTTTAGATGAAGTAAATTGAGAAATAAGAATAGTAAAAAACAAAAAAGGATAAATAAATAAAGGGATTTTAAAGGCTGAAAAGTGAGAGTGATAGGTGTAAAAAAAAGAAAAAGAAAAAGAAAGCGTGTAAAGGAAAAAAGAAAAGAAAAGAAAAATAAATTAAAGACATAAAATTAATTAAGGTGAGAGAATTTAATAAAATAATGATATTCTGGAGAGATAAAGAATTAATTAAGTGAGAGACAATGTCTGTAATAAATAAGGAAAGAAAAAAAAACAATAAATCCTATCCATTAAAAGAAGCAAGATGCAATGGCCAAAAAGTTGTGTCAAAAATTGTGTAAAAAAATGGGGCCATGGATCCTACCCCATATATATATATATATTTTGGGATCACAATATTCCAGCATATATATATATATATTGCTGAAAAACCCTAGACAATATCCATATATAAAAAGAAAAAAGAAAGTAAAAAGTGACAAAAAACAACAAAGCACAAAGAGCCAGGGGAAAACAACCCCAAACAAAAAGAGGCATGCAGGCCACACCAAAAAGAAAAAGAAAACATCATGAAAAACGAAAAAACTCTCGGTCTATGCAGTCATTGCTAACTAAAGAAGAACAAAAAATAAAAAAATAAATCCTTGCTTAAACTCTTAAAGTTGAAATATTTATGATATGTTTCATGAGCTCTTTCTAGTAAATTTTAACAAATATTTCCAACCTCATCTGTTTTTTCTTTTAATTAAATGAAAACTAAACCTACCAAGCCTTTAGGCTTTAAGTGAATCAAATTCAATTCAACTATAGTCGTTTGTTTTTTTACGCTTAAAACTTAATTGGTCTGAATTGAAATTATTAAGTTGTTTTGTTTATTTTTTTAATTGGTCAAACAACTTAAATATAACAAAAAACAACTTTAAAAAATAAAATAAGAAATCCGACTTTTAACTTAATTCCAAATTTTTATATTGCATTTAATATATATTTTTTCCAAAATTATCCTATCAAAGATAACATATTTCCAATTTTATCGTAATTTTATATTATACAAATTTATTTATTTTAACTTATTACTTATGATAAACATCTAAAAAATAAAAATAAAAATTAATCACATTGTATATTTCAACACCATTGTTGAACCTTCAATTATATATATATATATTTTTTAAATCAAAACCATTTCTCAATCATTATTTATCCTTTAAAAAAAATTATTTATCATATCTTAATCATGAATAATGTATTCTAATTATTACATAAAAATGGTTTAAGATTTGTTAATTTATTTTTATTTAGTTGTTTGTATCATACAAAATGAATACATAACAATTAATAGTAACAATGGTATAAATGTCAAATTAGTTGTTTTTAAATCATTTTATATTTAAAAAATAGGTAAGTTGACATTCTATTCAGATGTGATAAAAATAAAAAACAAAGATGTCATTCAGATTCAGGTTTCAGTCACTATTCAGTTCGGTCTTCAGACAAAAAAACAAATTCATATATATATATATATATATAAAAAACAAATCATTCCAATTAAAAATGTCACAGTTCAAGTTGCTACTATTGTATGTGATATATATAAAAATAATAATAATAAGCGAAATGGTTTTCACTCAACTGTTAAACTAGTTATAACATAAAAATCAGAATGTTATTATTTATAGAATATACAATCTCTTGACCGATCGGAGTCCGATTTAAAAAGAAAAAAAATAGTCTTAATATTTTTATTTCAAAGAATGGTTCAATGAATATTCATGGATAAATTAATTTTAAAAGTATATAAATATCAATAATATTTGATTTCATATATAGCATGTGAATGATGTGTCCCAATTGGTTTGGTGTTTCAAATCATGAACTTGTGACCTCCAAGGCTCCAATCTTAGGTCGGTGATGTTTTGGTTGGGATGTCAGCTAAAGCCCAGTTCATTTTCCCTTTACAACTTACACGTACCATGCTCTCTCTCTCTCTCTCTCTCTCTCTCTCTCTCTCTCTCTCTCTCTCTCTCTCTCTAAATGATAATAATAATAATAATAATAATGTTGTAAACTTGTAATGCAATTATATTTATAAATGAATGTCCTTTGATGGGAAGTAACTTCCATCCTTAGAGAATCTCCCACCGTACTCTAAAATAGAGTATAAACTCTAAAGTAGAGTATCGGTTGCTCCCATTAGAGGTGTCAAACGAGCCAGGCCCGAGCCACCCAGCCCATCTAAAAATTATCAATGAGGGCTTTGCGGGCCAAGCTTTGCCCTGCCTTCATACATATTTATGAGCCCTGCCCGCCCCAAAACCTAGGTAGGTAGGTAGGTAGGGGCCTTGCGGGTCAACTCCAAAAAATTATATTTTAAATCATAAAAATAAACTCTATATTGAATAAACTAGAGATAAGAGGAGAATTGCATCACTATAGCTTCAATATATCCCAACTAGATTGGCACCCATCAAATATACATTTGCATTACTCAACCCATTACAATCTAATTATCTAAATTAGTAAAATCTTCTATGAGATCATTCTTGAGCTTCAATACATTTTACTATTCTTGAGCAGTGAACACTAAGAATAATAATATCACACCATTCTATGATGTTACATTTTGCTTTTGTTTTTTGTTTTAATTGAATAATAATGTCCTCATTTAGTTTATAAATATTTAGTAATAAGTAATTTTATTAAAAAATGGCTAAAGAGAATTTTTTTGGGTGGCAATACTCACTTTATCTAATGGGCTTAACGGACTTTAGAAGTCCAATCCGATCCTCACTCTCGGCCCTCAAGGTCGACATGCGTAAAATATATGTCCAAGCCCACCCTCTTACCTGGGCTCGGTCCAAGCCCGGGCCCTCAATGTGCCGGTTGGGCTTGTACGGAAACGGGTAAAGCCTGCAATGGGTACGGCCCAGCTCGACCCTTTTGACACCTCTAGCTCTCACCATACTCCAAATTTCTGTTTCCAAGAACAAAATTTAGAGTTTTCAATATTGCTACTTTAAATTTGGAGTATCAAATCTCATAATCTAAACTTACTTTCCAACATTTTATATTCTATTTATATCCTTTTACCTTTTTCGTTTTATTCAATTAATGTATAATAAAATTTAATTTATAAATTTTATTAACATAAAAATTATACCATTAGAAATGTCTCAGCTAGGTCTTTAAAATGAGTCCAATATTGAAAATTTATTAATAATTTTTTATTTACTCATTCTTACCATACTTTATCATTTGTGTGTTTTGGTTTATTCTCATGTTCAAGTCTTATATTATGCTTTCCTCATTTTCATTTTTTTGTTGTTGAGATTTTGCATAAATAATCCGATTTTAATTCTTAACTAGATTATGGTTATCATTGTTAATTAGTAGTTGTTGTTATAGAGGTTTTTTGGTAGCATGATATGTCAACAAAGATAGCGGATAATCCGAAATATATGGTAGACCACGTCATCAGAGAAGAAAAATAATTGCTCGTGATTGGCGAGCGGTCAGATGAACCGTTTGGAAAGGACAAGGTCTTAATGATGTGGATCTAGTTGGATAGAACAACCGATCGGGTAAAATAGATCTGATCAGGTATAGTGAATTGATTGGGTAAAATAAGCCTGGTCGGGTAAATAGCTGATTGGCCAAGATAGGTCTAAACCCGATTGAGTAGCAAAATCGATATGGAAAAAGGACCTAGTCTGGTTGGGAAATGGTTGGCCAAGAGATGCTCAGTCAAGACAGTAACACAAGTTCAACTTCGACTCAATTACAAAGAGGAAAAATCTTACTCAAACAAGGAATCTATGACTAAATTCCAATAAGGAAATATTACTATTTCCTCCTACATATCAGAGAGTTCAGATCAAGCAAAAACTCTGCTCTTTTAGAAGATTGCACACCAATAAGGAAATAAGTCCTAAACGGACTACTCAACTAGAATCCAACGAAGGTTCTAATTCAATGCACAAAATCTCCGAAATAGGAAAGGAGTTAAATACGACTTCAACAAGTAACAAGTTCTTATTAAACACCACCACCTTTCCTTACTTGTACAACAAAGATTATCGTTCTGTGCACATATAAATAGACCCTCAATCTCATTGTATTAGAGGGATCTACCGATCGATCGATCTATCTATCCATCCATGTGTAAAAAAGCATAACAACTACTCGAGGGAAGGAGAGATTGAGTGTGTAATCATTCTATTCATAGTGGATCTCTTCTCGCCGTCACCGGCACCGTGGATGTTTCCCCACCTTGGGGTTTAACCATGTAAAACATGTGTTATGTTTGATTTATTCTTTATTTCCTACTTTTCTTCATTACTATTCTGAAATACGAACAAATTGTATCACATCCACGTGGAGAAATAGGTTTTGATTATTCAACCCTAAACTGGTTAAAGCTTCGACCTGCCTACGTGTTATCATTGACGTGCTGACTTTTCAACAATCCAAAAATTGCCGTCAATAGTTGTAATTTAAAAAATAAAAGGTTGCTCATTGACCAACCAAACCTCGTAAAAAAACCTTCCTTTTATTGTTATTCATTTTATTATTTTGTTATAATTTTCTCTAAAAATTAGATGATAAAAATTTGATTGAAAAAGTTTGACAGAGAAAATTAGGTAACAAATAAAACATGTAGGAAATTTTGGTGAAAAAATTAGACTATAAAAATTTGATTGAAAAAGTTAGAAAAGAAATAAGTAGGTTGGGAAAATTAGTTGAAAATTGTTATAAAAGAAATAAGTAGGTTGAGAAAATTAGTTAAAAAACATTAGAAACTAAAAATAAGTTATTACAAATTCATGCACTAATAAAACATTATATTTTTAAAAAAAGTAAAAAATAAATAAATTACAAATGTTATTAACAATAATATTTGTTAAAATTTAGTTGAACAATAATTTATTAAAGAAAGTAAAAAATATTAATGAAATAAGTTATTTGAAGATATAAATAGAAATATGGATAGAGATATAGATAGAGATAAGGATAGAGAGTGTGGTTGGCGTGAAAAAAATTTAGAGATGGAATCTGGGAGAAATATTCTCTTTTGGAACTCTATTTTAGAGATAGGATCGGTGCCGGCTAAAGGCATAAGCAAGCAAGATATGTGCTTAGGCCTAAAAAAAAGGCAAAAAATTAGGGACCTCATTTATTTATAAATTTTGAAGATATTGTTAAAAAAAAAAAAAATTACTGATAAAGATATATTGGAGGATTTTTTTTAATATATTTTTATTATTGCTTAGTTATAGGGAAATGTACCTAAAAATAGGAAAATATTAATAATATTAATAATTATTTATTTAACAAATGATTATTGAATATCCACTTTTCAAGCATCATTATAATTAACAAAACCCTTAAACTTCTCAACAAAAATATTTTACTTTTTAAAAATTTTGTATAAAAAAATTAAATCATTCTCATTTATCTACGACAATTTAAGTATAACTACAACTCTCTTTTTGATATAATTTGTTTATCTATTAAAGTTTACAAGTTACTTTTTTTTTTCTTTTCTTTTTTCATCTTTTAAATCTTAAGAGTTGCATCACTTACATCTCTACAATATTCTTTAAATTTATTATTTATATTATCTCTAAAAAGAAATTCTAACATTTAAAAAGTATATAAATTCAAATTTAAGAAATTAATTTTTGTTTTAATTTTTTCTAATTACATGATAAATCAAGTGCTTAATTTTAATGTGATTACTTCTTTCTAATTGTCGTTGTTTGTCTTATTACTTAAGATATTATATTACAAAAAGAAATTTTTTAATTGTAATCTTCTAAATCTAGTTAGATATTTCTAATCAGGTTCTATCGCTAATTTTTTAATTTTAATTTTATTATATATAAAAAATTAGGGCCTATTTTTTTTTCTTCCTTAGGGCCTCAAAATCCGTTGAGCCGCCCTTGATAGAGATAGAGTTTCGGTGGGAGATGCTCTTATATCTTCCCATTAGCTCCATTATCATGATCCACTTTAAGGTTCATAATGTTTTGATTTATGTACACTTAATATATTTTGTGGTTATGACTTGTGAGATTATATAAAGGAGCCCTTACCATTGTATTTTATGGATGTAAGAATATATTTGAAGGAATAAAGATTCACATTCTCTTTTGGACTACCATTTTCTTTTTACTCTTATTTTGTGTTGTTATTATGTTATTATTTCATTGTTTATTCTTAATCATTTTATAATACGTTATCAGCACGAGTCTCTAACCATGTTGTTTCGATTTCCAAATTTGAAAGCTTTCTACCTAAAGACAATAATCATCATATGTGATTACAAAGAACAAATTCTTGTTGGGATCGAGCCCTCCAACAAACTGTAAATTACTATTTCTAGTTTATTATATTTGTTCTAAATATTTCTTTATATGGATATTTATTTCCTAAATGAAAATTATTTTTGTTACTGAATGTCTCCAAAGGACATAAGGCGATATGCGATAGTACTTAAAATACAATATGACAGAATAACGAGATCATGTAAAAAATTACGATGATGCAAATTGCATAGTTTGTAAATAATTTTTCGGATACTTTTGAAGAAAATAATAAAATTACGTACAAACTCGGTTAAATTGCTTAAATCTAATCTTCGGGGGGGGGGGGGGGGGGGGGGGGGGGGGGCGGTGCGCGGTGGGGATGAATAAGTTTTTACACCTTTTTCAACCCCTAAGAAACAAAAAAAAGTTTGTTACTCTAGGTAGCTTGTATCACAACATATGATAGATATTTGAGCACACATAGACTATTGTAAAACATGTTTCAACATGATCACATCAATAATGTCTATGACTTGCAAGTGAAGTAATCAAGCTAAAAACTAAAATCAACTAATTACTTGTGTTGTGAGTGAATATGTTTTTACACCTTTTTCAACCCCTAAGAAACAAAAAAAAAAAGTTTGTTTCTCTAGATAGCTTGTACCACGACATATGATAGATATTTGAGCACACATAGACTATTGTAAAACATGTTCAACATGATCACATCAATAATGTCTATGACTTGCAAGTGAAGTAATCAAGCTAAAAACTAAAATCAACTAATTACTTGTATTGATGTTTATGTACACATATACAAGATTAAATGAAAGAATGACTATACAAATAAGTCATTTTTATAAAGATAAAACATATAAACAACTTTGATCAAAATTAATGTTTGCATTCATGTATTCGCATAGTATCTTGTTTGCAAGGATATGAAAGGTGAAGATCCAAACAAGATACAATTGATCACACAAACAAATATAAGAGATAAGGATAGAGACACTTGACACATTATTTTTACGTGGTAAACCTCCGAAGAGGAAACATCCATAGGTTGAATCTACAACCACCAGCAAACCTTAATCCACTATGTCGACTAAAAGATACACACTCAAAAACGTGACCAATCCCATGATACACTCTCAAAGATAACACTTTTATTCTAGCCTCGGGCCTAGTGAAATACTTTGCCTACTTTCTATCCAAGATGTGACTATCACACCTCTAGAAAGTAACTTCCTATCCGAGATGCTCACGCCTCTAGGAAGATTTCGTGCATGACTATTCGGATCCTTCTGATCCTAGCCAAGACTTCTTGCTTGATTATATGATTCCTCCCGATTCTAGTCAAGTCTTTCTCGCTTAACTATCCAGATCATCCCGATCCTAGTTAAGACTTCATGCCTTTTGCAAGGACTTCCTAATGTGATCAATGAATGCAAAATGCACACAAGCACTCAACATAGAATATGATGATCAATATATCCTATGGGAACTAGACATTATCTTGAAAGTTCAAACATCAAAGTTGTCTAGTTACTATACATAAACAAAATTCTAGAACATGTGAAACACCAAATACATTCAATTTCTAGATTTATTCATGCAACTAAAACTTGAATCAAAATATATACATTAAGCACATATTCATGATTTTAGTAACAAACAAAAACATGTTAGAATCATAAGAAATGATCAATGAATATTCTAGCAAATATTTAGAGCATGTAATCAATTAACAATCAATTAAATCCTAATTAGTTCTAAATACAAAATCAAATGTGCTAATCATAGATTTATTCAACTAATGAGACCTAGCACATGATAAGGCTATCAATCATGAAATTAAAGTCAATCAAAGTACAAATAGCCCTAGGTAATAAACTAATCACTATACAACTCACAAAAATGTGACATCCTATATTTATGAAAGATCTAGTTCACATCAAGTCTCTAATTAGACAAGATTAGCTTATAATTGAAGCTCTACTTCTCAATAGAATTTTTTCAAGTAACATACACATATAGAAGAAGAAAACCCAAGGGAATTGAAGACTTTAAAAATCAAAACACAAAGAATGGATCAATACCTTGGAAATTCATGCAGTACTGATTTATGGCATAGAACTACCACAAAACTTGAACAAAAGGCTTTAAACTTTCTTGGAGAAGATATAGAACTTCAATACAAAGATTCTCCAACTTGAATCACTCAAATCGGATGAGCAAGGAGAGAGTTATGGTGTTTGGAAGTTGGGAAAATTTGGAGAGAAAATTCTGCACTTGTTTTTCAATTTTTCTTAGAATGAAAATGGGCGGGAAAAACGATTTTAAAGAGAGGTAATAAGTGAGATTCAAAGACCACCAATGAGGGACGGCCACCTTTGCATCTCGTGGAGGCGCGTGGCCTCCACAGGGGCAGAGGGCATCCCTTCCCGTGGAGGCCACACGCCTCTACAGGGAAGGGGTGCAAATGGCAAAAAGCCATCCTCTTTCCTCGCGTACCTTTTGTGTTCCTCAACTGTTTTCGACCTCCGAACTCCGGTTTTTAATTCGTTTTTGGATTATGAATCGAGACTCCTTCACGCACATGGACGTCAACAAAACTTTCACAAAAGATATGGAAATCAACTCGATAAAGAAAGACGAAAATCATGTACGATAAATGTACGGAAAGTTTCGTAACTTCCAACTCGGAACTCGAAAACTAATGAAAGAGTAACTGAACTAGTTGGAACTCAATAAGGAATAATATTAGAACATATTCAAGTTCGATATCACAAAAACACAAACAAACAAACACATGAGCACACAAGTATGTCATTTCCTAGATATAATCCTAGAACATGTATTTTATAAAATTTTTCAATTCAAATCTACTGCATGTGCTTACAATGATAAGTGTGTATATGTGTTATACCAATTGAGCACAATAATGCAGGGACACATATAGATGCAATGTGTGTGTGCACCTAAACACCTTGCAAGAGGATTAAGGTCTAAGTATACCTTTGATGTGCAACAATGCTTACTCATTTTGAAGGCTCCACTTTGCTTGATGTGTTGTTCAACTTCCTTGAAGCTTGATAAACCGTGAATCCTAGACAACTAATCAATACAAAGGAAATGTCGTTTTGATATAGAATAATGCCAACATGACTCAAAATCCTAACAAATATACAAACCTGGGTAGTTGTTCATGTAGAACAATTTATGAAATGGCAGCAAAAATCATATGTTAGTGAAAGACAATTTAGTTCAAATGATAAGGTACCCTAGAAGTGGAATTTGAAATATCATTATCATAGTGAAAATAATACTCGAGTGATAAATAAATCATCATCATCAAAGGCCCCCGAAGAGTTAGTCTCACAAGAGAAAAACAAAATCAAGAAGATATATATAGAAATGTTAATCCCCTATATGAGACTCTTGAATTAGAAAATAGAAAGATCTCAACTGTCCTAGTAGAGACACGTGTACCAGAATAAATAAATTATATTTTTCTACAAAAAATAATTGTATAAAGAGGTATGTGCACTAGACATTAAAGAAATTCCAATAACCCTTGAAGAGGCATATGAATTATAAAATGTAAATCAATTATATTGGTAATATACAAATTGAGATCATATATTTCTCTACATATTATGAAAAATATGATGATGATCCTATACTATAAATTATATATGTGACAACAAAGTGGTGAAAAATAAATTGCGGAGCTATATTTATTTTGGACTTGTAGTCCAAATGTTTGATGGCATCAAACTTGTTAAATATAAATGATTTTCGTAAGAAATAAGATAAAGTTTTATTGTAGAAACTTAGTTTGATTATGAGCAAAAATCCTTGAAGGATTATAATGCATGAAGCAAGTAATTCGAAGCTATATTTTGTATATATTGAATTTAATAAAACAAAATGCATATAATGCATACACCTTTGTGAATATTATGTTGAAAGAATCAACAAATTTGATTCTAAGGAAGTATATGTTGATTGTTTGAGACTTATTGATACTCCCGACGAGCTTACAAATTATACTTTTATAAGTAAGAATTTCTAAGATGAAAAATCTTGGAAAATAATATTTAATCTCAATTAATGGCCGGGCTTAGTATTTTTCAATTAGCATAATAATACATGAATCAACATATATAAGAAAAGGTCCTGAAGAACCTTTTTTTTTTATTAATTTTTTATTTTTTATTTTTATGGATAAAACATATTGGACGAATACCTTGATGCTTATTACATAAAATTAAAGTGATGTACAATCCCCTCTCACTCTCGAAAATGATAATGAAGAACCTTTTGGTCTTGAAGTACCAAATCTATGTTCAAATGGTGTTTATTTATTTATTTATAATAAAACAACATAATGTTGTATATAACAATTTGCACCAATTTGAAAAGCAACTTTAGTAAAGTTCTTTATATATGATCTCCGAAAGGTTGGGATGCGATAAATAGAAATATATTAATAAATTAAAGCATAAACATCAAAATGTGGGTAGTGTATTTACTGAGGGTTTTTACGATTTGAATGAATTACAATGCACTGCACTTTTTTTCCTTCACAAGGTTTTTATCCTACTGAGTTTTTCCTAGTAAGGTTTTAATGAGGCAGTTTTGCACCCACGATACCATCAAAGGTTAATTTGAGATACAAATAGATAATGTATTTTTTTTCCTCTACTAATTTTTTTTCCAATTGGGTTTTTACTAGCAAAGGTTTTAACGATACATATTCATTGTATTATTGATGGACATTAATTAAAGGGGGAGTGTTGTAAATATTATGCAATTATATTTATGAATGAATGTCCTTCAATGGGAAGTAACTTCCATCCTTATATCTTCCCATTAGCTTCATCATCAAGATCCACTTTATGGTACATAATGTTTTGAATTATGTACACTTAATGTATTTTGTGGTTATGACTTGTGAGGATAGATAAAGGAACCCTTACCATTGTATATATATATATATATGTAAATATTTTTTGACACTCTTACCATTGTATTTTATGGATGTAAGAATAAACTTGAAGGATTAAATATTCACATTCTCTTTTGGAGTACCATTTTCTCTCTACTCTTATTTTGTGTTTATGTTATTATGTTATTATTTTATTGTTTATTCTTAATCATTTTACAACAAAAACAAAATTTTACTGTTTAAATGAAATTGTTCAATTTAATGATTTCTAAAATCATGATATTAGTATACAAGATATGTAATTATAAAGATAGTTAGTATTATTATATTTTAAATTTAAAATAAAAATTAATTATCCAGGATATATATATATATATTTTAATATGACACCAAATAAGTCAATGGTTTGCTATGCGTTTATGACTGGTTGATATTAAGCAATACATGAATACATGAACGGTTTGGATAATTGAAATACAGAACTTCAGGTTCTGATTCAATTAATTTTCAAAAATTCAATCAATAACTATGCTTGCAGAACTTTGGGTTTTGATTAAAATTGGGATCCATCTGTATCTAGAACTTCAGGTTCTGATATACTAAGAATACAGAACTTCGGGTCCTAATTAAAGGTGGAATACGGAACTTCTGGTCTGAAAATATATGTTAACGAGTCCTAATATAATCTAAAGGGGGGGGGGGGGGGGGGGGGGGGGGGGGGTTGAATAGATTTTAATTCATTTTTACAAATTTTCGAGATTAATCAAGATTACAAAAAACAACCCCAACTAGTCAACAACAAAAATCAAGTGTAGAGAATGCGGAAAATAAAAGACACGAGATTTTTACATGGAAACCCACACGGGGAAAAACCACGGGCTATTTTGTGCGCCACACTAGAACCTCAATCCACTAATTGCAAATACGATTACAATCTAGGTTGACCACATCACACCTACGATTACTAATCCGTCTTTGCTACCCACGGGCCTTCAAAAGTGAATCTAGTTCATGCTTGCAAACTACCAAAAGGCAAATACAAGACTTGACTCTAAATGAAGAGATAAAACAACCTAGTGTGAATATTAACAATATTCAAGATGCTAAAATGCAAGGTTAGACATTTAAGCTTATCTAAGCATGGATGAACATGTTAGACATTCCTAGATATCATTTTACTAAATGACATGCATATAACATAACAAAATAGACAAACAAAGTCCTATATGCAATATCTACCACAATACAACTCTCAAAAAACAATAAACACAATCTTAAAACTAAGTCAAGTCATAAAAGAGCAATCTTGTAGAAAAAGAACATGTGAAGTGATGCAAGGATGTTCTAACAACAAGTCATGTGAGCAAATAAGAAAACCCATGAGAAATCATACCTAGAACATGCAAGATGATTTGTGAAGATGATGGGTTTTGGATTTGGATGAGTAAAGATGGGATCTTGGAAGTCTCTCTCTTGAAAAAAATATTTCTCTCTCTAAAATGAATTTTTTTGCTCTAAAAAATGTGTGTGTGTAACGCCAAGAGAAGAAGAAAAATAAATATATATGTATCAGGTCACCAAACTGCATCGTTTTATACATATATATATATATATAAGCTTTAACAGTTTAACACACAAAACGCACAGTATTTGGCTTTTGAGAGAAAACAAAATAATTAAAAATAATCCAGTGTGGTGAGCTCACGTGAGAGAAGATCAAAGCATTAAATGATTTGATAGAACAAATCCACTCATGCATCATGCACACACAACATGCACGAGCTCACAAGAACAAAAAACACTAGATAATTTTGCATACAAAAAACAAAAAAAAGAAAAAGAAGCAAATCAGGTGTGTGGCCGTATGGGTGCCGTGAGGCCAACGTGGACAGAGAGAGATTTCTCCCTTGGGCTGCACGCCCTTCACATGGGCACCTCTTTCTCTTGGTGTGGCTTTCATGCCACATCAAGCCGGTTTCCGTTCTAAAAATTCTTCGATCCAGTTTTGATCTTGGAACTCAGAATTCGATTTCGTCTTCGGAATTTGATTCCGTCTTCGGAATATGAATTCAGACTCAATCACAAATATGGAAAATTACATAACTTTCCACTCTAAGCTCGGAATTGAATTTCGACTT
Organism: Acer campestre; assembly: GCA_954870605.1. NCBI lineage: Eukaryota > Viridiplantae > Streptophyta > Magnoliopsida > Sapindales > Sapindaceae > Acer > Acer campestre. Next base: position 11,573,278 of record OX940806.1, on the reverse strand, counting down.
CTGATAAAAACACGGAATGTCTAAATGTCTCGGAAATCATTTGAAACATATAGACAAGTCTCCGAATCACTCAGAACTCATCTGGGGACAAATCCACACAAAGTTGGACTTGTAAAAATACGAAAAATCTCAAAAATATATTTCTATAAAATAAAATGAGATTTTACTAACTATACCAAAACAAACACAAATACTAAAATACATGAGTTGTGTGTGTGTGCACTCTAAATCTCTTCAATTAAGAGTCAAGGTCAAGAAGCTACCTTTCTTGAAGCTCTTGAGATCTATAATGAGGTCCTTAAGTATTTGAGTAGAATTTCTTCAATTCTAAACTACCCTTACAAGATTAAACCCCATTATGATTTTGTCACCGAAATTAGCCAATTAAAAAGTTAGGCACTTACATGGTCCTAGTTAAATTGGAATATAGAACTTTTAGTTTTGATTTTCAATCAAGAAGAACTTTAGGTTCTAATTAATTAAATTGGAATCAAGAACTTCAGGTTCTTATTAAATTAGAATACAAAACTTCGGGTCTAGATTAAAATTGGAAAACGGAACTTCGGGTGATAATTAAGTTGGAATATAGAACTTTTAGTTTTTATTTTCAATCAAGAACTTCTGGTTCTGATTTTTTTTTCGAATAAAAAACTATTGGTTCTG